>JAEQBA010004123.1:0-394332 GCA_019434445.1 Phalangium opilio
CCCTAAGCATTTACGGAACTTTGGCTCGGTTCAAAGTTGATTTGTATTTTCAGTGACATTAAAACACTTCGGTTGATTTGGAAAACAGATTTCCACGATATTTCCATGGGTTTTAATCCGATGGAGGATTGAGAACGTAGTAGTATAGTTATTTACTGGAAGGATCTCATTTACTTAATCTTAAATTATTTGTTTAGTAAAACATTTACTTTTACTAAACATATTAAAAATTTTAGTCAATATAATACCCTCAAATGTTCATGAATTTTAGTCAATATAATTCCATGAAATTTTTATGAATTTAAGTCATTATATTCAACTAAAATTTCCATGAATTTTAGATCAAAATATTTCTCTAATATTTCCAGGATTGTATGAATTACCTATTCGTTATTTTCGTGATAAACCAATTTGGTAGTTTTACTACTACATAAATTTTAAAATATTTCAATTAACTTCTTCGCAAATGTACATAAATTCAATTGATTTCATGTCGAATTTTAAGCATCTAAATTCAGAGAATTATTCCCTGATTTTTTAAAGTCAATAAAGTTTCATAACGCCTTAATCAACTCTCTAAAATAAAAATCGAGCTTCTACCATTCAAATTTACACGTGATTTCATGTCGATTAATTTCGAACATCCGACTTTACCGACTTAATTGAACCGTGATTTTCAAATAATTCAATATAGCTCTTCATCTCATAATTAACTTTAAATTCCTTGAGTGTTAATATTTAATTTCATGATAATTAATAGTCAGAAGAATATTTTGTTGATGTACAGTGTTACAAAACTAACAATAAATATATGCTAACAACAAGTCTTAGTCAACAAGTAATTTATAAAAATCCGAAATGGCAGATGTTCCAGTAAACAGAAAGGGGGAAAGACTCATTGTAAATATTCAACGCCCACTAACCGTACTAACTGTAAGGATTCGGAAATAAACACGATTGATGTTAAAATGCAAGGCCTTGGTCAACTAACGGGGAACACACCGTACACGAGTCTTCTGTCGTAAACAGGATGAGCGATGGCTCGTCTTTCAACCCAACCATAACATTTTTAAAGGGTCTATGACGCAGAAAGCACAGTGGACAGAAATTTCAAATTTTATGATAAGGAAAAAGGATAGTTTTTCTTGGTTTATAGGATTTATAGGATTTTATAGGAAAAATAGGATAAAAGGGCCTATGAGGCAGAAAGCACTGTAGCCATACATTTAAAACTTCCTAACTGTGAAAAAGGATAGTTTTTCTCGGTTTTATAGGATTTTATAGGAAAGATAGGATATTTTTCTCTTTAAAACAATCTTAGTGCAAAAATTAAATCGTATTTCTCTTTAATAAGATTTTATAGGATAAAGAGGATAGGATATTTTTCTGTTTAAAACGATATTAGAATAAAAATTAAATCGTTTTCTCTTTAATAAAATATATAGGAAATATATCATATTTTTTGTTTTATAGGAATATATAAAATTACATTTTTTCTGCTTAATACTTTTTTATAGGGAAAGCAAGATATCTTTAATAGGATTTTATGGGAAAATGTATCTTTTTTCTATTTCATAAAATTTTATGGGAAAAATGTACTTTTTTCTGTTTAATAGGATCTTATAGGAAAAAAAATTCATTTACTCTTTAACAAGATTTTATAAGAAAAATGTTTTTTTTTCTCCTAAATTGGATCTTAAAGGAAAAATTAAATATTTTTTTCTGATGAAGCCAAATCATCAATCACAAATTTTCACGAATTACAATTAGTAAACAATGATTAAAATATCTACACGAAAAATAGTGTCAAATACACTTTATATTCATAATACCAAGAGAAGAAAAAAGTTTAAGGCTGAACCCTGAACAGCCGTTCGGTATCACGCGGTAAACACTAAATAGTACACAACAATCCCTTCTCTTCCTGTACGCGTCTACGGTTACCGTATAAATTCTCCAGTACCATAATGTTCCGTTATGTGGACACATTCATAAGTTTTTATGACGTATAGCTCGCGTATTCATCCTAGCGTATTACCTCGGGAATACCGCAACAGGGGCAGTCGAAAGGAGAGAAAATACCGCAACAGGGAGCAGTCGAAAAGGAGAAGAAATGTACGCGCTTTTTAGACTAACAACCGTACATCTTACTTAAAGAAAGTCGCGGCTGTAGTTTATTGAAATGCAACTAGATGCTCCCATAATCGAGGGGTGAAGTTGACTGGCCTTCCAAGCTTTGCAAAGGCTAGTTTTAGCTACGCCCCTCAACGTTAACGAGTTCTGATTGGCTCCTGCGTTTGGCAAGGTAAAATGTTAGGTGCAGACATTTGCTTTAACTCCCATAGATAGGGGAATTGGGGGAAAAAACTTCCTTTCAATCACTTTTCAAGTGGCAAGTGGCATCGGAGTTGCCGCAAACTTCCACTACGAACCGCCCTCTCGTGAGAGAATCTTCACAAAGAAAAAGCTCGTCCGTTGGTTGTAGTTACGCAGTCAGTACAAGACTTTTCGACAATAGTACCTAGCCCAAAAAAATCCTCAGGTTTTATTGGGTAATACCATTGGGCAGGTTTATTGAATTCGAACCCTGTCCCTTTTTCCCACTCTTGGAGTTTAGTCTCTAGGTATTAGAACACTAGTTCACCCCACAATACGACTCCTTTTGAACTTCTCCCTGACCGTATTGAAAAGCGCTTGGGCCCGTGTCATCACAGACTTGGGTCGTCTGCTCTCAGACGATATGGTGTATGTACATTGTTAAGTGGCTTCGTGGAGCGTGAAGACATTGGGGCACGTGCCAACACCGTCACATTTTTTCATTCATTTTTTTTTTTAATATTATAAAGCTACTGAAAGGAAACGCGCAATATTGTATGAATAGGTTATGGTATATGATGTTTGTGACAAACTTCTTTTCTGCGATTTAATATTTTCATCCGGTCTCCTTTTTTATTTACTTCCCTTAAGGGTTTAGTTGGTTAACAGCATATGCCTTTTTGTGATTCGCCTAATTTTGTGATGTGAATATTAAGTTTCATTGTATTAAAGCTAATTGGTGGTATTAGTCTCAGTTATTTTGTAAGCTTCAGAAGTGTGAAGAACAAAGACAATTTTAGTGAAAGGGTTGGAAAATAGATCAATTTTACCTAAAAATAAATAAATGTTTTTAATATTTCTCGTTTTAAGGAAAGCAGGGAATCCAAAAATTTGAATTCCTTATAGGAAAGATAGGATTTAGCTTTTTTTGTAATTATAGGATTTTATAGGAGAAAAAATTATAAGAATTTTTATAAGAAAATATAGGATTTTATAGTAGAAAAAATTATAAGAATTTTTATAAGAAAATATAGGATTTTATAGTAGAAAAAATTATAAGAATTTTATAAGAAAATATAGGATTTTATAGTAGAAAAAATTATAAGAATTTTTATAAGAAAATATAGGAGTAAAAATTTTAAGAATTTTTATAAGAAAATATAGGAGTAAAAATTTTAAGAATTTTTATAAGAAAATATAGGAGTAAAAATTTAAGAATTTTTATAAGAAAATATAGGAGTAAAACTTTTAAGAATTTTTATAAGAAAATGTAGGAGTAAAACTTTTAAGAATTTTTATAAGAAAATATAGGAGTAAAACTTTTAAGAATTTTTATAAGATAATATAGGAGTAAAACTTTTAAGAATTTTTATAAGAAAATATAGGAGTAAAAATGCTTATATAAAACAAATTTAATTTTATTTTGAAAAGAGGAACTTAATTAAAATAAAATTTATAAAAATTCCAGATGATGCTTAACTATACGAAAACTTCGACTAAGTCAAAAATATAGGAATTATAGGACCTTTCATGAAATTATAGGATAATATAGGATAGGTCCAAAAATATTGGAATTTTCATGAAATTATAGGATAGTATAGGACAGGTTCAAAAATATAGGATTTTGAAGAAATCCTAGTAAAGAGTTTGAAGGTGAATTCATAATTTATTGAAAAATGCAAGATATTGCATTAGAGATGTTAGGAAAATCATAAATTCTACTGAAAGAGTTGGCTCAAAAGTGTCAGAATTATTTACGTTCAAAAAACATTTTTTCACAAGAAGACAAGACGTCTATGGAAAAACTTCTACCTCCTTACTTAGAAAAGGCAATCACCGGAAAATTACACATTTCATTTCGGCATTGACTAATAACATAAATTGAAGTAGATCGCGGTCTAACCCCTCTGTAATTTCCCTATCCCTTCGATATAAGTGTAAGCAACTAGGAAAGGATTAGTAGGTCCACCCCTTGGCTTTCCTCTGACGTCTCACTCAAGAGTAAATACGCCAGGTCAAATACACAGTCTAGCCTATACGTGGTCAGTCAGCGGAACGAGATTGAAGTCAAATGTCAGACTACTACGTATCTTGGAAGTTCAAGAAGAACGTTTTCAGGTCAAGAGATGATGGGGCTAACCATGGACTAATATAAACGGGACAGTCTCAGTGAGACAAAAGACGGTTAAAACGGAATGGTACGTAGCAGCAAAAGTCTAACAAAGACGAAAGCTTTTTGGAATTTCTCGCTTCTCTTTTTTATTTATTTGCTATATTTTTCTCCTAGTATCCGGTTTACATAATTTCAACCAATACGAGGACAGAAGAAGATGCGCGCGAGAGGAAAAGTTTCAAAGCAAGATCACTTCAGCCAAGCCTTCTACTCCTCCCCGTTATACCCTCTTTGGTAACAGGTTTTTGGTTCGTTTAGCTTAAGGCCATTGAAAAGGAACGGTAAAAAGTAATTGGTTGGGTTAAGTTCAGTTCAGTTCTTCGTGCAGAAATTCTTATTTTAGAACTGTGGCTGAGGCATTAAGGAGCAGTCTTCACCCACAATATCTACATAATGTTATTCAATTTTAAAATAGTTTCTATACATACAATCACTATATGAACAACCCTCAAATTCCCGTGTGTATTTTAACACTTTCATTTGCGGAAAAGTCAAAATGCAGCACGAGTTTTTCTCTCTTGATGTAAAGACATGATGTCCCGCTTTAATTGGCCCGTGGGTTAGCTACTAGTAAGTGGTACTCGGAACATACAAAAGCTTCTGTAGACAGACGCGGTAAGCTACTGTTCTATGTACACCAAGCGGGTTAGTTTCTTTGAAATATTCTTATTTTTCTTCTTGGAAAATTAGTTTGAAAAGGGATAAGGCTACTTATAAAATGTACAGTTAGCCAAATATACATGATGCAGTGTTTTCGTCTGCTAGATGAATTGATGTTCAAATTTGTAGAAAAGAAACTACAGCGATTATGTTCATAAATATAACAAATGAGCAAGATATCCTGTTATTAAAAAAATGAATTTTTCAAGCAGTCAGAAATGAATCGATTAATCGAAAAATTATCGATTAGAGCTCAGCTAATCGAGATCGATACATGATGTAGTATTTTTGAATACGTGATGAATTAATAGCATATTTCTAGGGAAAAATAAAACGATTACGTTCAAAAATATAACACATAAGCAAAATAAATGGTTATTCAAAAATAAATATTTTGCAAAGGAAAAATAATAATAAATAATGATATTTTTTATAATGATATTCAACGCCCCCTCCCAACCGCTTTGCTTAGAATGCTGAAATTTTGCAGGAAAGTTACTCTTAAGTAGTAGGCACGCAATAATAAAGGTTTCTAATCCAGCGCCATCTTAATAAATGGCGGCCATAAATTAAAAAAAAGCTATTTTTATGGAAAAACAATCAGGCGTTTCAACCGATTTCGCTAATATTTAGTACACTGGTTCTTTATATCCTACAGACGGACTTTATGGCTTTTGGGGTTCGATTTGCCGCCATTTTTTAAAATAATTATAAAAATATTCCGACGGGCTAACGAGGTGACGGACCAAGCCGGGTGGGTACCTTTTCTGCTAGTATTTTTATATTTTTGTTTTAAAGCAGATCATCATTCATAACTAAAATATTTGGGGCGCTTGTGGAACCTATGATTTTTCTAGACCTGACAAGCAGGGTCAAGGGCGCTCATTAAAGTTAATAAACCTATATTCATAACGAAATAACATACAGAAGCAAGCATTAATGTTTCAAATACACGTATTCGTTTTCAAAGAGGATCATTAATAGGCAACCTTCGTGGAATGTCTCTGCGTAATAACCATGGACCACAGTAGCAATTACATCGACCACCGTCAATGACAATTACTCTACCAATAAGTATACTATAGACCGTACCGAAGGGTGGTTAAAGAAGAAAGTTCAAAAGGTTCTGTGGAGTTAGGCTAGAAATAGCACGAGAATTATTACATGGATATGAAAACCTTGTTGTAGACAGAAGAAAAAAATGTTATTTTAAATTTCTTGTCGTTCATTGTTAGTAAACTTACTAATAATTTTCTATGTTTTTCCGAAAAATAACTAAGATTTCTTAACCTTAATTACTTATTATTAGTTTAATTAATATTTCTTCTCAGAATTTCCAAAATAATTAAGACTTTTTCTGCGATTTTCCAAAATAATTAAGATTTCTGCAATTTTCCAGAATAATTAAGATTTCTTCTCTAATTTTCCAAAATAATTAAGATTTCTTCTCTAATTTTCCAAAATAATTAAGATTTCCTCTCTAATTTTCCAAAATAATTAAGATTTCTTCTCCATTTTCCAAAATAATAAAGATTTCTTCTCTAATTTTCTAAAAGACTGAAGATTTCTTCTGCGATTTTCCAAAATAACTATGATTTTTTCTGTGATTTTCCAAAATAATTATAATTTCTTCTCTGATTCTCCAATACAATTACGATTTTCCATGACATCTCCCTAAGTGTACAGTCCTAAAGCAACCTCCCTGATATTTCCATGAGTTACCTTGTATTAGTGTAAGTCCATTTCCCCAATTTCATATTCATACAAACCATATAAATTTTCACACTTTCAGGTTGGCCTAAATAAAACCTTCAAAATATTGTTGAGTTGCTATATTATCATGTTACTATCCCTTCAACTCTACGAGACTGCATTTGGCTGTATAAAAACCAACAAGTCCTGGAGCTTCGTTCTTCCCTTTAACCTTTGTTAATTAAGCCTGTAAAATTTTAATGACACATTAAGGTGATTTATTCCATAACGTTGAGTTCACTGACGCCTTTTCCCAAGATGCACCGCTCCGTCCGCGGTTTTTCGGCTTTTTTCATATAATGACCGTAAATTGCAGTTCGTAACCCGTGATAATAAACACCATTAGGGACGATTTGATCAGGTCGGGTGTTCTTCGTAACTAACGTCTTTTAATAGACATTAATAACTCAGCGGAACCCGCTAATTAAGCTTTAAGAAAACAGATTAAGCCCGAATTATTTATAATGTATCTTTCGGTGTTTGTTGTCAAAACACGTGCCTCCAAACACATCGACCAAGAATATTTTAGCTCTAGTGAAAATTAACACCATATCTAAAGAAGCGCTACGAAAGCACGCTATATTACAAATGATCTCCATTGCCTACGAATGTACTCGAATTATCCAAAGCTAGTTTTATAAAGAATTTATTCATTTATTCCAAATTTATTGGATAATGTACTACGTTAGGCCTAAAATATTTGAAAAACAAAACAAGATATGCGATGCTTGGTTCTTGCTAATGTAGTTGTGTTTCGCAATTAACTTGATCATGGATAGATTTAATTTTAGAAGTAGGAATGGAGAACAGAGTAATATGGGCGCACGGAGGGGTATGAAAGAAGAGGTGGGTCATAGCGACAGAGGTAAAAAGGAATTACGAAGTTTTCGCCCTCCCCGTCAGCAACGTCATCAAAACGTAGTTTAAACTAAGTGAGCCAATAAGATAATTTAAACTTTTCGTTACGTGTTGGAGGGAGGGCTCTATACGGGGCTATGAGTCGGACTGAAATAAATACTAACCGTTCTCCATTCCTACTTCGAAAATTAAATCTATCCCCGACTTCATTTAATGTTTCACAGTGCGTTCCAAAATGGATATTTATAGGAGTGGAAAATAAATTTGAGTTGAAAATGTTTCATGACATATTTTGCCTCTACAAAGGACACTCACTCTAAACAAGTTATGATCATGGATGCTCCCTTTAAATTTAAGTAAGAAATTGAAATGCACTGCTAATTTTTTCAGGGGCCATCGGTAAAACACTCATTTTCGAATCAATATCGGCCCCCATAATTTCTGACAGATCTTCCACAAGCACCTTGTAGAATAATCCTACATTAGAAGTACTAATATTACATTAGAAGTTAAAATTAAAATACTTAAGATTACATATTTTAAAAGGCAAACAAAAGTTAATCATTTAAAAAGAAATTCAACGCAATCATTATTCGTGTGAATATTGAATATCTTCTGGGGAAACTTACGTAAAGGTATCATGATAGCGGTAGGGCTATAATTAAAAAAGGGCTTCACGAAATAAACGAAGTAAAAATGGGCGGAAAGAGAATGTCCCGGGGCGAGCGGACGAATGCCTTTCGAAATGATAGACGATTGGTCTAGAAGGCAATTATTAATGTTCCATTAAACGTTGAGGCTGAAAAATCGGCCAAACATATTTTTTGGTTTAGGTGTGAATACGAGCCAAGAAGACTTTCGCTTTTAGTCAGTCAGTGCAGCGTGCCTGACGCCAGACTAGCACGCGACAAGTGACCCTGAAGCGAGATACGAAGGTGTAAGGCCAAGGGCAAGGGCCGCGAAAAGGAATTTAAATCATTAAATTATTATTTTTCAAAAAGCTTCCATCCATTAGTAGATAAATGAAAAAAAACCTAGGCTTTGTTCGATAAAAATAGAGGGAACGAATTAATAAATAATTTAATAACAAATCTCGATCTATATTTTAACTTTAATTAAAATAATATTAACGTTTACGTAACGTTAAATACTTGAAAATGTAAATTAAATTTGTAAGTACTTAATTAAATTTTTATTTGAAATATAGGGTTGCTATAGATTTTTCATTTCGAAATTCCCTAAATTTTTCCGGTTTTCCCAGACAGTTTTAATTTCCACTTTTATTTCTAGAAAAGACTGCCAAAATGTTGTGGCTAAAATAATCAAAGAACCTGGGAGTATACAACATTTAATTACGGAGATTTCCTTGTTTTGAGGACAATCAATGTCCTCAAAACAAGGAAATTGGCAAACATGAAGAGTAAGGCATATCAGAGTGTCCATCTTGTTTAGACAATTATAATAGTCTTCAACCTAAGAGCGTTATTGAACCTTTATATAGTAGAAGTGTACTATTGAAATGCGTTGAGTGTGGGCTCTATGGTCAAGTAAAGCCAATTTTTGGAAGTCCATATCTCCATAACTATACGTAGTAGATGGTAGATCTTTGAAACTGTCCAATCAGAATTAGACTCAAAGAACACATCGTTTAATTTAGGGCAAACTTATCAGCAACTCTCTATATTAAACAGCAAAATTTTAACATGCCTGAACTAAAGTAGGAATATCAACGAACCAATGTGAAATTCCCTCAATTTTACGGCAAATTTCCTGAATTTTACGACGACAAATTCCCAGAATTTCACGACAAATTCCCTGATTTCCATGACAAATTCACTGATTTCCATGACAAATTCCCTGAATTTTATGACAAATTCCTGACACTTAAGACCCATTTTCGAATTCCCTTATACTTTAAGCATCTATTACGGGTACTTGTGCAGATTTGTTAAATATTTCGTAAACAGAATATATCAATATTAAATGATAGAATACCTTTTAAATTTTGCGATCAAAGCGTTGAATCTTCTAATCAACTCTGAGTAACCTGAGTTATGTAAAATATTTCTCGTTGTATTACAATTTAAAACCAAAAAGATACACTACATTATCAGAATCTGTAATATAATACGTGTCTAAGTCGGACGTGCTCCCGCAAAACTACCTGAAAAATACATTAGAGGTAAATGCTTTTAACAAGATAAACCTCATTAAACTATCTTCGAAGTCAAAATTTTAAAAATTAAAATTTAAAGAAGATGAAGGAACGCTAACTGAATCCTTAATAATTTCGTTTTAAACCAGATAAAGTCATAGCCCTATTAAAAATTCATAAGTATGGTCTAAACTAGTGATGAGAACAAATCGATGTCGGTGACCGATATGACACTGATATATCGGTTCGAGGTTAATTTACTGATAGTTACCGATTAATCGGTTCGAGGTTAAGTAACCGATTTTTACCGATTAATCGGTTCGAGGTTAAGTAACCGACTTTTACCGATTAATCGGTTCAAGGTTAAGTAACCGACTTTTACCGATTAATCGGTTCAAGGTTAAGTAACCGACTTTTACCGATTAATCGGTTCGAGGTTAAGTAACCGACTTTTACCGATTAATCGGTTCGAGGTTAAGTAACCGACTTTTACCGATTAATCGGTTCGAGGTTAAGTAACCGACTTTTACCGATTAATCGGTTCGAGGTTAAGTAACCGACTTTTACCGATTAATCGGTTCGAGGTTAAGTAACCGACTTTTACCGATTAATCGGTTAAGTAACCGGTTTAATGGTTAATAATCGATAAAAGTTGGTTAATAATCGGCCGATATCGATTTTTTTGGTTAAATATTCGGTATCGGTTCCAGAAAAACTTCGATACCGGTTAATTTAAGATATTGGCCATCACTAGTCTACCATTCTTGTTGAAACAGCTTGTATATTTATCATTAAATGCTATTTAAACAGTAAAAAATAATATAAAATTTGTGGCAAAGTAGACGACAAAAATGGGGCCCGTGTTTTTTAACAGCCTATGTTGTCACTGCAAAATCACATTTTGTGTCGCATGGCTATAGTATACGCCCCTACGGTAGCCCCAAACTTAGGCATTACGGACTTACGATAAAATGTAACAACCCCCTAATTAGTTATTGAAGGATTACGCCCTGTTAAAAGCGACGTCCGTCACGAAAACTTCAGAGATGCTCGATTAATAACCATTTAAATAGTGGCTAGCTTTCCATTAAGTCGCTGAGCTATAGCCACAATCTCGCTCATATTAAATTAGGAAAAGAATTCTTAAACGGCACGCGACAAGGACGTGTTCAGCTATCCTTAAATTAACCCCCATACGAAAGGATTCGCGCTCACGAATTGCTTCCAGCGAATATTCGGAAAAACATTTTAGTTAATGCAAGCGTACTTTTGCATTAATTCGAGATTGTGAAGACACTGGCGTCAGTCAAGTAATGGTTGATGAAAAACATAATTTAATTTGGTAAGGGTATAAAAGTAATTCCAAGTTCGTAAGATATGTTCCCCATAAGTTTGTCGCTGGTTACAAACTGGAGCTTCTCATGAAGTAATGGAGGTAGGTCATAGATTCGAGGTAAAGTGGCGCCTGGTGAGGCGCTGTCAAAGGCTTAGTACAGACTAAACAGGAAGATGGACTGCAAAACCCAGTGTAGTCATTTCTCGCTTGTCGTTCTCGAACTAGCTCAAGCTGTAATTAGGGCTCGTTTTCATTGGCGCGAGTTGCGTGAAAATTTCGAGCGAAAGCGGAAACGTTCGAAAAAATAATTTTCTAGCTTCTATGAAAACGAGCCTTAGTCTCTAGCATTACGAAGTATAGCAAATGTCAACTTATGGCACATATCTTATAAACTTATGGTAAGCCCAATAGACCGTTCTATTATTTATTCCAACCCACAGGAGCGGTAGGTTGCGCTCTTAGGTGTTTTCCCTGGCGCCCAGTGGCACCGCCAGACGGAGCTAGAGCTCACTACACGGTGGAAAACAGCCGACTCGCACCGCCTCTAGTGGTGTTTTTCGTCGAGAGAGAAATAACCCCTGTGGTGCTTACTTCTCTGCTGGAATTATTGGAATAGTCTATAAGTTATTTTTGTAATTTTTAATCAAAAATATCGAAAGTAGAAAATTTATTTTTAAAATAAAGCAATACCAGTGTCACCATCTGGTGGAAAAATGTGAAACTCTTTATTGGCGTTTCCTTCATCTCAAACTACTAATAAATATGTTTGTTTTATTAGTTGAAAACTTCCTACAAAACGCTGCCTGCGATGCCGTAGCCATAAGGGACAAGACGGGGTCATAGCTGTGCCGTTTTCTTAAATATCTCGCCAGATATTAATTTAAATTCAATTTCCATAATAAATATTTTTCAAAACATTATTTTAAATTCTCATTGGGAAAAAACGATTAAAATCAAAACCAAATGATTGATTGATTGGAGATTTCTCAAGATAGCAGCGGATTTCATAGAAAAATATAATATATTGATATGATAGTATTTAAAATCGACATAACCCGTATTTAAACCTTCAACTAAATGAACTGAAAAATGCATCAGTTATCGTGTATTATCAAGCATTTACATGGGATTTATATTCAGTTGAAATAATAAGCCTCCCTGGGTACTCTGGCTTTGAGCAATTATACCACAACGCTGAGAATAGCCTAAAGTGATTAAAAATAGCGGCGGAGTATTAAGAAAGATTTAACAAAAGAGAGATCGTGATTCGAGCGTGACATTTCAGGATCCGTAATTAATGAGAAAATTAATCGTTTTTCTTGATAATTGCCGACACGGCCTCACGATCAAATTAAACTAATATAAATCTATAGTATTAATAAGAGAAATAATTGCCTTAATCGAATCTCTTCGAGAATCAAGGCGTTGTACGTACCTTTTTGATCAAAGATTAAAACGATTATTTTAAATTGTACTATCTAAGTTATTTCAAAGAAATTAATTCAAATTATCCTCACAATATTAATGACTTGGGCGCCAAAATGTGACAGCCTTTGAAAATAATTTTTTTTTTCAATCCGAAATTTAAATTTAAATTACAGTTCTAAAATAATATTTTCTAATTTCTGCAAAACTAAAAAAAATAATTTTGGGATTTTACATTTGTGCATATTGGCAGTTTTAACACTATATTTTTGAGCAATGATCGATTCTTTCAAAATTTTCCCTGACTTTTCCAGTTCCAGGTTTCCCTGATAAAGGTGTCCACTTTTATTTGGAGAAAAAAATAGGAATATTGTGCAGGGATATTAGAATCAACTTCTCAAAGATTGCAAATGGATCAAATCTATGTATACCTGGATCATGTTAGGAAAATGTCTCAACCAGTATGAAATTCCCTGACTATTATGACAATTTTAAAAATCTCTTACATTTCTCTAACATTTTCAAGCTGCGGTATAGTATTATGATTTTAAAAATGTCTCACGTGTCGCGTAAAAAAATCATCCCAAAAATAATATATATATATTGAAATTATCTGTATACAAAACGACGTAATAACACACCCACAGGGCTTGGAACATAAACATTTCCGTCGGTGGATCCATTATAATTACGCGCACCAAAATTAGAAACTTGTCTCTTCCATCTTGGGAGAAATAAAATATTAAGAAAAATACTAATAGCTTCTCCAATTCCCAAAATAAGTTTCTCATAGACCATTTCGACGGTAATTAAGAAAGGTTCGAGACAACTTTTAACAACGTTGGCATTTAAATAATGTTCTAAGAGTCATGGAACGCGGTACAACCTGGCACGCGATCTTCATAAAAATAGTTCATAGTTAAAGGAGAAACGCAACTTAAAATCTTTCACCCATTTGTCGTGCTTCCGGTTCTATGGGGGGATTTGAGGTGAAAATGTTCTATGGCATTTTGCCATAAGGAACACTCTAAACAATACATGACTAGAGTATTTAATGGTTGATCCCTTCAAAACATGTTTAGGGTTTTTTAAGGCAAACTTGGTCATACAAATAAAATTTCCGACTCTAAAAACGCTCATAGAAAGCACGCATTATCAGAAATTTTTAGATTCAAATTTCCTGACTTTTCTTTACGATTTTCCCTGACGCTTTTAGGGCCAATTTTCATTGTTCTAAATATAAGTGAAAAATTGCATTTAAATCGTATTTTTCAATATTTAATGTGAAAAATTTTCATGTCTGGTCAAACGTGAGCTCCTTAAAACGGCTTTTAAAACGTCACTCAGCTTACTGGTTGAACCGAAATTATTTTATCCACCTTAACCAAATTTCCTGACTTCTCCCTGACCTTTTTTTGCCCATTTTGAAATTCCCTGACTTTCCCAGGTTTTTCCTAACTCCTGGCAACCCTGTTCACGGAAAACCCCATATCTAAAGCGGTCCACTTTCGTCCGTTACGTTTCCACTTTAAAAGAGCGCGCAAAATCGTATCAGTAACAGTAATGGAGTAGTTTGTTTACGTGTTTAGAAACTTAAAACTTGTAAGAAAAGTGCGTGCCCCGAAGGCAAGCGGGACTTAAGTGTACGGGACAACGCAACACGCAAACGCGACGACGTTCTCGTGCGAAAGATCTCGCGTGCCAATGTTGGCGACGCGTGCATTAATGTAATGTTGCTATAAAAGATGATAGGATGCGCCGGAAACGCGAGAGCATCTTTCTTTCTCCTGTTTTTCAATGCCAGGTAAATGATCATCTTCATCTTCTTGGAATAGTAATTTACTAACGGAAATGCGTTCCCTTACTGGAGTATATATATACGTTCTATTTTTGGATGTTCCATTTATCTCAAGAGGACAACTCTAGCTTGATGTCACATGATTTAATGTATGATTGATGTGATGTGAATTATAGACAACTGCAGAAACTAACTTATATTCAAGTTCAGAGTCGTCAACATTATTTTTTTTTGGCTACGAGATATAATATACAATACCGTTTTCGCTATTTTGCAAGAATTGCCACAAATTTCTTATTTCAAATAATCTGGCCTTTCCAGGAGGTTTTGTCTAACCATAACTTGACTTATAGTATGCCAAGGTTTGCTTTGAAACTGATAAACCGTAAAACGTTCTGAGATACAATTTACAGCCAAGCTTTATACAAAGTTTTGTACACTTTGTTTATAAAACTAGAAGGGGATAATTGAAGAAGGATGACACTCTGTATTCTCTTAATTCTTCAGGTCTTCAGGTTATGTAACATGATTCTACCCAGGCTCTTGCCCTTTTCGTTTGCTCCTGCAGCTCATCAAACTTCAGATGGGTAACTATCGCACCGTGCTAGGGTGAATTCTATAACTGTTTGGTACTAAATCCTCAGCAATCAACCCACAAACCTTGATTGTCTTGACGTGGGACAAGAATCCACAAGCACGCCTTTCTATCCCGTATCTGATTCGGTTTAGTAACCTTGATCCAAATGTTTTGATGTTGAGATGAATCAAATTACAACTACCCCGCGCTTTGTGGTACACTACTCTCGTAGAAAAGTATTATATACTTCTGAGAAAACATATAGGCATTTGGATATCGCAGGTAAGTACTTATGATCATAGGTAATATTATTACTGTTATGTATTTTTTCTGTGCGACAACCAAACGACGATATGTTTTATATAGGTACAAAACTTTGAATAAAACTTGGCTGTACTTGGAATCTCAAAACCTTTTACAGTGTATCAGTTCTAAAGTAAATCTTAGCATATTTTTATATGTTAATAATTTTGTTACTGTTACAGAGTTCAAGAACCTTATAGCCTATAATGTCGCGTTGCTAAAAATGTGTATAATGTTACTGTCTTAGTAACTATTAACAAGGCTAGACTAGAGCTGACAATAATATTAAAATAACATCAAGGGTACGGTACACCGGCTTAGTAACATTGGTCGTAAATTATAGCTAATATAATGAGCACTTTGGTACAGAAATTCATGTAAGATTCTCTCTAGACAAATTTTATCATTTGAAAAAGAAAAACAAAAATAAAAAAACGTTTCCCTACTATGCAATTGTCTCGGCTCGTGCGATAGCCTAATGACAATTCTTACATGACAATTTTCTGCTACTGGATGAAGTGAGACGCCTTAATGATGGTATCGATGTCTTAGTGGTATCACTTAAATTATGTTTTGATCAAAAGTCCATAATGTGATGTATTTTATCTTATATAAATTGCCAACCATGGCTGCCAGTTTCTGGGAGTTAAGTTTCTATAACCGGTTCGGTTCAGTTCAACTCATTCTTGGTTAGCGAGTCTTAAAGCAAATGCTGGCTCTTGTGGCGCCCCTAACATGCTGGCTAATCTTTTACTAACCCTCTCGAAAAAAGCAGGAACCAAGGAGATAATTATCTCTTGCTAAGCTTGGCGACATCTAGTGGCATTTTAAATCACAGCCAAAACTCGCTTTAAGGTACTGGTACAACAATAGGAAACCCTTTCGATGTAAAATTCGGGGTAGGCAAGCATCTGTACCCTGACGTACAAGGGGGTTGAACCCTCACTGTCACTCTCATGAACCCCCAAGCCTACAGCGCAGGCGCTAAATAGCTAGATGGAAGGCAAAGTTTAACCCCCGTCTTTCCCTCTTTGTTACCTCGAAGTGTTCTATTACTTCAGAACTATCTAATTACGACGTAAAAATCTCGAACGGTGTGTAATGGCTTATCGACCCGGGAACCTCGGCCTTAGCAGACGACGAAAAGAGAAAGAAATTCCAGAGAGTTCTTAAACAGTTTTTGCGTTGCACTAATCCTTGGAGGTCGGAGTGTTTTATATCAATTTATTCAGTTTCTAATTGAACAAGTTTCACCTTATGGTGTTATAATAACCGAGTAAAAACCATACATTAAAACTCTCTCGAAAAAACTATTAGCGGAATTTCGGTTCTCTTTAATTAACGGTCCAAACTGATTTAAATTTAATTTAAATGCCGCCACGTTAAAATAGATAGACCCGAGGTCGATCGAATCACGTTGCACTTGGGTTTTTTATTAAGGTTTTTTTTTTCAAAGGAATAGTAGCAAATAAAATCTACGACACTGAAAAGTCCTTCGAAAACATATTTTGCTATTTTTGGTTGTAGATACGAATGTACCTTTAACTGTTTTATTGAATTTTAATGATGTTTAAATTTATTTTAAAATTATTTACAGCACGGCTGCGGCACTTTCACGTCTCGTTTCTGAGTATTTTATTTCTTATAATTAAATTCTGACCTTAGGTAATTTTGCTCTTCGTAATATTAACTTTCTTCAAAGTGGTAGTCGCGTAAGTTTGTTTGTGAATTTCAGAATAAAATTTATTTTAAAATTATTTATAGCGCGGCTGCGGCACTTTCACGTCTCGTTTCTGAGTATTTTATTTCTTATAATTAAATTCTGACCTTAGGTAATTTTGCTCTTCGTAATATTAACTTTCTTCAAAGTGGTAGTCGCGTAAGTTTGTTTGTGAATTTCAGAATAAAATTTTCAAAAGGGGAATGGGCTGCCTATCGTCTGTGTTTTACAGGGCCATTATGATGGAAATTGATTGGGTGTGTGTGGACAACAAACAAAGACTTTAGATAGGACTTCAACGTTATCAGTCCACCAAAGACTTGATTTTACCCTGACTTAAGAAGATTCTACAGTCTATTCATCAATCTCTTTAGCGATTACATGCATTCTGAACCATAAAAGAGCCAAAGCGGTTTAGAAACGGTATCTTTCGACTGTCTTTTCGCGTCATACTTCGCGTTACCTCCAACATGTGGCCGTAGAAGTTTAAGTGTGACGTCACCTGTGGTATTTGCCCATAGAACCAACGCGGTACCAAACATGGCCGCCCACTGCCAAAGCTAAGCCTGTGACGTTTTACCTAGGCAGTGACGTCACAACTGAGATAACTCTAATGAAAATTGAGGACTGTCAAGGCCAAAGCTGAAGGCTTCAACTACCTGGACGGTTGCCATTTTCAGATTAGTCTCTTGTGTGTGAGAGTCAAAATATCCCTACAATATTTCCTAAATTTTCCAGGATTCTCATGACCATCTTAAGACATTTTACCTTACCAATTTTATTTTACACTTTTAGTGGTAGATAAGTAAGAATGTTTTTGGTTTTAAAATTGACTTACAATTAAAAACTAAACAACTATGGCTAGATTTTACGTCCAAACATGGGAAAGGAGGAGCACTCCAGAATTAAACTTTCATCCTCCAAACTTCCCACTAAGACTATTCTCTGGAGACGCACGCTCCATGTCGACTACCACTTTACATCATTAAGTTATCACCAGGGACTGAGGTAGACCTAGAGAGGCGTGTCAACCGTTGCTTACCAGACTAATTGCTGTATCCCTTTCATAAAATTTAATATTCCATCTTTGGCCTCTGGCGCGTGGAAAATGAATTTTATGTTAGAAACCTCCCATTTAATATTTTTTCTTCAATTGATTTTGACACTAATCAGACATTTTAAAATTCACAAGCTATTGATTGAGATAAAAACTAGGAGAGTTCAATGGAAATACTGATGTGAACCAGACGCGTGTTCAATACATGTGTTTTACGATCTGAAATAAATAGGGGCTGCCATTGCTTCATAGTAGCTTTGCTATCGCCATCTAGCCTCAAATTAAAGCGTACAGATTAGGATGATTTTTAAGTAAATTGTTAAATGATAATGATTAATCAACTCAAGGGACAAAAAGGCAACCTGAACCCCCATAATATTCATAGTGCGTAAGGTTCAAATAAGGTTTGATATGGGTTAGGCTTAGGTTGAGCTTGAGGTTAGGTTTAAGTTGGGTTCATTAGGCATAGGTTAGGGTTCATTAGGCATAGGTTAGGCTCAATGAGCATGACCCATTGCAGTCTTCTACCCCAACGGTCACCTACTTTTAGGGGTTGTTTAATTAAAGATTAATTAAATATTTGTAAAATCATTTCTTAAAATGATATTTTAAATTATAAATAACTTAGGGACCAATAACAATAAAATTGAAATAATTATCAGTTTAATGATGACTGTTCTAAATTACTGTATAGTCAAGACACGGACGAAACAGAGTGAAGAACACGTGGAGCCGCCATTAGGCCTAACGACTGCTTTATCGAAAAGCAAAATAAGAACTCATTAACTCACCAGCAAACTCCCTTGTTTCACAATTAAAAACCTCTACTTTTCCCTAATTTCCGATAAACGTTAAGCATTCATTTTCAC
Source organism: Phalangium opilio (assembly GCA_019434445.1). Taxonomy (NCBI): domain Eukaryota; kingdom Metazoa; phylum Arthropoda; class Arachnida; order Opiliones; family Phalangiidae; genus Phalangium; species Phalangium opilio. The sequence continues at coordinate 19,000 of JAEQBA010004123.1, forward strand.
TGTTTTACCTTCCTTGACTACTTATGCGTATTTTGTTACAAAATTCTGGCAATTAACGATATTTTAAGAGCGATTAAAATTAGATTTAATTTTTACGCTGACGGCGATGCGGTCATGTAATCAATCATCCAGCCATTTTAATAATGAATATCGGGGAAGAAGGGGGAGGAAGAACCAGGTGACCCACTGTAGTAGTAGGATGACACTATCAACGGGAGTTTTCCTCCTAATTTTGAGTCTAGCAATGACCAGACTAGGTGGTTGATGGGATGTAGTGGCGTTTTTAAAAGTGATTTTGATTATAATAGGAATATAATGTTTAGGCTTTCACACTACTATTCTTTTGAGAGTTTTAAGGTAGAATTCTTACGAATATTGGGTTGTAGTTTTACAATTAATTTAAAGTCATAAAAAACCTGTTATCTCGAATGAAAGTAATAATACCTTACTAAAAAAACCAAATTTCAAAGAAATTCGAACACAATGGTTCTTTATTATTATTTACATACTAATTAGTACACAGTCTTGTGTATAGGTCAAAAATTGAATGTTTACAATCTGCAAACATACTCATTAATTAAAAACGAAGTAGAATTTGTTTTAGCCAAGGGTTCTTTTCAAATCGTGCTTAAAAACGCACACGTTCAAAGTGGAATCGAAGACAGTTCCTGGTGCACATTTCAGCAAGTGCGCCAAACCCCAGTTACACTTGAAGAAATGGTCCAGATATTCGTAGTGAGGTATGTAGACAGGTTCGGCACCGTTATCAACCGGACAGCAGACTTCCTTCAGAAAGAATTTGACGCAGTTGGTAGGCTCTGGATGTTTTACAGTTGTAGTACTTGTGGGCTTCCTAGTCGGCTTGCGAGTTGGTTTGTGGGTTGGCTTGTGCGTCGGTCCCAACGTTGTAGTTGGTTTCATAGTGGTAGTTGTTGGTTTTGAAGTAGTCGTGGTGGTAGTCATACAAGCTTCGCAATCACAGCCACAAGGAGTTGGGGTAGTTGTGGGTCTAGGTGTAGTTGTTGTGGCACATTCTTCACATTCACAGCTAGGAACACAAGGAGGTTGAGTAGTTGGCATCAAAGTTGTGGTTGTCGTCGGTTTGGGTGTGGTGGAAGTTGTGGTTGGCTTCAAAGTCGTAGTAGTAATAGTGGGTTTTGGAGTGGTGGACGTCGTGGTCGGCTTTAAAGTCGTAGTAGTGGGTTTTGGAGTGGTGGACGTCGTGGTCGGCTTTAAAGTCGTAGTAGTAGTAGTGGGTTTTGGAGTGGTGGACGTCGTGGTCGGCTTTAAAGTCGTAGTAGTGGGTTTTGGAGTGGTGGACGTCGTGGTCGGCTTTAAAGTCGTAGTAGTGGGTTTTGGAGTGGTGGACGTCGTGGTCGGCTTTAAAGTCGTAGTAGTCGTGGGCTTTAAGGTCGTGGTAGTTGGCTTCAAAGTCGTGGTAGTCGTTGGCTTTGGCGTAGTTGTGGGTTTAGGAATAGTTGTCGTGGTGCATCCTCCACATTCACAGCCAGGAAGACAAGGAGGTTGAGTAGTTGGCATCAATGTTGTGGTAGTGGTCGGCTTAAGCGTGGTGGATGTTGTGGTTGGCTGCAAAGTCGTGGTAGTCGTGGGCTTTGGCGTTGTGGTTGGCTTCAAAGTCGTGGTAGGCTAAAATTCATCATGATGGTTTTAAATTATGAACAACTAATAAGAACAAATAGACTGTTTCCAATTCCTCATTGGCAATTACGTTGGAAAACCCTATGAACGATACTTACCCTTGGTGTTGTGGTTGTGGCGCAATCTTTGCAGCAACATCCGGGCTTACAAGGCTTTTCTTGACAATTGCATGTCAATGAACACGGTTTATCCTTGAGGGCATGAACGTGCTTGCTGGTCAAGCTTTTATCATCATCACGGATACCATCAAGCACCAATGGGCTTGAACCCTCTTCAAACTCTAACGCTTGAGCCGAAGCCACTATGGCTAACACAGCTAGAAGACTGACTAAAACTTTCATGTTGAAGATGGAAGAGCCAAGTACTTCTCAAATGTTTTAATCCACTTAGAGAACGTTATAGAACGTTATAGAACGTGTGATGACTTCAGGTCAGTGTGTACGGTATTTATATCGGTGATTAATTTTTTATTTAAGATTAAATAGTAACGTTTTAATGCCTGTTCTAAAAAATGGCTATTTTATTTTTTCGAATTAGGCAAAATTTTGCTTCGAAAACTATGGCAACAATTTTTTTCAAACACTCTTCAGTAAAAACTTCGAAAGATCGACATCACAGTTGGTAATGAAGTCCGATAAGATTCGTTTTATCTTAACCTCAGCGTTACGAGAAAAAAATATCAGTAAAGACATTTCTTTACGGTATACATGTAAAATTGTTTTATCAATATTTAAAATTTTTAAAACCATAAATAAGTACGACCTTTCCCATTAAGGTAGGCCTAATGCTGCATTTTTAAACGAAAGTTTGATCCCATGCAATAAATAGGGACTTTACAAGAAAACTGCAACATTAGCAAGTTCCAAGAAACTAACCATACTTATTGGCGCTGCATCAACAGGGGTTGCTTCTAAAAAATGCGTAACAAATAACCGAATAGGTGTATAGAGTCATTCTCATTGTTATAATGACTTATACTTAATTTCTTTTCCAATTTCGTTGTGCTTAAACTGCAGCATTTTAACGGGTCTACGACTCAATACAAAAATGTTTTTCCTTCTCACACATGCTGTTCAAGATAAAAAATCTTCGATTATCTTCATAGTAAATATTGCGAAATGAAGATGAAAATGGACTATTTAAGGAAGATGTTCAACTGGAAGCCACAAATGATTTTGAGAAGTGTTGAGTAATAAACGTTTTAAAACGGTTCGGTTACATCAAACTAACCGTAAAATAATTTCCTCTATTAAAATGGAAAGCAAAAGATGAATGATATATACGTAATTTTTGGTTTTTATACTTCTTCAATTCATTTTAATTATTACGTTTCACTAAACTGGTTTAGGATGTATCATTCTGGATATATTGGCTAAAGTTATTTCATGTGGATTGTCTGAAACCCAACTGGACTACAATTGAAAACACTAATGCACTTCTAAGTTCAAAAATCAGCAACTTTTCAAATTACTTGAAACAATCGTTTCTCGTTTATTATTTACATTAAATATCTACAATAAGTTGTATATAAGTCAAAGAATTGGATGTTTAGAAGCCTCAACCACATAATAAATAAAAGTACAGTTCACAAATTGAATTTCTTCAAATTATGCTTAAAAACGCAGACGTTCAAAGTGGAATCGAAGACGGTTCCTGGGGAACATTTCATCAAGTGGGCCACACCCCAGTTGCACTTGAAGAAGTGATCCACATGTTCATGGTGAGGAATGTAGACTGGCTTATCACCGTTCTCAACTGGACAACACACCTCCTTCAGAAGGAATTTCACGCATTTGGTTGTCTGGTGTGGTTCGACAGTTGTGGATTTTGGTTTCCATGTGGGCTTGCGAGTTGGTTTCCTGGTAGGCTTGTGGGTCGGTCTTAATGTTGTTGATGGCTTCAGTGTGGTAGTTGTAGGTTTAGGAGTAGTTGTTGTGGTAGTAGTCATACAACTATTGCAGTCGCACCCAGGAACACAAGGAGTCGGGGTAGTTGTGGGCTTAGGCGTAGTGGAACATTCTTCACAGTCACAACCAGGAACACAAGGAGGTCGAGTAGTTGGCTTTAAAGTGGTAGTAGTTGGTTTCGTCGTGGTGGAAGTCGTGGTCGGTTTCACGGTCGTGGTAGTTGGTTTGAGAGTGGTGGACGTCGTGGTGGGCCCCAAAGTCGTGGTAGTTGTCGGCTTTGGCGTTGTGGTACATTCTTCACAGTCACAACCAGGAACACAAGGAGGTCTAGTTGTTGGCATCAGTGTCGTAGTAGTCGTAGGTTTGGGCGTGGTGGAAGTTGTAGACGGCTTCAAAGTCGTGGTTGTTGTGGGCTTAACCGTAGTTGTAGGTCTTGGCGTGGTGGACGACGTGGTAGGCTTTAATGTCGTAGTAGAAGTCGTGGATGATGTAGGCTAAAAAAAAATCAATCACCAAGAACAATATAGGAAACAAGACTAAAACCTATTCACTCATTGAACTAACAAGAAACACTCTTCAATGCATACTTACCCTTGGTGTTGTGGTTGAATGCTTGCATTTTTCACAGCATTTAAGGCAAGGCCTAGGAGTTGTCGTCGAAATGGCCTATATGAATACACTATATGAATTTTCTTGCTGGTCAACTCCTCAACATCACCGAAATTACCATCGAGAACCAACGGGTTTGAATCGACCTCAAACTCCAATCCAGGAACCGCAACGACCGCGGTTAAGAGCAATACTAGCCCGACTAAAACTTGCATTTTGACAGATGAGCACAACAGTACTAGCAAAGCACTTAACTACACTTAGTGAACGCTGCTTAAAGTTTGATAATTAAACAGCGATGCAAAGGGTTTTTATATCAAAGATTCATATTTTTTAGATGAAGACAGACTGTTTTAAACGCCTATTTTAGGCCTAAAAATGAAAATTTTTGAACTTGGCAAAGTTCGTGAAAAAAAATACTACAGTTAGAAATTTTTGTTGCAACCTTTTCCGATAAGGGCTTCAATTAATTTCTAAGGGCTAATAAACCGATATCGTCATTGATAATGAAGTCAGTTTAGCATCGTTTTTCCTCATTCTTAATATAAGTTTATAAGTTTTTTCATAAGTATGACACTTTCTATACTTCGTAATGCTAGAGACTTAATGAGAGCTAGTTCGAGAACGACAAGCGAGAATTGACTACACACGGTTAATTTTGCAGGACTTCCATCTTCTCCTATTTAGTCTGTACTAAACCTTTAACAGCGCCTCACGAGGCGTCGCTATAATAGAATCTATGACGTTTCACCTACGTCATTATATGACAAGCTCTCAGTGACCAGCGACAAACTTAGGGAGTATATCTTATGAACTTATGATTTTACGAAAGAAAATAGCAAGAAAGCGTTTTATTCCAAGTTTCAGTATTAAAATGCGACTTAAACATTCTATACGGAATGTCAAAATAGATCCTGCAACTTCATTTATTTGCAAATTGAATATCTTGTATTCAGAAAATAAAATATATGAATTACGTGTAATTTCAATAAACATTGTATGTGCAATTGAAAATACCATCTTCTTTAAACCAAAATATTGAAATGTATCTATTGGTTTGGATATTTCAATTAAATCGAAGATTGTACCCCATAATCAAATGAATTATTTTAACAATATAAGCTTTTCTAAATATGGACAACATCGCGAGGACCACCCTCGAAGACGGAATTGTTCGTCTATTTCCATTTCCTAAAGTTATTGTGTTTAAGAAAGAAACTGGAGCGCGTATATCTTCAAGGTAGGTCAGGGACGAATATTGAACCGATGCCGCACGCGTGTTGTTTACAAAATTCATCTTATATTAGTTTCGTTTCCTAGAAAATATAGATGTTCTTTATTTGAATTTAAAATAATTTACTGTGTAATTTGGGATTTCGTCCAATTAAATTGGTACAGAGAGAATAAATAATAGGGGAGTAGGTGGTCTATGTGGAGAATGGAGAAATTGATGAAAACGTTTACAGAATATTATTTGACGAATGCTACACTAAGGGATGAAGCACCCAAATAATAAAAGAAGTGCTATGAAGTCTTCACGAAATCGCAAATTTACTATAAGTAACATATAACAACAATAAGTATGACACTTTCCAGTGCCACGGCGGAAATCATGTTACCAATGGAGGAGTGAGAGGAAAATCCAGTGATTTATAAGATCTATCTACATACAGAAACATCCAGGAAATATCTCCGAATGATTTAAAAATTCATATTAGATTGTGATTTCATAGATAAGTTGAAATTAGCACCTCCGACCAATCGCGTAACGTCCTTCCTTCTTGTCAAGAAACTTATCGTGGCACGGTCCATGTCGAATGAAATTTGATAGACATTGCGCGTAACGGGAATTTTGTTAACAAGAATGCAGGGCGTTACACGATTGGACGGAGGCGCTGATTTAAAATTACCAACGAAATATGAAACTAATTTGAATCTTAAAATCTCTCTGAGTTATTTCATGCAGATAGGTCTTAAAATTAGTAGAAAAATCAGTTGATTCTCTTTTTCACCCTCCCTTTAAAGAGGTACCCAAGTGATAACTATAAATATCTACCACAGACAAGAATTATTAGGGTACAAATAGGGAAAATAAAAATATTTTCGTAACAGCAGGGCTTGCTTCAAGCGGGGGTGAGGTTATTTCATTCAGAAAAACGTCGCCAATACTGAGGTGGTGAATGAATGACCTTGAATCTGTCAGTCAGTCTTCAAATTTCATAACATAACGACAGTATTGAATGACTCGTCTAGGGAAGGAAGAACCCCGATCTCGCGTGAGCGCGTGAGTATGTGAATTCATAACATTGATTGTCACGCGATGATTTTTCACGCTCGCCTCCTCTTTTCAACTAGAACGTCTTAGCAAGTCGATCGCCTGCCGAAATCGTTACATCAAAATGACCCCGCCCCCCTTCCCAACTATACCTAATATCGATCGTGCATTATGTATTGCCCGTCAACATTCGAAGACAAATTCAGTGGAAAAATGTCGTATGTCCACTGAATTCGAAAGAAAACCGTCAAAGAAGTGACTATTGGGGGACCCGGGTTCAGTGAGTTTAGATGAATATATAAATCACGTTGAGACAGTACTTTGAACTTTATAGTGACCCTGATATGGCAGATTCTCCTGCGTTCACAACCCCCGCGACTTGGTTTAAACAGCGAGTTATGAGTTGCAGCATAAATTGAAAACTTCAGCATGAAGTGTCAATGGGGTGTTACAATATTTGATCAGCAAGGATAAAATTACGCTTCTCTAACTTACTACTACCATAAGTTTATAAGATAGGTTCCATAAGTATGACTCTACCTAAACTTCGTAATTCTAGAGACTTTACTGAGAGCTCGAGAACGACACGAGAATTGACGACACTCGGTTAGTTGCGCTAGTCTGTACTAAGCCTTTGACAGCGCCTCACCAGGCCTCCCTCGCTTTACCTCGAATCTATGACCTACCTCATTCACTTCATGACAAGCTCCAGTTTGTAACCAGTGACAAACTTATGGCAAACATATCTTATAAACATTTTATCAAGTTTCGTAACTAAATTGCCACTTGCTATGTTTTTAGCTCGAGACGCACGCCTGCGATTGAAACTTTGGACGAGCTAACTTGTTGAATAATCTGAGCTCCCAATTTCATTTCTCTTTTGAAAATAAAGCCCGAACTCCCCAATCTTTCCTTGGCTATATTCCGTGTCAGAAAATGATGTATTATTCAATTGACGTCAGTTAGGAACTGGACGAAGGAGCAGTAGGCCTATATATTGTATCGTTCCTTGTTTGCTTCGCCCATACCGTACCGTAGCGTACGTGTAAAGCTCCTACATTTTTACCGGTCGGTAACATTCAGTCTCAATGACTTTCAATGTTCATGAAAAATCCTTCGGTTTTTTTTTTCATCAAAAACTTTCTCTATTTTTGGTCAGGAAAATGGGAGACACTCTCGAATGCGGGCCCATTCTTATACTGTTCAGGGAAAGTTGCCATTTGTCCGTTTTAACCGAAATTGCAATACTGAAAATGGAGGAATTCTAGATAGTTTGATGAAATATTATTTTATTTAGTTTTTGATTTTTTCAGAAAATGTTTATCGAGTAAATAAGTTTTACAAGTACGTGGCAAAATAGTTTCGTCCACAAATTGCAAATATATCGCTGTACGTAGAATGTATTTCTATAAAGAAAACTTCATTAATATGTTGATGAGGAAAAGGTTTTCAAATATGCGGCCATCTTGGAAAATGGTGGACAAATAAGTTACTTCGTAAGTATTCACTATCTTTGTTTACAAGTACAAGTCGTAAATTGCAATAAACATTGATGGCAATGAACAGTATATACTTTTAGTCAGAATTGGTAATTTACAGTCCGTAAATTACCGATTTATATCACAATGCAATTTTACAATGGTAATTAACAGGTAGATTACCGTTGTAAATTACAAAACAGTTTCCAAATTTTGGTGCTCATCAGGCCCAAAACCTTTACAAAGTATAAAGTGCTCACAATTCAAACGTAGTTTAATAGACTACATACACGTCAAAAAATAAATTACTGACTGAACGGTAATTTTATTTTCTAATTAACCTGGTGAAGTACCGTTTTGAAATTTATGGTAATTTCATATCTCTAAGTCAAATGTATCATTAAACACCTATTAAACACCTTAGACTATTAACTATGATTCCTGCATTCTTCACCTAGCATTTTTCTATCGTTGCTAAAAAATAATAAGTCACCCCAAAATTATTTCTACAACCGAGACAAATAGCTTAATCCGCTATTATTAACACGTAAGTCGTAACCATTTAAAGTGTATTTTTACTACAGTAACAAAAAAAAACAGAATGTGACTAGTATGTAAATAGATAAAATCAAATTGGTATTATAAGATATTTCACTGATAAATCATGTCCAATCTTACCACTATAGTAAACTAAAACTGGGACCAACTGAAGTAACGATCCCATGGTCCCCCAAAAATTTCCCTTTCATGGTCGACTCGGGGCCCCACACCCCCTAAAATCCAATTCTTCACCCAAACGGTCGTCTGTGGCATGGAACATTTCTACATGTCCGCTTCGAGCCTTTCCCACAGGACCTTATTTTCATGAAAAAATATAAATATGTAAGGATGAAGATGAAATAGCTTCGAACGTTGATTCGAAATCGTCCAAGAGAAGGGTCAAAGACCCTCGTGGACTCCCTTAGTAATACAGATGGTGGTCGCAAATAACAGAAGGACACATGACATGCCATCAACGATTTTCCGGAAGTAAAAGTGTTTTTTGAAAAAGTGAAAGGCTTTTTTTCATTCACTGTCCATTTCTCTTCCGGGTTTTAAAGTATTGTGATGAAATTCAGAATAAAAAAACAACGATTGAACCGTTAGAATTCCTATGGATAACAATGTGATGGTATTAACCTTATCCAAGCCACACCTCGTCAAAATTATTTTACAAAAATTAAAATTTTGACCACCTATCAAAAGAAAATTGGTTACAGTGTAGTGCTGCTTATAACACAGTCGAAATTAGCCTATTTTTTAAACAATTATACACAGTGTGTTTGTGATAAGTCTGTCATTAATGAAAAGGAGTGTTCTTTGGGTGAGGATGAGTGAAAAGTGTCAATGAACATGGGGTCTAAAACATTTAGTTTTCCCAAACATAGATTGGCCCCTAAAACAAGGAAATTGGCACAAGTGTGGAGTAAGACATATCGACTTGCTCATCTTGTTTAGGCAATTTCAATAACCTCCAATCCAAGAGCGTTAATGAACCTTTATCTAGTAGATGTGTGCCTAAGCTGGTAATGTAAACTAGTTAAAAGTGTAATAGGCTAATAGCACATTGTACAATTATATTTTTAAAAGTATTTATCAAAAATGATAATTTTTTTATAAACTCTAATTTTAAAATATTCACTATATCACTAATATAAAATTATTTACACTAAAACTAACACTAGCAGCTGTAGCCTATACTCAATTCATTATTCGAAACTTTTTATTAAAATTAATAAATATTTCTGTAGTATCAAATTCATTTACATACACCAGAATATTCTATAATATTTATCAAATGGACTATTTTAATTTTAAAAATACATTGAAGTCAACATCACTTAATTTTCCTTAATGGTTTAATGAAGCCAAAGGAAGGGCACGAGCCAGTCTGAAGGTCCGTCCACACTAGAGGTATTTTTCAGTTTCGCTCGCGCGCGCGCTTCGCACGCCAGTTACGCGCCTCGTTCACACACAAAATATTTGCTTCGCACGCGTGATCGCTCTCTATGCAGCACCGAGAAAATTTGTTTGAAATTTCAAACATTTTCGCGTCGTACGCGCCTACGCAGCCAATCAGGAGATCTTTTTAAAATGGCGTCGATCGGTGAAACACACCGCAAGCAGTTTTTAGAAATTAATAATATCGTGATATTTCTCTACTTTTAATAAATCGTAGAAATAAAATGAAAAATAAAAAAAGAAGAAGAATATAGTATAGAATGGGAAGTATTCGCTGATCGTGAGAAAGACGGAGATTTTCGTAATTTAGTCCCGAAATTAAGGATGTACACAACAGAATGCATAAAGCTGAGAAACGCAGAGGAGCAAACTAGACTTTGAAGTTCCGGCATTTCCTATTGGTTGAAACAAACAGGCGTGGAGCTTGCGCTCGTTACAATGGAAAATAAACTTCGTGTGTGTGGACGAGATGCGAGCGAAGCGCGCCAAGCTAGTGATCGGGCAACGCGTGCGAGGCGTGCGAAATATCTGTAGTGTGGATGGACCTTGATACTTAAACCAAAATGGCCTGTTCAGATTGCCTAGGGCTATTTCATATTATATAAAAAAGACTTGGTTTGCCCAAGCCTTAAAAACAAAACGATAAGAGTTTTTCCAGTTGTCTGAAGCGCAGATATTATTTTTTTCTATTGAATTTTAAAGACAATCCGTATTTTACTACTCTGTAGAATTTAATTCAATCACCTGATTTTACTGCTAATGGATTAGTTTCCTATAAATTAATTGAAATAAAAAATTACTTATCTCAGATTTTTCAAGAACGATTCCATTTTCGTGAAACATTTTATCGTGAATTTTTTTCTTTTCAAGGGAGAACGTACTTTAATTTTCAAATAATACTCTCATTAATAATGTATTATATGCGGTCTTTTCGAATACAAAGGGGGCTGTTATCACCTTTCTTATATTTGATGAAGGGGTTCGTTTCTTCTTTAGGCACAGTCACAATTATTGAACTGTGTATATCAGTACTTGTGGGGAAGATTTTAGAAGTGTTGGTTGAGTTGCTGTTTAGTTGACAACATCATGAAAACTTGATGTGTTTAAAACTTTTTGAAATGAAAATTCTCCGAAATTAAAAAAGAAAGTGTTAATTTGATTAAATTTACACAATATCCCTCAACATAATAAATGCATGATAAAATGTTTCAGGAAAATGGAGTTGTTGTTGAAAAATCTGAGATAAGTAATTTTTTATTTCAATTAATTTATAGGAAACTAATCCATTAGCAGTAAAATCAGGTGATTGAATTAAATTCTACAGAGTAGTAAAATACGGATTGTCTTTAAAATTCAATAGAAAAAAATAATATCTGCGCTTCAGACAACTGGAAAAACTCTTATCGTTTTGTTTTTAAGGCTTGGGCAAACCAAGTCTTTTTTATATAATATCTGTTCCTTCAGCCTTAATTTGTATTAATATATTATAAAAATAATTATATGATTGTCAAACGTCACTAATTCGATGTTCCAGTAAGATGTTCATGAGCATATTGGCTCACTCCAAGTGCCTCTCATTATTTTATGGGAAAGATTAAAATTTTAAATCATTTGGCAGGGGAGTGGTAAATTAATTCACAATTGGTAGGCGGGTGGTAAATTAATTCACCATAGATAGGCGGGTGGTAACTTATTTCATATGAAAAGGCGGTTAGTGACTCAATTAAGTTTAGTTGACCTTTCTGTATAGATTTAAAAAAAAGTTATGTCTAAACCACGCGCCAGCACGCGCACATTTCATTGAAAATTTGTTACTTAAGAATTTTCCCTTGTATATACTAAGATTCTTCATCAAAAATGGACAACGAGCTTTCCAAGACTCGAACCTGCAATGTTTTGCCTCGAATGCAAACGCGTTATCCATTACGCCACAAGCCCGTACTTCGTAACAAAAAATTATCTAAATATTGTATTTATAGGATTATTTCATTTAAGTTGAATAAAAGATCTGTAAAAATAAACAACGAACTTGCCAGGACTCGAACCTGCAATCTTCTGCTTCATAGGCAGACGCGTTATCCTACGCGCCACAAACCCGATGGAGGCTGAATAAAATGCTATGCAAACAGTGTAATATATTTAACGGTTTTACCATGATTTATAAATTATTTAAAATAAAATACTTAGACTTAATTGTTCTTAATCAAACTTCAGAAGTTCAACATTTAATACTTGCTTGATAATTCAAAAGTGTTCCGAACCTTAACTTCGCAGTAGTTTCTGAGTTATTCGATGGAGTGGACCACCAAAAATCCCATGCTTTTTCTATGGGACGCTAAGCCTAAAATCTGTGAATTATTTCTTTAACATTACGGGAGGGTGTGGGTTCTTATCTAGAAGGGCCTACCGGCCCTCTAGAATTTCCGACGTACCATTTCAAAGCCCGTCTAGTCCCTAATAGTTTCCATAAAAGATGAGCAATTAATCAAGACAAATCCATCCTGGAGTCGCATTTTCGCCCGAAGCTCGAGTTTGCTTGAATAATATTAAACCTAAATCACGGGGTGGATTCAGGTAAATGTTAGACCGTCTGTATTTTCTTATTAAAACCGCCTTTTTTATTCGAAAATTTGGAATTTTGGTCAAAAATGTTGTTTTTAATACGAGAAAATAAATATCCCACGAATTTACGTAAATAATATTGGAATATTTTGACTAAAATTTGTTGTATTTTACTGAGGGGTCTAACATTTCAAATTTTAGTGTTTTCTTTTTTTGGCTTCTTGATTTAGACCGATAAAAATATTCGCCTACTAGTTGTTTTTACCGCAATACACACCGTCTCGAGAGCAGTGTGGGAAATAAGGCACAATCACAGGCCAATAGCCAGTTTAAAAATTACCTGGGCCAGTTTAAAAATTAAACGCTTTGGGGTCTACTGGCCCTGGTGGCCACTTAATTAATTCAAAGTTTTCCCCCCTCAAGATTTTGGTTCACTAATAAATACTTGTGTTAATCCCTAAAATTGCCTCGTCTTCGCTTCTATGCTGTGTGCTTGTTTGGCCTGAATTGTGGGAGTGGGATTATGGGTGGGTTTCGTATGTCTGTCTACGCTCTACACACAGTGTAGAATCTGTAGATGAAGTGATTTTTACAGTTGGCTAAAGGGAAGATAATCTCTCGGTAGTCTTGTTTATGTCTGGTCTCTAGGGAAAGGCAGCCTGCTGCCTTTGACTGCATTAGGGTCTATGGGAAGATAACAATGGAGTGCCAACTCCCTGCCTACGGATCGAATTTTTTAATTTAGCATTACTCAATAAAGACTTATAAGTAGTTCTTAATTTAGGACTCCAATATTTTGAAATACCCATACCTCTAAATACTAACCTACTAAGCCTATGCCATAGCACATATTGTCAAGAATAGATAATTTGGCCATAAATTACAAAAGCCTGATTTTTGAGGCAAAAAATGGTAGGTGGCACTGTGGCCAGTTTTTTAATTAAAATACCTAGGCTCTACTGGCCACAGGTCCAGTTTTAAAAAAATCCTTATTTCCCACACTGCTCGAGAGGCTGAAAAGTGTGGTCCTTCATGAATATGTGGTCAACTTAGTAGAGCGTTTTACACTAATAACGCTATGACTAGTTGGCCGTCAAAAACAACGTTTTCCGATCAGGAAGGGAAATAAGGTTTTAAGTATTTTTCTGGATAAAGCAGACAGGTCACCACTCTTCTCGTAGTATTATATTATACTCGTTAGTCGTGTAGAACGGGAGGCCAGCGCGTCCGAGGCTTAGCCTCTATTTTTAAAAAAATAATTAACAACTAAAATAACAATAAAAAGGTACTAAGCCTTAACTGCGTTGTTGATAACAACGAGGACTCTTAGCAGACGGCAACTAAAAAAATCTTCCTAGTTCAGGATTTCAAGTAGAATCGAGAATAATATGAACCGATCCGAACTGACTTCAATTCCAAAATCCAGTACTACTGAGGGAAAAACAACTTACAGGCGAATTTTTTTTATCGGTCTTATTAAGATTTGGGGGTGAGATATAACAATTTTACGATTCTAAGGGGAGATTCATGAATCTCAAGATTTTAAAGGGAGATTAATAAATCTCAAGATTTTAAGATGAATTTAATGATTTCAAGATTTTAAGATGGATTTAGGGATTTCAAAATTTTGAATTAATTTTTAAGTATTTGAAGATTTTATGGTGATATTTAAGGATTTCAAGATTTCAAGGTGAGATTTAAGAATTGAAAGATTTTAAGGTGAGGTTTAAGAATAAGGTGAGGTATAACGATTTCAATATTTTAAGGTGAGATTTATGGATTTCAAGATTTTAAGGTGAGATTTATGGATTATAAGATTTTAAGGTGAGATTTATGGATTTCAAGACTTTAAGATGAGATTTAGGGATTTCTACATTTTACGTTAATTTTTTTTTGGGATTAGCATAGTTTAAGGTGGAAGTTCTGGATTTTAATAGTTTAAAGTAAAAGTTTGGGATTTCGAGATTTTAATGTAAGATTTCGGGATGTTGGGGAAATTTTTGGAATTCGAGACTATAAAGAAGGATCGTAAAATATAAAGTGTACGTGATTTTAAGATACGTCCGACCCCTCGCATTTCCCTGAGTCTATATGGTCTAATGATAATTTTATGTAACAGTAGAGTTGGTGAAAAATATTTGACCTATATTTTATAATTTGAATATCTTCGGTATAAAATATAATTTCATATTTATGGCTGCGAAGATCGGTGAATTTTGATTTGTCTTAGATGTGTGATTTGCAAGCTGAATGTTATTATGCATATTTCATAATCTGTAATATTTGGAAACTCCTATAAGATTTTCTTGAGAGAAAAATGTGTTTTTCAACGAAAAATATCTAATATTTAATATTAATTTTTTTCCACCAATTTTTAAAATTATATGTTACGTTACTAAAATAAAGGTTCTCTTCGTTGCCTGTATAAATCTTATTTATAAGAGAAAGTTATTTTTTTGTTTGTGCTTTATACACAGTCACAATTCGTCATAAATTTCCTATCTATACCATTGAATGGTAAGTTACATATTTATACCAAACAATGGTAGTTTACCCATTTATACCAAACAATGGTGAATTACCGATTTATACGATACCGTGGTAAATTACCCGATTTATACCATAAAATGTAAATTACCCGATTTATACCATACAATGTAAATTACCCGATTTATGCCATAAAATGTAAACTAAGGTTGTAAATTACCCGATTTATACAATAAAATGTAAACTAAGGTTGTAAATTACCTGATTAACACCATGAAAAGTAAATTACCCGATTTAAACCTTACGATTACTGTACTACCCGATTTAAACCTTGCAATGTATATTACCACTGTACTATTCAATGTAAATTACCACTGTGCCATTCAATGTAAATTACCGTTTTAAATTACCAAACAGTTTCCAAATGTACTAGACATCCTCAATTTCCCATTAGATGGCGCTGTGTATAGCGGCTAATCTAGGTATTAACTGCTCAAAATTCAACGTGGTTTAATAGAAAATACGCGTGAAAACAATAATTACCATAAATTAATTAGTATCTTGATAGACCAAACCTTAAAGCATTCGGAAAATGCTGAATATCTTAGCTATAGTGTACCTTTAAATTCTTTAAATCATGGACCTTATATAGCACAAGGTAATAACACAACTGTAAGGAACAAAATACTATATAATTGAACCGAGTGTATTGTTCTCCTGTCGAACATCTATCTCATCTGGAGTGTTTCAAAAACAGTACAGCTAATACCAAGGCGCGATATATTCTCAGTAGAGCAAACCTCATTTGAACACATCAAGATTATGTAATCACAGACGTTGATAAAAAATGATGAATTAGTACACGATTTTTTTTCCGAAAAATAGGTAATTTTTAAAAATATAGTATTGGTAATCGATACAGAAATTCATGGCTTATACGTTCGATCACCTAAAAAAATTATTTTCGGCCCAGATAAACGAAAATAACTATTATTTATAAGGAAAATTATAAGAATGCTATAATATTCGAGAGAACGGATGGAGGTCCCGTGAAAAGGCTCGGAAATTGTTGGACGGTCCGTGTCTCCACCTTTTCAACTCAATCTTCAAGCTCAACATCATTTTTGACGTCTTCATAAATAGGCCTAGAAGCGAGCGGACGTTCAGAACCTTTCCTTTACATCTCTTTATCCGTCATCTATTTTTCTGGTCACCGAAAATATCAAACTTTAGTCAAGGGATAGTGAAATGGCCGGTCAGCCAAGGTTTTTTCTATCGGAGGGTTTATATTTGATGGCAAATTAGCAAGTGGCTTAGTTAATTTATTGACTTTCAAAAAGGGTTCGATATGGAGTCATAGGAAAATGTGGTGACTTAACAAATGGCATAATAAGATTGTTTTCTTCACTAAATCATTAATTCTTTTTTTTTTTTTTTTGCTGATCGCTTGAAGAAATTCTGAATTATTTGTTAGTCGTTCAGTAGAAAGTGTTCATTTTACCGTAAGTTTCCAGAAAATGTTAAATTTCAATTGCATAAAGCAGTAGACAGTGTGCAATTTAAATTGCATAAAGCAGTAGAGAGTGTGCAATTTAAATTGCATAAAGCAGTAGACAGTGTGCAATTTAAATTGCATAAAGCAGTAGACAGTGTGCAATTTAAATTGCATAAAGCAGTAGACAGTGTGCAATTTAAATTGCATAAAGCAGTAGACAGTGTGCAATTTAAATTGCATAAAGCAGTAGACAGTGTGCAATTTAAATTGCATAAAGCAGTAGACAGTGTGCAATTTAAATTTCATAAAGTAGTATAAAATGTTAAATTTTGTCAATACCACTAGAAAGGGTTATATTTGTACATAAAGCAGCTGAAAGTGTTAAATTTTTGCATAAAGCAGTAGAAAATGTTAAATGTTTGCAAAACGTAGTGGGGAAAGATAAATTTGTATATAAAGCAGTAGAAAATGTTAAATGTTTGCAAAACGTAGTGGGGAAAGATAAATTTGTATATAAAGCAGTAGAAAATGTTAAATTTTTCCATAAAGTAGTAGAAAATGTTACATTTGCACATAAAGCAATAAAAATGTTACATTTGTACATAAATCAGTAGAAAATGTTAATTTATTGGCATATAACAGTAGAAAGTGCTAAATTTTCCCATAAAGTAGTGGAAAATGTTACATTTTTCAATAATGAAGTAGAAAATGTTAAATTTTCTATAAATTAGCAAACAAATAATCCTTATCAGGTAAGTCCGCTGAAAGATATATATTGCTTAAATTTTCACCAGAAAAAACATTGTTCTAAAAAGTTGTCTGCAAAGTGTTAACAATACGTATAAGAGCTTTGAAATAAAAATAAATAAAATCAGAAATCAACAAATAGGAAACTTTATTTATGTATTTCAATATCCCTTTGATAGCGTGAGAGTTTTAGCCCCGATATTATTATTATTGTGAGAAGTTAAGGCTACTACCTGTTTTCGGTCGAACGGCTACTATTGACCATAATTTGAGGATTCAATCATCATTGCCTATAGTCCCATCCATACACAATCAATATCGGCGCACTCACTCGCGAGAGGTCAAGCCCACCGCGACCTTTGATCGACGTACCTGAACTACAAAATGGATTACCGTGCCAACCGAGGGAAAAAGAAACCCTAGCATAGTAGTCTTTCTGATTGAAATGGAAAACGCCATTTTATACACCAAAATATACAAGGCAATAGTAAATCCTTACGCGTAAGTATGAAAAATCTTAACTTCCATTTTAAAATTATAAATGGACTTTTCCAAGGGTTCCCTGAAAGTTTCGAGTAATTTCCCTGATAAATTTTCACATCTGTTTATTTGTAGGAAAGTTTGAATGTTATGGCTAAAATTGATTAATGCCTTGAACTTAAGTACACGCTTGTTAGTTAATTTTTGTAATCAAATTGGAAAATTATGGAAAAAAACATATGAATAAATTTTGTTTTTTAATTTTGTGACGATTTTAAATTCCTTGATTCTGGTCACATTTTTGAAATACTCTGAATTTTGAGACGATTTTTAATATTTCCTGACCTTTGTGACAATTTTTAAATTTTTTAAAATTTCCAGACCTTCGAGACAATTTTTAAAATATCCTGACCTCTGTGACGATTTTTAAAATTTCCAAAACTTTGTGACGATTTTTTAAATTTCCTAAACTTTATGATGCTTTTTAATATTTCATTAATTTTATCATAACTCTATAGGTGCCTGACTCTTTGTGACAATTTTTAAATTCTCTGCCATTTTGTGACAATTTTTAAATTCTCTGCCATTTTGTGACAATTTTTAAATTCTCTGCCATTTTGTGACAATTTTAAAATTCTCTGCTTTTTGGGACAATATTAAAATTCTCTGCTTTTTGTGACAATTTTAAAATTCTCTGCTTTTTGTCACAATTTTAAAATTCTCTGCATTTTGTGACAATTTTAAAACGTCCTTTTTTTTGAGAAAATTTTAGAATTCCCTGACTTTTTTCAAATTAATTTTAAACTCCAATTTGTAGTATCTTTAAAATTACATTGTGGGACAATTCTGTAATTTCCCCAACTTTTATCATAATTTTAAGATTCCCTAGCTTTATTAGTAACGATTTTAAAATTCCCAGATTTTCCATGACACTTCACACCCATATTCAAATTCCCCTCTTTTCCCAGTTACAGTAGAAACTGCATGTTTAACTGTTGGATCTTGCCGTGTAGAATACATTTAATGTCATACTTTAAAATATCACGTTACTGCCTTGAAGATGTAGGCTATAATTTTGAGAGAGAGAGAAAAAAGACATTCGTGACTTTGGGAAGAAATAAGTGGCGTCTAAAGATCGGTTGATCCAAAATATATTTTAAGGATTAATTCGTTATTTCATTTCATCGAAAATCGATACGTCATAATTTTCACGGCGCGCAAACTACTTAGACGAAAGAACGTTTTGTTTGAATATTATTGGAAATTGAGACGTTTCGGGGCCCAGGGGCTTTTTATCGCAGCGAGAGTCCTCGGAAAACGGTTTCCTATAACATTGCGGTACATTTTGTAACAAGTTCAGCGAACTGAAACTAATTTAAAAGATCCTCATTTGGTTTTCAGAAATTTTCCAATTAAATACGGTCGTGTTCGTACTACAAAGATTTTAAAAAGTTTAAAATGTTTCGAAAATTGTTAAAACTTGAAATCAACTGTTAAAAAGTTCGATTTTTAAAATTTAAAAAGTATTGAAATGCATGAAGAATTTCAAATATTAAAACGTACGTGTTAAAATGCTTAAAAATATTCAAAATTTCATTTTCCAATTAAATACGGTCGAGTTCGTACTACAAAGACTTCAAAAGTTTAAAATGTTTTGAAAACTGTTAAAACTTGGAGTCAACTATTAAAAATTTGGAATTTTTAAAATTAAAAAGTATTGAAATACCTTAAGAATTTCCAACATTAAAATGTACGTCTTGAAATGCTTAAAAATATTCAAAATTCAAAGTGATTAATAATATTAACAATTTACAACTTTATATCGTATTTCAAGGCCTTAAGAATTTCCAACATCAATATTAAAACTCCTTAAGAAATTTTAAAACTAAAAAATATTGAAACTCCTTAGGAAATTTCAAAATTAAAAAATATTGAAAATCTTTGAAAAATTTCAAAATTAAAAAATATTGAAAATCTTTAAAAAATTTCAAAATTAAAAAATATTGAAAATCTTTAAAAAAATTTCAAACTAAGAAAATATTGAGACTCCTTAAGAAATTTCGAAATTAAAAAAATATTAAAACCCCTTGAGAAATTTCAAAATTAAAAAAATATTGAAAATCTTTAAAAAATTTCAAAATTATAAAATATTAAAACTCCTTAAGAAATTTCAAAATTAAAAAATATTAAAAATACAACTCCTTATGAAATTTCAAAATTAAAAAATAGTAAAACTCCCTAAGAAATTTCAAAATTAAAAAATATTAAAACAAAACGAATTGAAATACCTTAAAAATATAAATCATTTAAACATAATTAAATACCTTAAACTTTTCCAACTTTAACACATACTCAAACAATGGCGTTATCATTCTATTACTAGCCTACTTATTAAAATTTCAATCGCGTTTTAAATACGCCATTCTTAAAATTAATTAAACTACGAAACAAGGTTTTTATTCCTAAAATTAATGATATTTTAAATCAATTTTGTAAATATTCCAATCACGGTGCAAATTGTGTGGGCCTCTTCGGTTTACCATTGAAACTAACCAATTCTTAATTAATCTTAATACCATCTCGCGACAAAGAACGCCATTCTTTTAATAAATTCAACCGTTTTAATAATTTTTCCATTATATCGGAATAATTGGAAAAATGTTGCAAAACTCTATTGTAATTTGTAAGTTGCCCTAAAGCGAGGGACAAGATACTCTCAGCCTGTTATACTAAATCAATAGGATGTAAAATACAAACCTAAACCATAAATATGGGATTTTCGTAGCGAGTGCTGCCATCTATTGGTAAGTTTTCAAAGTTTAGATAATATTTTATTTCAGTAATTTAGTTTAGAAGTTTAGGGTTATTATGACTAAAATTAAATCCATGACACATGGTCGAGCATTTGGCTCCAAATCTGGTTATTTAACAGGTTAGTTTATGTTAAGTAAAACGAAGAGCCCATATAGTATATGAGAACGCTGAAGATCCACTTTCAGTAAAAGCCTATATGGTCTTTACAATTCTAAAGAGGGCCAGCATAGAAGTAATTATTTGTGACCTTGATATGCAACCAGTTCACCAAAGTTCTTTTGTTTGAAGGCATCAGAGCTACCAGCTCACCTAGTTCTTATGTTTGAAGACATCCAACAATCATTACCAGTCCACCAAAGTTCTTTGGTTTGAAGACATCAAAGTTGTGGTCCACCAAAGTTCTTTGGTTTGAAGACATCAAACAATCATTACCAGTCCACCAAAGTTCTTTGGTTTGAAGACATCAAACAGTCATTACCAGTCCACCAAAGTTCTTTGGTTTAAAGGCATCAAAATCGCTAGTCCACCAAGCAGGTTTGTTTGAAAACATCAAACAAGCATTTCCAGTCCGCCAAAGTTCTTTTGTTTGAAGACATCATTTGAACAAACATTGCCAGTGCACCAATTTCTTTCGTTTTAAGACATCAAAGTTACCAGTCCTCAATAGTTATTTTGTTTGAAGATATCAAACAAACAACACCAGTAAACCAAGTTCTTTAGTTTGAAGAGATCAAACAAGCATTACGAGTCCACTGAAGTTCTTTTGTTTGAAGGCATCAAAGTCATCAGTCCACCGAAGTTAATTTGTTTGAAGGCATCAAACTTTTGATTGAAGTCATATCTAACGTCATTAGATACACAAACCGGATGTAACGTTTTAATGCAACATCAGGTTCTATTTTAGTCCAACTTAGGAAAAAGGTCTATGATCTTCATCGTTCACACCGTGGAATACTATTGTATCGACGTAGAAACCACTCTCTCAGTTTTGCTATCCAAGTTTACAGTGACGTTCCTCTCGATATGTGGGTATCTTTCCTTGAAGGTAAATTCGAGGCTCTAAAAAGATAATTCTTAAACAAATTGAAAGTTTTTGTTATAAAATTGAAAAATCGTGATTCAAAAGGGACGGGGCATTTCGTTTCAAGGACGGCGCCCAAGTATTTGATGGCTTTATTAAATTTTGACGTTCAGGAGGTGCTTTGCTTCAATTTGTTTGATTAAAACCTTTCTAATAGCCTCTTACAGCGTACCTTCAATTAATGTGTCCTACTGGGTGTAGCCACGAAAATCACTATAAATTTACGATATTTATCACCAAGCTTTACCAAATTTTATTTCTCGATAATTAATTAATTTGTTATTGTCAGTAAAATCACGACTTAATTATCAAGTTAAGTATTCGTGGAAAAATTAATGGTCACTGTAAAGAGATTTAATTATTATATATCGTAAGATCAGGAGAAAATAAGATACATTGTATTTCTAAAACGTCAAGGGAGATGTTCTTCTGGAGATTTTGAGTCGAGAATGTTCTATGACATTATGCCACTAGGACACCTTTTCTAGTTAAGATTAGAGTATTTTACGAATGATTACTTAATTTAATTAAGAAACGACTAACTTAATTAAGGGGCCATCCATAAAAAGCTCCAAACATTACTTGAAAACTGTGTCCCTTCTGGCAAAATGTCATAGTATATTTTCGCCTCAAAATTCAGCATAGAACACAACATAGGTTCATAAGATTTGTTCCATAAGTTTGTCACTGGTTATTGAGAGCTAGTCATGAAATGACGTAGGTCATAGATTCTTGTAAAGCGACGCCTGGTGAGGCGCTATCAAAGGCTTAGTACAAGCTAAATAGGACTAGATGGACTTTAAAACCACGTGTAGCAAATTCTCGCTTGTCGTTCTTGAACTAGCTCTCAGTAAGTCTCTAGCATTACGAAGTATAGGTTAGGTCATACTTATGGAATATATCTAATAAACTTATGGTTACTTAGAAGTGGTCTATACCCAAGGTTCTTATAGAAACTTCGTATTATAGGTCTATACCATTAAAAAAATTTATAACTGAATAGAGTGACTACCCCCTTGGAAATACCGCAAAATGCTAATAATACAGGTAATTTAATTATTTCCGTTACATTTATGATTCATTAATTTAATTTACGGCGCAATGTGACAGACATTCGCTACAAGATTAAGATTCCCCGTTGAAATGAATGCAAATAAAAACAGGGTGTGACTTCGGTATAATCATTATGAAAATCCTTATTTACTATTTAGCCCGTAAGGCATCGTAACAGATTTAGAGAAAAATTTATAGCTGAAATATTAAATTCAACTAATACTACCTGACTTATAAAACGATGCGTATACCTTAGCGGAAAAAACGTAATAACATAAGTAAATCTACATCTATATAAGTCAAAATCCTGATTTACAGACTGACTGACTGATAAGCAGCGCCCAGTGGAAACCGCTTCACCTAGGAGGTTGAAATTTTGCAGGAGCGTTACTCAGAGTCTTAAGTAGTAGGTACGCCACAAGAGAGACTTTTTTAAAATCCGCCGCCATCTTGAAAAATGGCGACCTAGAATGTAAAAAACCCTTCTTTGTGGAAAAGGAGTTTATTGTTTGGGAGATACAAAGAACAATGCTTTGTACTGTGACCTGCGTTGACGATGAAGATTTTCCAAAAACTCCCTTTTTCTGTACACAGGACAGGAGGGGACATTTTTAGAAGGGTATTGACGTCATCGTAATTATAAAAACATTCACTGGCCTCAGCCTGAATAAATTTTTAACCAGAAAGATATTTTCCCCAATCCATCTTGATCTCTCACTAGCTCTTACAATAATTACCACGCCCCTTCTACTTAGTAAAAGGCTTTTTTATTTATTAATTTATTTATTTAATTTTTTTGTGGCAGACAGAAATCGAAAATTCCGCATAAGCGCGCTGCGGTCGCTACTATAGAAAAATTCATCACCAACGCCGCGCCGAGCTTGAAGAGGCTTCTAATATGAACTTAGGTGGGTATTATTATCTTCTGAAGCTATTAAATAACCTAACGAAAGTGAACTCGCGTAATTCACGTCAAAAGACCGTAAACAAGTAATGCTTACCCGGAGAGATTTTGATTTCATTTTAATAATGAGTTGTATAATTTTATATTTACGTCTCCTTCTTAACGGTTCCTAATGCAATTCCGATTGACTTTAAGCTTTAAGGTATTTGTGTGATTTATTAAGACAGATATGTCCCGGTGCATCTTATTAAATAAATGTTTTGCGGAATGCCAAATAGTTAAATATTTAAACGTATTTTACAGGGTGTTAAAAAAGTACTACTTTCGGCAGTAAATTTTGAGTTGAAAATGTAACTTCTATTACATTTTTCCCCACAGGACCACAGTTTTCAAGTTATAATTGAGTTTTTTTTAATTAATTAATTTAGCATTGTCTTTCAGATTCTTAGTTATTTTTAATTTGCAAACTGTGGTTCTACGGGCAAAATTGGTCATATAAATAGCATTTTGACTGAAAATTACTCATAGAAGCAGAAGTGAGATGAGACTAGAAGTGAAGGGCTCTAGCATTGGTAATAGATCCTGGCACCAGTGAACAAATTTTAATATTTTATGCTGCTTCAATCGCGCCTACACTCGAGAGAATAAAATTGGCCGAGCTCCAAAACAATTTCTTACCCCCTTCCCCTCAACCTAAAGCCGCGGAACACGGACGCGGGTGCTTGAATCTAGTTCGGCCGTCTACCACCGCGAGCGTCTCACGTTTTGGAGGGGAAATTCTGAAACCGCCACCAGAGGGCCAACCGTTGGTGTTTTATCAAGAATATTCACTTTCGCCAAGTGAAGAATTTGGTTAGCTCAGTACTTCTAGTCTCATCTCACTTCTGATAGTAGTAGGTCGGACCTACTACCGTTTTTGCAACACCCTGTATGTGTCGATAAATTTAAATCAGAAATTAATTTTACGAGTTCTTCATTTTATATTAAATATTGTTTGGCATTTATGGATTTCTATAACCGTAAGGCTATTGTTTAAATGATTTGAAAGCGTTATTGAAGGCCTCTTAAATTTTGTAACATCAATTTTATAACTTATATTTAGGAATTATGAAATATTTGATTGTGGTAAAAGGAATTTACTGACTTACATTTGTTGTAAATTAAACTAATGGTGTATGGTAAACTAATTTTTTTAAAGAAAATCATTAAAAGCGTAATAAGTTGACCTGTTACTAGTGTTTATTAAAATTTTAGTTGTGGGAAAATGGTACGCTAAGTATTTATTTTCACTTGCTATTATATTTATTTAAAAATATTAAAAGGACTTTGAAGAATGTATCGGCAGGTGGGTAAATATTATATGACATACATCACAGGTACCACGTGACGCTGATGTACAAAGACTAAACATTCAGTTTTTGTTTTTAGTGAGTACTCATTTTCAAGAAAATAATTAAGTTTCTTTGAACCACGGCTTGCCTCAGTCACGTGTCTATGTAAGGTTTACCAGAAGTGAGATGAGACCAGAAGTACTGAGCTAACGAAATTCTTCACTCGGCGAAAGTGAATATTCTTGATAACACACCAACGGTTGGCCCTCTGGTGGCGGTTTCAGAATTTCCCCTCTAAAACGTGAGACGCTCGCGGTGGTAGACGGCCGAACTAGATTCAAGGAGCCGGGTCCGTGTTCCGCCGCTTTAGGTTGAGGGGAAGGTGGTAGGAAATGTTTTTGGAACTCGGCCAATTTTTTTCTCTCTAGTGTAGGCGCGATGGAAGCAGCATAAAATCCTCAAATTTATTCACTAGTGCCAGGATGTACTACCAATGCTAGAGCCCTTCACTTCTAGTCTCATCTCACTTCTGGGTTTACTAATATAAAAACGAGGTTAATTATATCCAGGATAATGTCATTCCAATATAGGCTTCTAGAAATTGACATTTAAGAAATTAAAAATATGATTTTAATTTGCAATATAATTTTGTCAATTTCAGAATGCTTTAATTAATAAAGATAATTATCCCATCTTCAAGCCTTATTAATTCTCTAACGTGATTAAATTAATTTTGACAGCGTAATTACATAATTTCCAACCGGTTCTAGTAATTAGCAAGTAATTAAATTAATAACTCTATTAAAAGTAAAAATTTTACGTCGAAAATTCTGATGATATATTTTAAACAATTCAATATGAACTCTGGGTGTATTTTAGGAAGAAAACCTTGCTAAGCCTAACTTGAGACTTAGGCCTAACGAACTAAAAATTGTTTTGGGCAGAATGCATTCAGACAAACATTTAAAAACTTCCAGTTCATGATCTGAATCGAACAGAACTACAATCTATTTAGTCACAAATGACTGGCAAACATTTCTCTGCACACTATTTTAAAATTCCCTGACATTTCGCTGCACACTATTTTAAAATTCCCTGACATTTCAAACCCATTTTGAATATCCCAGACATTTCAGACACATTTTGAAAACCCCAGACATTTCAGACACATTTTGAAAATCCCAGAAATTTCAGACACATTTTGAAAATCCCTGACTATCCAAACCAAATTTCCAAGCATCTCCAGTGACCGAGGCAACCCCATAAATGTAAATTCCAAATCCTCAATTTTTGAGGGTTATGATGAGGACCAAGTTTAATAAAATTTAAGCCTATCCGACTCAAAACTACTTCCAAACTCGAAAGAATAAATATAATCTGCATAAACCCATTTCGCATAGGATAAAAAACAGATATGGAAACGAGTGCTTGAAAATCAGGGAGCGACAATCCTTCTTGAAACCGGTGGGACTTCTTACAGAACTCAATAAAAGGACAAAAGGTTACATTACCTGAAACTTAAATCGATTTAGTCACGGCTCTTGAAGTTTTTTCTAATCCAGTTTTATAGTTATCACCAATTTTTAAGAGTTCTATATGATTGTAAAAAAATAGCCATTACAAACCGCGAACGAGAATGGTAGCAAATTGAATTGCAAATGACGATTTTACATCTGCGGGATTTTTTTCTTAAATATATATTTCAATTTCTCTTTATTGATTTCCTTGGTGGGGCTAGGGCTGGTCACACATACGTGTCTTGTTCGCATTACACATATTATTAAGTTGGTAATTGTTGCGATTTTTGAACAAAATGTAGAGAAGGAGGTTCTGTTGTGGTTTACAGCATTTCGTAGTGCCAAGTATGGTGTACACCATAGAAGTTTTGATTTCTTTCTCACACGTCGTCTGCTTCATCCTTACTGTCTTATTTTCTGTTATTCCTATTTGAAGTTCTTTGTAACAGTACCCAAAAGCTTGTTGACATCTTCTCGATTTTAACCCTGCAGTTTGTACCACTGGAATTACCTTTAAGAATCTGTCCTGCTTTTGGCATGAAATCACCTCGTTGCAGACACTTTCCCGACCTCTTATGGTACTTCACTTTGCTTATGAGGTCTGCTTTAATTGCAGCGTGCACTAACCTTGTTGCCAACACTTTCCCAACTGTTTATGGTACTGCAGTTCCCTTAATGAGATCTGATTTAGTTGCGACTTGCAATTACCTGATTGCTGACAATTTCCCAGCTCCTACGCAACGGTTTGTGGACTGTAGTTAACAGATCTTTCATTGCAGCGTGTAAAAAACATATTGCCGATACTTTCCCGTCACCTACCCGACGGATTGTGGTACGAAAGTTTGCTTTTGAGATCTGCTTAAATTGCGACTTGCAATTACCTCCTTCAAGACACTTTCCCGACAACGGTTTGTGTTACTGAGGTTGTTATCTTTACTGATAATAACATCACTGTTTGTGGAATGCATTCCCAACACGTCGGGTTGTGTTATCTTATCCACTTATGTTTTAAACCCTAGTCCGAACATGGATACGTATCTTAACCTTCCAACCCTTTCGTGAAAAACCAAACCTCTCGTATTGTAAAGAGAGAGAGAGAAAAAAATAAACGATAGGTAAAAAACAGTTCGTAGTTGTAAGAGGGTGAAAATGGCTCTATTTTGAATAGAGTTCGAGGCGTTGGATAATAGATATCCTAAGCAATAGCATCGGAACAAAATAGCCTGGAGGTTTGTTCCACTTTCTTCCTTGGAGGGTCGTATACATCCTTCCCACTCGAAGACCACTTGAAAATAAAGCCGAGAAGAGATGAGAAAAACGAAATTTATCACGCGTTTCCTGCAATGGTTTTTATTATCGTCGTCTTATACCATTTCATTTTTACTGTTCACAATAAAGTCGACACTCAGTCTCAAGTCCAAAATATCATAACTTGGAAAAAATTACGCTCTGTGGTTTGCAGAACTTGTCTTTTCATTTACGAAATACGATTTCCAATTTATCATGTAATAAAATTAAGTAGAAATTAATTAACTTTTGAATACAAAAATGAGAGAGTTTTGGCGAAATTTCCTTCATAAAAATTGATTTTTAAGGAATATTTCGAAGGATTCTGAAGAAAACGATATAGGCTGCCTTGTTGCAGTTTCTTTGATGAATAGCGTCTGTTATTAGTCCAAGATATGCAAAACCAAGTCGCGAATTACGTATCTTGTCGCCAGAATTCTACACAGTTATGACATCATCAGCCAGTCAAATTTTCCATTACATTTTCTCAGTTTTCTGTTTTCAAAATATTTTATATATTTTATATATAATAACAACTCCACTTCGAAGTTTCAAGCATTTAAAACTACCAGAATCGTTTTCAGATTGTTCTAAATTTCTGTTTCCTGACGAAGCAGAGGCCTAAGATTATTGAGGTCAAAGGTCACCCCTAAATATTTATGGTAAAATTTAAATGACACAACTCAACAGTAATTGTTGGCTAAAGAAACAATTAAACCTTATTATACGTTACTAGCCTAGTCCTTTAACAAACATAAATTGAGATACTATATTTTTGCTCTAAGGTACGAAATAAGTCCATCACTTGAATATCGACAAATCCTTTATTTTTTTGGTTGTCGAATATCATTTGAATTTTGTCCGATTCCAAGGTTCGTCGTTCGCTTTATGGATTGATTCAATTACATTTTTTATTGAAACGGGTTTTAATGGTTTATGGATTTACGGTTTTTCAAGTGGACTATGAAAATTTAGTGAGTCTATTTATCAAAGAAGAAATTACATTCCCGGAATTTTCCAACAACAGCAATATTATTATAATTCCTGTTATATTATAACATGTAAATAAACATTGTGTGCCCATGGTCCCCTATTGTAAAACCTTCCTATTGTAATGTGTGACCTTTCAACTTTGGTGTAACATTCGAAAACCCAAAGATTTTTCTCACTGAAATCGAATTCCATGACTTTAATTCCTTAAATATCTATGACGTTTCTGGCCTGTTTTTAAACTCCATGAATTTCCCAGGATTCCCCCAAACCTGTGGCAACCATAAAGGGTCAAAAAAGATCTCTATCTTAGTACTCTCAACGGCACTCTAATTTCGCTGGATTCGAGAACATCAAAACTCTGGGTTTATGTTTAACGCAAAGCTAGCGACATCTATCTTAAAGGCGAGAGACTATATGTATATTTCACTGGCAGCGTTCGCGTTAGCAATTATAACTCTCAAACTCTATGTTTAACCTTCTTGCCATGCGACAGTGTTGCGATTTCTTCAAAGGAATCAAAGCGTTATAGACCCTTTTCATAAGAAACGAATGTAATAATAAATCGGTTTAGGAGAATGGAATTGTTGTCGAAAAATCGAGAAATGTAAGGTTTTCAAAGAATTGGGAGGAAATAAATTGATTAATTGTAAAATAAGTTGATTAAATCTAATACGATAATGGCACGTGGTTTTTCTATGCCTCAAAATTTCCCATTAGATTTCTCTTAAGTACGAACTAAGCACACTATCCACTTTTTCTTAGGTATGTCTTTCAATTTTAATTAAAAAATTTCAATATCTGGTTCTTCAGTCAAGTGATTAACCCCATTCTTATCCATGCTTTTTAAGTCTTAATTGGTTCTATCCAAGACAGTTTTTTTAATAGGGTCTGGTGTTTGACGGTCTTAAAGAGTTTGGTGGACTGAGAACATTGAAGCCCGAATATAACCAGAAATTTTGCTTACTCAATCAGTCTATAAAGTTGGAAATAGTGATATCAGTGAAGTCACATCGATAAGATACAATACGCTCTTATCATATCAAAAATGGTATCTAAAAATAATAAGACTTCAAATAAATTGTTATCGATTTTAGGACAACGATGTCACGATAATTTAAACAACCAAATAGTTAAGCACTATTGGTATTACAGAAATTCTGAAAATACTTCAAGCACACAACAAAAATATTTATTTCAACTGAAAACATTTCTTAGAATTAAGTATACTAAAGTTAACCACGACTTAAAACATAATTAGGCGATTACGATGCAGCCAAATAAGACTCATCGCATACAGAAGCCAACGTTCAACAACACGCAAACAAATCGTGAGACAACCAAACCCAAACAATTGTTAACAAATGACATTTAAATTGGGGGGAAACGTGTCCTTATCTAACCGCGCATGGGCCAGAAAAGCAGCCGAAGACTTTATATCTTACCAATGTCTTTATTATCAGTCAGTCAGTACTGACAAACAACTGTTCAATCGTTTTCCCCACCGTGAAAATTGATTCTAATCCGTGAAACCAATTTTGAGCAATTTTGTTACAGTTTCTTTCAAAGTTTTGGTTATTTATTGTCTAAGTGCGTGAAACGACACACCCCTTCGATGAACCCAATTTCCTCTAGGCAAGATAACACCCTAAACTAAAGGTGAAAAGGCGAAATGCTTAAACTCTTGGAAAAATTTCTCACTCCTCTACAATTACCGAAACAGTTTCACATCCTATTCTTACGATTCCCATTTTGGGTTCTACGTTACGGTCTAATTGGAGTTATTATTGTTGTTGATAAAGGTATTGTGAATATTGAATGGTTTCTAGAAAGTGTCCTTTGCTCTGTGAATTATTAGAAAAGTCTACCAACTCAGTTAATTTATTTGTATTATTATTAAGGGTTTCAATGCAAATTGGGTACCTTAAGGGTGCTATTAGTCAGGTTTCATGACGTGTTTTATGAGGGAAAGAATCAGGTTTACTTAGAAGCTGACGAAAGCGGTGATAGGGGTTAAGTTACTTCCGGCGGACACGGGGAAGTCAGTGCCACTGACGAGTGTCGCACTCCCTCAAAATTTGTCACCCAGAAAAAATACAGATATACCAGAAACAATACAGATAAACCAGAAAAAAATACAGATAAACCAGAAAAAAATGCAGATAAACTAGAAAAAAATACAGATAAACCAGAAAAAAATACAGATAAACCAGAAAAAAATACAGATAAACTAGAAAAAAATACAGATATACCAGAAAATAAATAATTTCTCATATATTTACCCATTGCGAGATTAGCTTTAAACAGAGCTGTGAAATTTAGAAAATTCTTGATATACTTGAGACCTTATCTTCTGTTGCTAGTGCATAATGAGGGTTTTTTATCGGCATAAAATCCGTTTTTTATTCCCTGGTTTAAATTAACTTTAAAATTGCCCCTCCCCTTCTCATTATAAACTTGTTAAAAAATGTTAGGTCTACCCCTTCCAGAATTTCGTAAAAGATATATTTCTTTAATCGGTTTTTGTTTTTAGGCCTACTATCGTTCATCGAATCTGAAAATGAAATAAAAATTTAAATTGCATAGTATTTCACTTTTACTTTAGATAACTTGAGCAAACAAACAAATCCCAATAGCAAATTAATGTTGAGAATTAATATGGCATCTTCTTAAACAATTATTGCAATTGCTCACACGAATAAGACATCAAAGGCAATCGTGAAAATGTTTTCTTTTTTCAAAAATCGTGATTTCGTTGGAAACAGTTACAGAAATTTTGTGATTCCATTTGGGTGACTACGTTATAGACCATTCCATTAATTCCAGATGAGAAGCAAACCGCACAGGTGTGGGGCCCGTCTTCTTAAGTAGGTTATTCCCCTCGCGTCAAGAAGCACCGCTAGAGGCAGCGCGAGTTGGCTAGCCTTCTTCCGCGTGCATTGAACTCGGGCTCCGTCTGGCGTTGTCTCTTGGCACAAGGGAATTAGCCAAACAAGACGACCTGTTTGTTTTTCTGCAAGTAATTAATGGAATGGTCTATATTGACTTCTTACTTAAAATGTTATTATTGGGAAATTTTATATAAATGGAAATATTTCTGTTTTTGGTATTAAGAAACCAAATTTCTTCGGACTACAATTGGATTAAAAACTCCAATGATCAATTCTCTCATCTACAAGACAAGCTCACTAATAAGTGTCAACTCTTATCGTCCAGACAACTCGCTATTAAGTGTCCGCTATTGTCATCAAGACAATTCACTAATAAGGTTATGCAACTCGAAACAATCTCGTATATTAGTATTCTTTTCTGAACAAGAACAGAAGAGTGCAATATTTGAACCTCTGAAGAATGTTGAGGTTATTTTACATTCATCAGCAATAGCTGCACAAAGTTCAATATATAATTCTATAATTAGATGTTTGCGATATACAGGAGAAATACTAAAGTTAATCCTACTTGAAGGATAATATTGGTTTCGTAAATACCAAAAATTGTAACATGGATATATTTAATACTTTTGAATTATTAAAAACGTTTCAAAAAATGTGTTGCAACACTAACCTATAGTGTTCTTTTTATTTACAAATATTCATTAAAGTTACTGAACTTGCGTGTCTATAAACCTATTTTAGTTGATTGTTAAAATTGTTTAAAAAATGCATTCAAATAGATTATTTGATAAGTATTTTAAAGTTATAATTATGAATAGTGAGAATATAATTTTATATAGTATAAATACTGTTTTTATATGGCCCTTAATTAAGACAGTTCAAATACGTTGGTCTAAAAATTGCTAATTTATATAGATTCCCGGGGTCAGTTGCCGTCAGAATATAGACGAGTTGGAAATGAAAAGGTAATTGCCCTTCACCAGCTGTCGATCTTTTTAATTCAAAGGTTCTGCGTTATGAGACTTCCTAGTAATTGTGAAGTTTATGAGCAAGTTTTCAAATTTAATAGCAATAACGTTATCAACATAGCTGCTAAAGCTTTGCTCATCATACGACATGCAAAGACATCATCAATAAATTTCCAATGAAATGGGATTAAAGAAATTTGGAGTTCTTCAGTATTTAATTAAGTAACGAGAGACCACTATCAGATAAAAATATATGAGATAGTTTTTTTTTCAAAACAATTAAATGCAGAAATGAATAGATAGAAAATAGTGTAGTTTCGTACCACTTACATCATTTGCAAAGAAAACTTAATTATATTGGCATAGTTTAATTACTGTTTTGTAAAATTTCGATACAGCATTGTGGATGTTTATGTTAAAGATGAGGTCAACTTCAAATTGAAGTTTTGTGACAGCGCAATGAAACTTAAAGCACTCGGCTCAAGAGGGAAAGAAATAGGACGACCGTCTATTTCAATGTTCATACTACCATCTAAGACCATTAAACACAAATGGACTGGAATGGAGATATGGCGCGTGGTTCTCTTAGGGCAGCGCCTTTCTAGTGCCACGCCACTTTCAATACTGAAACTTTTCGACTCAAACCATAGCTGTAACTTGATCTATGCGTCGAAAGGTTTCGGGATTCTCCTGCTAGGGGCGACGACAGTCGATGCCATAACAAAAACGGGGGTTTTAGCTTATAATTCCAGATCATCTGTGTTTAATGGTCTTAGGTACAATTGGAGTTAGTGAAATGTAATTGTACAGTATATGTTTAATGCTTACGTTAAAAAATATTAAGATTGAAGTTTGTAGTGTGAATATAATAAAACCCTGGTTCTTGAAATATTTATAGTAAAGCCTGCGGAAAAATTCAGAGTGAGAATTAGTTTCAGGTTCAGGAACAGAAGTGGAATGTTCCATTAATTGAGTCATGGCGTTGAACAGTTATCATTTTCCCCCCCTCTTTTCGGTAAGAATGTTTATAGAATGTTTATCGACGTTCGAAAAGTTGTGAGGTTGTTTTCTTCAGCTTACGACATGCAACAGCAAGTGATGATAATTTCGCAAAATAACACGATCGATGACAAAGAGAGTCCCCATACAATAATCATAAAAACTCTGAACAGAAATTCAACGGAGAGGGGTCCAACCTCCTGAATTTGGGACATTTCATTAAACATAATTTTTCTGATAATCCACGCATCATATCTCTCCCTTGTCACGGGTAGTCCCACCTCTTGAAACCTCAAAATTCTGAAATAGTATGAAAATAATTTATAGTCATAGGGTTTCAAATCTTGGCTTTATTCTTAGATCAGGTCAGATTTTTTAATTAAATAAAATTACCACTAAAAACTGAACGACAGGGAAATGTTTCCTACAAAATTGGAGTGGACAAACGAGTTGTCCCCTGCACCTACAGGATTTCTCAGTCTGTTTCACACAAAATCGTGAAATGTCTCAAATTATAAGCAGAGAATCATGTGGATTTAAGTTTTATTTTGAAACTACCTGTTACCAGCGATTTTTTTGTGTGTGGAAATGGTATTACCTTTTGATTAATAATCCCATAGCAAACAACGAAACTTGAATCGCAGAAGTAAAGCAAAATTAATAGAGCGCCAGTCAAAGAAACACTGGTATTATCAGACAGAAACATACTACTGGAATAACTAGCAAACTTTCACATTTATAAAATTAGTAGCACTGCATTTCGGGATTAGCTTGAATGAACAATTAATGTTTGCTAACACACAGACAATACTAAATGGAAGCGTGCATATTTATTACCAGAAGTAAGATAAGGGAGTAGAAGTAAAGAGCTCTAGCATTGGCAATAGATCCTGACACTAGTAACAAATTTGAGGATTTTATGCCAGCTCCAGCGTGCCTACACTAGAGAGGAAAAAATTAATCGAGTTCCAGAAAAATTTCCTACCCCGTCCCTCAACCTAAGCCGCGGAACAGGGACGCGGGTGCTTAAATCTAGTTCGGCCGTCTACCGCCGCGAGCGTCTCACCTTTTGGAGGGAAAATTCAGAAACCGCTACCAGAGGGCCAACCATTGGTGTCTTATCAAGAATATTCACTTTTTCCAAGTGAAGAATTTGGTTACCTCGATACTTCTAGTCCCTTATCTTACTTCTGTTATTACTCACAAGTAATCCAGTTGTTCGAGAACGTAGCGAGGAAGCCGTTTGTTGAAAAAAAAATATCCATATGTACTTTCGTAAAGCTCTTTCCCAATGTATACTTTACGGTTCAGATTTTCTATTTTATCTTTAGTATTATCACGCTGCAGAAAGGACGGTGTGGCTTCGTTCTCAAGAAACAGTGCTCCAACTCCATCGATAAATTTTTTAAAAATGTCATGGTTGAAGTTTTGAAAGAAAATTCCGTTTTGTTCCATTCGTTTTGAAAGAGGGAGATACGTCGTTCGGTTCTCCTTGAAATTGATCTAAAGGATATTTATTAACGTTTCAGTTAAGGTCTTAAAATTGATTTCACAAAGGCAAAAACATTATAAAAGAAACCTTTGTAATGTAGAGAAAGTAACCATGGATATGTAAATATAATACGTAATATGGATTCCCATCTTTTTCATTCAGAAGCCATTTCGCTTAGGCGTCCGTTGAAGAGATCAAAAATATCACTTGTAAACCATCATCTTCCCACAGGTGACCTAACTACTTCAGACTCACTTTAGAGTCATGTCACATCCCCTGGTGCGCACAACACTTAGCCAGGATGGTGGGGGGGGGAAGAATCCGTAATCTGGGAGAAGTCGGCGCGCTAACAGCCCATGTCCGGTGGGACGCTAGTAAATGGGGGAAGAATTTTCGGAGAAATGGCGGAAGGTCTAAGTTATTCGTCTGACGGAAACCTCCCACAATTTTTCCGAGTATTCCTTTCCCATTTTCTAGCCTCCCACCGGAACTGAGTTGTTAACACTCCGATTTCTTTCAGATTACGTATCCTCCGTCCATAGTCCTTGCATTAAGCTACCAGCTTTGTACTAAGTTGGGAATCCATGATAATTTAGCATCTATACATATCAATGATGGAACAGTCCATAAACGATATTAGCATGTCACGCTGTTGGGGAGAGAGAAGTGTTTAAGAAGCTGTTACGTTTCATAACAAGGACGAAGATAGCGGTTTGGGCAGCGTGACAAAATGAAAAGTGTTTTACACCGCAAACTGACATTTCTAATGTAGATAAAACTTTTAAAATAATGGCGAGCCTTTCAGAAAGGTAAAAGCATCTCTTGTGGATTTCAATCCTTATTTTGAGACGTTCTTGCTGCGAGAGAGCAGCTGTGAAATACTTCTTTCTGCTTACTACATGCAAACCGAAAGCATTTTAACTGTGCGCAATGAATGTTCTTACTAATATTGCTCCTTCCATCTTATGATATTTTTGTATCATCGGTATTAGTTCTGGTTGTCGTAAGAGGTCATCAATATTTTCGACGTATTTGGAATTGTCAATTAGCATTTCGCTTTTGAGTGCGGATGAGTAGAATTTTAAAAAAGCGAACGAGAAGAATAGCCAGCCACATCGTAAAAAGACGGAGCGCTTGTCGAAGTTATTTGAATCTGTTTAGATCAGAATTCCTTTGAGTTTCTGGGCAACTTTTTGACAGACTAGTTTGACCTTAGAAGTTGGAGGAACTGAATTGCCAAAAACGTCCGTGAGAAAAAGATTTATTCTTTTTTTTAACTTATCTAATGTAGTGTAAAATGTTTCGTCGTAAAAGGGCGCTGGCTGGTCCACTTTCAATCAGAAAGACCACTTTCCCCCAATAGACCATTTCTATGTAACTAAAGTCTGGGAGTTATTCCAGTAGAACTTTCGCTTCTGTCTGATAATATCAGTGTTTCTTTACTGCCGCTCTATTCACATTGCTAGAAGTTCCAATTGCCCATAGAGATCATTAGCCTCTTCGATGTAACTAAGAGGGAAAGTCACGAGGGTAAAACTTTGCCTTCCATATCGCTTTTTGGCGCCTGCGCTCTAGTCTTTTTGTGTCATGAGAGTGCGCAGAGGCGGCATTATATCAACTCCTTTGTATGTCCCGATACTAATGATTGCCTACCCCCCTTTTATATGTCGAAAAGGTCTATTGGGTGTAGCAAGTATACATGGGCGAATAGTGCTTTTTTCCTTATCAATTCGATTACCGAGTAAATTTTACCAAACCGGTTATCATTTCCAATAGTTTTGTTTTTCAATCGATTACCGAGTATTTAGGCTTAGCTAATTTTTAATATTTCTCGAGTACTCGATGATTATAATCGTTGACTATTCGACAAGTATTATTCAACTATACTCTACCAGAATATTCATCATGATTAAATTACAATATTTAAAATATCTTGTCTGAAGTAGCCCACCATCTAGTATTTAAGTAATATTTTTAGATTTTTTATCGAGTATATATCGACTTTTTACTGGTTTGTTTTATTGAATATTGATATAACTACTCCGTAATCGTCTCGATTAGTTAAACTAGTAAAATCGATCATCGGCACGAGTGCACGTATCGATAATCGTACGAGATACTTGTTACAAACGAGTACTCGCCCGTGACTAGTAGCAAGTGACCTTCCTTCAAAACTCTGAGTACAAGAACTACTACTAGTGAGGTTATATAAAACTGTCATATCACTACATTTTTGGCGCGTCAAGCCCTTCATATAGAGAAGATTGCGGACTAACAGTTTTCGAAAAAATAAGTGGTGAACTCCCAGAGATTTTCGTAGAAGATTTTCATCTGATAAGGGATCCTCGCTTTGTCGATCACTTCGAGAAATGAGACGAAAGCCACTGCCACGATTGACACGATTGCAATGAGCCAAATAGCTGTATCGAAGCCTTGTATCCATAAACGAGCACCATCGACGTTGTTGACGGCCTTCACGGTCGTCACTATACTAAAATCTGAAGCTCGAATGGGAGATGATAGGTGAAAATATGGTGTATATTGCGGTTGTGCGTTGAGCATTATCAGGGGAAAATCGCATAACTATTTGATAAAAATATAGTAAATCATCAGTTAGAAAGCTTTCATCGGTACAGGTAAGTGGTATCAATCGAAAGTGCAGGGCGTCTGAAACACGTAGCTTTATAAAATGTCAAACATTGATACAAACACCTCCCATATCTCAAAGTATCATAGCAGCACCCTAAAGATTCCCTTTGTCTCTTCTTTTTTTATGAATAGGAAAATCTTACATCGAATAACAGGGCTCTAACTATAACGACTCCACTGTAGGTGTCACTTTGTCCGTGAACTTCACGGAGAATAGTTTTCACCTCGTTATACTTCAACAGTTCTTTGCTGAAAAAATACACAAAGAAATCAGACTGTTACTTTGCTAGCATAAGCAATATAACAAAAAATAAATATGAAACGTCTCAATAAAACACGACAATGGTTACGTTTTCGAGTAAAACATCCCTTTGGCCGCGAAATTTTTAATTTCTTTAAATTTTCGTTGAAACGATTGTGATCACGCATAAGCCCCGTTTATACGTTAGCCATAAGACGGTTCAACAACCACTGATTTTCCAACGCTAGTTCCCGGATCAACACGAAGCGATGTGAGCGCACTTGTTTTGCGTCCAGGGCCGGATTAAGCAATTTTGCACCCGGGGGCCGAGAAAAATAGGAAAAGCAAATGTTGCTGAGGGGGGAATGTTTAACTCATAGCGCCCCCAACAAGCCTTGCGCCCGGGGGCCAGTGCCTCCTCGGCCCCTCTTTAATCCAGCCCTGTTTACGTCAATTTCCGAAAGTGCCCCACGTCGAGACTCGAGAGAAGGGCTGTGGTCAACGAACTGAAGCCTCTTTAAGCTTTTTTTCATACTTTTGTTACGAAACGTGTTCAAGTGCATTGAAAACTTAAATAGGCAAATGGCTACACAGTGGCCAAATAAGGTGGTTAAGACTTTACTGTTCATTATGAAAGAAAACGATATTGTTGATCAGTTATCGTCTAGTAAACGAAATGAAAGAATTTGAAGTTATTGTACAAAAATTAAAGAGAGAGCAGACGACAGTCATTCGTTTTGACACAGCTTACCCCTAGCGTATGAACCAACACCGATTACGTGATGACAAAATAACTTGTTATCATAACTAGTTTACAGTTACTAGTCGAATGTGTGATGACAAAATAACTTGTTATCATAACTAGTTTACAGTTACTAGTCGAATGTGTGATGACAAAATAACTTGTTATCATAACTAGTTTACAGTTACTAGTCGAATGTGTGATGACAAAATAACTTGTTATCATAACTAGTTTACAGTTACTAGTCGAATGTGTGATGACAAAATAACTTGTTATCATAACTAGTTTACAGTTACTAGTCGAATGTGTGATGACAAAATAACTTGTTATCATAACTAGTTTACAGTTACTAGTCGAATGTGTGAACGGTGCTTAAGCCAATTTAGGTAAAATGGTTTTAGAATAGCAACAAATACCGTTTCCACGCCCAATCTTAAATGACTGTAGAGAAGGTGTCGACGGGTTGGAAAAAATTATTTGTAATAGTCATAGGTACGTGATTGATAATAGGCGTGGTTCAAAGAAACTTGGTTCGTTTTACTTCGAAAACTGCCACTTCGAGGATAAGACGCTAGACAAGAACTAGGTGTCCAGTACTTCATACAGAGTCTTTGAATCTTGGCGTCACGTGATGCCTGTGACGTATTTAAAATAATTTATAAACACCCGCCGTTGCCTTCTTTTACAGTGCCTTCAAGGAAATTTCCTTTATAACAAGAGTCATTCTTTTTAGCCACATCGTAGTATACGATGAGGCTCTTAGTTTGACTCGAGCCGTAGTAGTAGTAGTGGCCGTCACAGTAGTAAGACACTCTACCACTGAGCCATAGAGACTTGGTAGAAAATCTCAGTTTTTATGGTTTAGTTTTATCTCTAAAGTGTCGGGGGTGAGGTGGGGTGGGGTACCTCTTAATCTGTGGGGTCGGATACATTTCAATTTTTATCTGTGGGGTCGGATACTTCTGAATTTGTATGTTTGGGGTTTTTATATTTATTTTCTTTTTATTTATGTGTTAATTAAATAGATAACGATTTTCCCCGTTTCTCATGTGTTTCGTTCTCGTTCGGTAGCTATCGCCATCTATGTTATGTTTGACTGGAACGTTTTGGCGGTTAATTCAAATATGGGTTTAGATAGAGCTAACATAGTGTTAAATGAGTCTTATGCGTTTGATCGTTTTAGCATTGCTAAAGGTAATTCGAGGGGATAATCACTATAACTAAACTTTCTCTTTCAAACGTTTCTGGGCATAAGTCCTTGTTAGAAATTTAAAAGATGCGATAAGTGTGCATCGGCATAAGTCTATGTTGTAAACTCATCAAGGGGATTATCACTAAAACTATCTGTTCTTCGATTCGCCGGAATATTAGAATTACAGAATAAGTAAATTTATACGGTTATAATTTTATCACTGTTTAGAGTAGGGCATCGAGGGGCTATTAACTCTGATTTTATGCACGGTGAATCATTTAAGCATTGTAAAAGATAGCGCTATTCACTCATTAGGGTAAGTTATAGAGGGGTTATCCACTCATCAGGGTAGGTTATAGAGCGGCTATTCACTCGTACGATGTGGCTACTATTACGAGCCCTTAGGCCGTCTTGTTTCTGTAGCTTTATGTATGGTTTTACGGATGATTTTCAGACAGCGTTATAATTGAGTTATATACATGTAAATATGTTTGTGAAATTCTGACCCGCAACAATGTAAATGTTAATCTGAGCATTGTGAACATTTCTTTCTCGAAATTCATTATGTTTTCATGCAATGAATTTTTTCACTCGTACAGATGAATAATTTAAAAAACATTAAGGTCTATGAAGCTCACTTTTAACTTTTACCCATCACTAACACCGATAACACGTCACTGGTTCCAATCATGATGGTATAATTTCACGTTAAGATCGTATTTAATTTACTATTTAAGTTTTAGTTAAATGGATTTTTTAAACTTAAATCCCAAACTCGTTTTTGTATGTAAAAGGGTACAATGGGTTCTGTTGGCGATTATGAGTCAAAATTGTTCTACGATATTTTATCAAAAGGGACATCGTTTACAGGTTATGATTTCAGTGTTTTGCGGATGACCCCTTAATTAAATTAGTACGCCCTCTTGTGTTTCAAAGGTAGTCGGCCCGACTGGTTGGGTGGTGTGAACGAGTGACCTGACTAGACTAATGGGTGACAAGTCGGCCTGACAAGTCTATGATTTGTCAGCTGACTAAAGTTGGGTAATGTGAACGGGCCTTAAAATGTCATTGATGTTAGATTTTCGACCTTCAAATCGCGCAAAGA
Source organism: Phalangium opilio (assembly GCA_019434445.1). Lineage (NCBI taxonomy): Eukaryota > Metazoa > Arthropoda > Arachnida > Opiliones > Phalangiidae > Phalangium > Phalangium opilio. The sequence continues at coordinate 59,959 of JAEQBA010004123.1, forward strand.
ATCCACTGTACTTACAAATGATTCCTTTATGGAAAACCCTGCATAACTTTGAAATCCCTGAGATTTAGCCCAATAAGTATTTGGTGTTGTCGTATGAAGATTTGATGGAGATATCGAACTTACGTCACGTTTTTAATGTTTCTTAAAACGTACATCGAATGTGTGTAACTATTAGAGTGGTACTGGGAATCCTTTCCGTTAAGAATACCCGAAAAATAGTTCAATTCACTTTCCTAAAAAAAACCAGAATTTTCGAAACAATTCAGTAAAATATTAAATTGAAAAGTTGAGCGGTCGAAAAAGGACAAGAACTGAATAATAGGTATTTCTGCATTCCTCCATTAACGTTTTCAGGAAAGTGGTATGATATCTGTTTGGAGATATAATTAATTTAGTACCTTTGCTCTTTAATATATATAATCGAAACGTTCATAAATGCATAAAAGAGTCAGAATCCTGCGAGTATGCGAAAATCACCAGTGAAAAATTCCCTAAGAAAATGATAGAGAAAATGGCTGATGACATAAAGCACTTGAAAGCTACTTTGCAAACCATGGGACTAAAGATCAACGTCGCAAAAAGCGTTTTCATGCTCTTTGCGTCGATTGAAAATATTATCCAACTTCGTGACTTGGACATACTTGGGTAACAGGCTACTAATACTTGGGCTTCATCATTGACGACCATCTGACCTTTAAGCCCCATATTGAGCACTCATTGTCTAGAATTGGGCAACGTTTATGGCTAACGTTCCCATAGTTGACTTCATGTGACCTACATCCATCCAGGGAGGAGGAAAGTTCCCTCCCCCCTGATTCATCCAAAACAGTGTAAAAAACTCCAATAAACCAGCTATTTACCTATTGATATATTTTTCAGCGGTAGTTCTAAAACACATCTTAAAGGCCTAACAGTAATATATCGTAGGTGTGCTAAACTAATCCTAAAAAAACCAAAACGGGACTTATCGTCTGAAGCTCTCCAAACTCTTGGATGGTTAACACTCAATCAACTACACTACATTACATTTAGCTAAATTTATGGTAAAGTGTTTTAGCAATAAGTGTCCCGAGTACATAAAGACAATGTTTCAAAATCCAAATTGTTCTACTTATGTTTCTCGTGGTTCAGTAAATAATCTTTACGTCTGCCAGAGACCAACCTCTTATGGTTCTCAGAGCCTCAAAAGCAGGGGAATAAAATTATGGAACTCTATCCCACGCGATATAAAACAAATCAATTCAATATCTGTGCTTAAAACAAAGATCCTGGAATATGTCAAAGATAATTTTTAATTAACATTTTTAACTTAAACCGGACTCTCACGTAAACCAGTTGTATGCTGATAGGAATATCCATGTTATAAAGCTATTATTATTATAACGCAAATGTAGATATTAAAAATAGCTGACTGTATTTTTAAGCTTGTTCGAAATTCCAAAACATAAAAATAGTTTTTTCTCCTTTCAATTATGTCCGAGAACAAGCTTTAGTTTAGTTATTGCATATCGGCTATATTGGACTAAATTGTCAGTCTCATTTTAAAAATTGATTCGAGTTTTATAATAAAAATATTTGGCGTAGAAGCTCTTCAAAGCCAAGATTTTTATAAAATAGTATTGTACAGGTTTAAAAATGCTAACTTTTAAACTAATTTATTTTAACGACACTGAATCGAAATAAAAATAATCCAGTTCTTCAACTTCATTCTCCCTTTAATATTACTTGTAAACTTGAATTTTAAATTTTACTTACTTCTTCAAATAAAATCCTTAATTTCTGCATCTTCCTGTAAAGAATTTAGTAATTTTATTAAAATTAGGCAAGAAATGTATACAGTATATAGGATGTTTATGATATGTATGTAATAAATTAAACGGTGTGTCCTTTGGGTCAGACTAACTGTAAAAAACAACATGGCGTCTATTACACTCTTAGTTACGAAGGTACGGGCCCCCAAACATTAGCCGCTAAAACAAAAGAATTGAAACTATTGTGAAGTAAGACATATCAGCCTGACCATCTTGTTTAGACAAATACAATAGCCTCCAATGTAAGAACGTTAATGAGTGTTGGAGTCTATTCTTTAAAACCGAGTAAAATTGTATTTACATGTATCAAACGAAGTGTGCCATGTCATAACGTTAGAGCCAGCGTTAGATCTGTAGCCCACCCAAAAATTAAAATTCCTTATAGTTAAAACAGCCATTTTCCATTATTGGATTTTATAGGAGAAAAAAATGTGTTTTTATAGGAAAATATAGGAATAAAAAGGCTTGTATACAGGGTATATAATACTATTATGGTTTAAACTATATAGCAAAATCTCAGTAAAAATAACAAATTGGATTTTTCACTTTGAAAAGAAGAGCTAAATTAAAATATAATATATAAGCGAGCTCCGTAAATTCGGTGTGTAGTCAAATGTGATCTCGATAAAAAAGCAAAATTTTGATCAATTTGATGCTAAACTCTAGGAAAACTTCGAATACGTCAAAAATATAGGATATTGTAGAACCTTTCATGATATTATATAGGATAATATAGGACAGGTTAAAAAAATAAAGGATTTTAAACGAATTATAGGACCGCTGGCCTCTATAATTTGTCAAGCTAATGTGACGTATATTTTTCCCCATAATTAATGAGGAAAAAATAATGACGTGTAATAATTACTGAAAATTACCAACCTTTAAATTACACTTTGCGGTGGTCAACAGGAATGGTTCTACGACAGTACGTCCAGTAAGGGCAATCACGAAAAAACTGTGCTTTCTATCTTTACTGAGCGCACGCTATGAAAAATAGAGCTGCTACTACTTTCAAGCCTGAGTTCTATAAATCTATTTCCTCTATAATTTTTATGTCGCAGTTAGGGGGAAATTTAATGCACTCAATTCCTTATTGTAATATTTCTCTAATATAAAATAAAGAAATCAGTTGAATTCAAGAGTCGGAACAGTACGAATTCGTGCAAGTTTTGTGAATATTTAATGTACTTCTCCGAGGAAACTTCAAGTCGTTGCTAATAAAATTTTAAATTTAAGGCTTGACTTGCGTTTTACGCGTGAGGTCTATGATTGTTTCCCTAATAATAATGTGTAGTTATATGTTGATTGAAATTTTAGGTTTCGTGTCCGGTTTAACTTAAACTGCATCTTAACTGTAATATACTTTTGGTTAAGCACATAAAATCGAGTCCAGGAACCAGAACCATTTCAATTACCTGAATTTCCGCAAATTTTAAATTAACTTCTCTGGGCATGGAACAATCCACCGTAACCAAATGTACTTTTTGTTTTCTCATTTATAATGCATTTTTTTTAAATCCAATTTAGTGAGGTAGGGAGTATTTTTTCTCTTTTAGACAATTTTCATTAAAATCGGTTAGGATACAATATTTCGAAATAATCTAAAAACCCGAGAATCGATTGTGATATTCGAAATGCCCGAAATATTTTTATTCCCCCTTCTACGTCATAATGACGTAATATGTTGGTTTTCCAGCGAGCCGCGCTTCAATTTAAAGTCTCCAACTAGGCTTAGCAAAAGCATTAGTTCTTTTATACTTTTCACCTTCTACGTCACAGGGAACTAAACAACTTCCGGTAGCACGAAATTTTGTTCTGATGGGATAAAATTTCTTTTTGGTAAATCTAACGTTCTAAAGGTAAATTTTTGAAATTATGGTAAAATTGATATTGTATTAATACGTACTAAGTTTAATAGCGTGTTTAAAATGTTAAGGTTTGTCATATGTTCAAAATGCCATCCTTTGCCGTTTACTATTTTACCTACGCATAAGCTGACAACGGTTGATGGTCTCAAAAAAGCTAGCTTCACCTAAAAAAATTTTATAAGTAATGAACGCCACCGATTATCTCTTTAAACTTAAGGCTTGACCTGCTTTATACGCTTGAAGTCTGCAATTGTCCTTCAAAATATTAGGCATGTTTTAGTTTGCGTGAAATTTCTGCTTTCACTTACAGCTGAACGTTAACTTCGTACGGTAATCTTTCTCTAGCAATATCGGAAAAATGGTTTATATTTGAAATTTCGCCCAAGCGCTGAGAGAACAAATAAGATTTTCCCTCTCACTCAAAAAGTTGAAGAAGAAAATACTGCATAACGACATAGAATCCGTTTAACTTCAAAATTTCTCCCCATCACATTGAGGACTTGTTAAAAAAATTTGGTCCTCTCTTCATAGAGTTTTCTTTTTTAGCACTAGTAAAAAATATATTTCTTTAATCGTTTTTAGCCATATCGTAGTATACGATAGGCTCTTAGTTTGACCCGAGCCGTCGTAGTAGTGGCCGGGGTTGTCGCTTCGTTATCGTCAGATTTTAGCTTAAAAGGAACTTTATATTACCACAACCCACCCATAGGGGTTACTGGGCTCGGTTAGAGATTTAATTATAATTAAAATTTTTTCAGGTCAGACCCGGGAATCGAACCCGGGTCGCTGGTGTAATAGACAAACGTTCTAACCACTAAACCATAGAGACTTGATAGAGACTCCGAGTTTTTTATTATTTATTTTTATCTCTAAAATGTCGGGGTGATATGGGGTGGGGTACCTCTTAATCTGTGGGGTCGAAAACTTTTGAATTTTTATCTGTGGGGTCGGATACTTATGAATTTGTATGTTTGGGCTTTTTATATTTATTTTCTTTTTATGTATGTGCTAATTAAATAGATAACGATTTTTCTACCGCGCTCCTCATGTGTTTCGTTCTCGTTCGGTAGCTATCGTCATCTATGTTATGTTTGACTGGAACGTTTTGGCGGTTAATTCAAATGTGGGTTTAGATAGAGCTAACATAGTGTTAAATGAGCGTTATGCGTTTGATCATTTTAGCATTGCTATAGGTAAATCGAGGGAATAATCACTAAAATGCGTAATCACTATAACTAAACTTTCTCTTTAAAAAGTTTCTGGGCATAAGTCCTTGTTAGAAATTTATAAGATGCGATAAGTGTGCATCGGCATAAGTCTATGTTGTAAACTCATCGAGGGGATTATCACTAAAAACTATCTGTTCTTCGATTCGCCGGAATATTAGAATTACAGCATAAGTAAATTTATACGGTTATAATTTAATCACTGTTTAGAGTGGGGAATCGAGGGGCTATTCACTCTGATTTTATGCACGGTAAATCATTTAAGCATTGTAAAAGATAGCGCTATTCACTCATTAGGGTAAGGTATAGAGGGGTTATCCACTCATTAGGGTAGGGTATAGAGGGGCTATTCACTCGTACGATATGGCTACTATTACGAGCCCTTGGGCCGTCTTGTTTTGTTTTTAGGCCTACTATCGTTCTTCGAATCTGAAAATGAAATAAAAATTTAAATTGCATAGTATTTCACTTTTACTTTAGATAGCTTGAGCAAATTAAAGTTGAGAATTAATATGGCATCTTCTTAAGCAATTATTGCAATTGCTCACACGAATAGGACATCAAAGACAATCGTGAAAATGTTTTATTTTTTCAAAAATCGTGATGTCGTTGGAAACAGTTACAGAAATTTTGTGATTCCATTTGGGTGACTAGTTATAGACCATTCCATTAATTCCAGATGAGAAGCAAACCGCACAGGGGTGGGGCCCGTCTTCTTAGGTTATTCACCTCGCGTCAAGAAGCACCGCTAGAGGCAGTGCGAGTTAGCTAGCCTCTGCGTGTAGTGAACTCGGGCTCCGTCTGGCGTTGCCTCATGACGCCAGGGAAATAACCTCAAGTGATGGCCTGTGTCTTTGTTTCTCTGAAAGTAATTAATGGATTGATCTATATCGACTTCTGATTTAAAATATTATTATTGGGAAATTTTATGTGTGGAAATATTTCTGTCTTTGGTATTAAGAAACCAAATTTGTTTGGACTACTATATGAATAAAAACCCCAATGATCAATTCTCTAATCGTCAAGACAAGCTCACTAATAAGTGTCAGCTATTGTCGTTAAGACAATTCACTAATGAGGTTATGCAACTCGAAACAATCTCGTATATTCGTATTCTTTTCTGAACAAGAACAGAAGTGTGCAATATTTGAACCTCTGAAAAATGATGAGGTTATTTTGCATTCATCAGCAATAGCTGCGCAAAGTTCAATATACTATAATTCTATAATTAGATATTTGCGATTTACAGGAGAAATGCTAAAGTTAATCCTTCATGAAGGATAATATTGGTTTCGTAAACACCAAAAATAGACCCAACCAACAAATAAACAGGTTGGCCTAGTCTCCTCTCCATCTAAGGGATAGGATCACGTGACTAACGAAACTGACTGTAGTACCATCTGTCGTTGAGCAACGAAAATAAATCTCTTATTTTCTGATTGGTGACTCTTGGGGTAAAACAGGCTCTGCGCATGGCAGAATCAAGCCAATCAGGTTATCCCTTTCTTGCCTCAAAACCCGCGAACAAGATATAAAAATTCAAAAGAATTGTTGGTTGGGTCTATTGTAACATGAATATATTTCATACTTTTGAATTATTAAAAGCGTTTCAAAAAATGTGTTGCAACACTAACCTATAGTGTTCTTTTTATTTACAAATATTCATTAAAGTTACTGAACTTGGGTGTCTATAAACCTATTTTAATAGATTGTTAAAATTGTTTAAAAAATGCATTCAAATAGATTATTTGATAAATATTTTAAAGTTATAATTATGAATGAAATTTATTATATAAACACTGTTTATATATGACCCTTAATTAAGAGAGTTCAAATACAATGGTCTTAAAATTGCTAATTTATATAGATTCCCGGTGTCAGTTGTCGTCAGAATATAGACGAGTTGGGAACGAAAAGGTGTATAATTTCCCTTCACCAATTGTCGATCTTGGAAATTCAGAAATACTGCCTTATGAGACTTCAAAGTAATTGTGAAGTTTTGCAATAACGTCATCAATATAGCAGCTAAATCTTTGCTAATCGTACGATATGCAAATACAACATCTAGAAATTGCCAATGAAATAGGATTATATAATTTAGGAGTTGTTTAGTATTTAATTAAAGGGTATGAGAAGCTTCGTTTGAAAAACCTCTGATTTATATAGCAAAAGATAGAATTAATTACCGTGAATTCAAAAATATCAAGCTTTTAATTCTCCGATTTCTAGTTATTTGGCAATATGCATTTGAAAATGCTTCATATGAAATTATTTAAAATCCACTTTTTAAGAAAGGCTTAAACGTTTTCCTGTTTTTGACGTCACACACGCGAGATGGTGCCACTCTCTCCGCTATCAGACCCAGAGTTTAGACAGGGGAGAAGCATGGACAAAGTTCGAGACGCGTATACCTCGCGCGTATAGGATTCCCGCGCTTTATTTCCTCAACGTCATATAGTGATGTCATAAAACAGACGAACAAGCTCGACAAGACAAAATGATTTATACAGGGTGTATCTGAAATGGACGTAGGAGCGGAAGTATTTGGGTTCCTGGGGCCAATATAAGGCGAAACTGTTCTATGACATTTTGTCGTACGCCAACCCATTTGCAAGTTACTTGAACCTAGCCCTTGCTAGTTTGCATAAATCACAGCATGTTGACTTCGTCTAAAACAGTAGGAATTAAGTTCAAGATAGGATGCTTATTGCAAATTAGTGGTTGCCAGCTAAAACAAAAAAAGCCTCATAGCCATAGAGTTTGTAGTAAATTTTTAAGGAGTAGAAAGTTGTACAGTTGGTGACTCATAACAAACATCATTGTTAAACAACATGTTACGATTAGTTTGTTGAAACAACTGACCGATACTAACGGGAAACTGACAGCGATAACTAGCGGAAACTAAAAAGGAACACCGACATTTTGCTTCATTTTTCAAACAATCGAAAGGTTGTTAAAGCGTTCATTTTGGTTAATGTACAAGACTACATATCCGGCGACGTCTTGTTTCCATTAAATTAGTAAATTATTTTTTACATGCTTTAAAACACTTTGAACCTTTAAAAGAAGTACCTTTTTTACCGTTTTTAATGGAAATTTTCATAGAATAATTCTAAGGAGTAAGAATGTACATTTTCTTATGGGTACATTACATTGCATCTCGCATTGCACGTATGTCTCCTGTCGTTCTCAACGCTGGCAGATTGCTACCAGTCAGTAAACGTCATAAGTCTAAAGTTTTGGGGTGGTCTGCAAATTTACTAAGGTTTAATCGTTTATTAACTTATTTGCGAAGTTTTTTCTTAGTTTTAAGTTAACCCTCCACTTTTGGTTTTTTCTCGAATTTTCTTTAGTTTTATTTGCGGTCATCCGTTCGGCTCCGAGGTTAAGAACGAAAATTTCTTCTTAAAATTTTTTCTCTGCTATTACTTTTGGTGGTACCTCGTAATCAGTGTAGGCCAATAACGAGCCTTTCAACCCTTTCTTGAACAAGTTAGTAGTGTGTGACCTTGAGAAGGAATGCTAGGTTTCATGAAGCCCACTCCTAAGCACGCTATTCAACATAGCGTACCTAATTTGTTACGGGTGAGGCACCAAGAAAAATGCCTTTACTCCTTCACTCAATTTTTTGGAGAAAGGAATGTTCCCTTTTCTGGTCACTTTGAACCATAAAAAATTTTAATTCATTTTCAACATTTAGGTTTCATCAGTATTTGTTGATTTTTATAAGGGTTAAATTTTGCAAATAATGCATTTTACTGCTCAGTTTTAACAGGCGTTGCCCAACATCCCAAGCCAAACATTTATTCACGAATACCGATTTCGATAAGTTGCAACATTAACCTAATCTTTAAACTAAATGCAACCTTTCGATTGTTTTAAGAATGTAGCAAAATGTCGGTGTTCCTTAATAGTTTGCGCTACTTATCGCTGTCAGTTTACCGTTAGTATCGGTCAGTTGTTTCAACACACTAAATCGTAACATGTTGTTTTACATTGATGTTCCTTTATGAGTCACCAACTGTACAACTTTCTACTCCTTAAAAATTTACTACAAACTCTATGGCTATGAGGCTTTTTTTCTTTTAGCTGGCAACCACTAATTTGCATAATCATCATATCTTGAACTTAATTCCTACTGTTTTAGACGAAGTCAACATGCTGTGATTTATGCAAACTAGCAAGTGTAAAGCCACATTTTCATGGTCGCTTGTAGCGTGTAAATAACTAGCTTGCGTGTAAAAAACGGGCGAAACGCGCAAGCAATTCCAATTTTATGTAGCGTGTGCTTGCAAAACTAGATTGTGAAACGCTACAAGCGCGTATCTAAACGAAACAGATATTTCAAGCTCACGCGTTTATTACAAGCTGAAAGAAATTGTCACGTGATTCGAAAAGACCAATGGAAAGGCAGATACGACAACCATTTTTAAAAGTCTGTATTTTTCCAGTTGCTATCTCGCCCTTTCTCGCGATTAGTAGCAAAGTCATTACATTTTTAAATGCCTAAACTATCGAAAAAAGAGTTGGCTGATCAAAAAAAGGAGCAGAAAAAAAAGGACATTGAAATTAAAGAACGGTTTATTGATGTTGTGAGATCTAGGGATGTTTTATGGAATAAAGTTTCAAAAAACTATAAAAACAGGGAGATGAAAGACGCTGCTTGGGCAGAAGTCTTTAAACTCTGTCCTGATATGGGAAATTCAAGTGAGTACCGAGACTTTGCTTCATTAGTTTATTTGGAAAGGAGAGTCATAAAACTTATGCATTTGATAGAGGAGGAACTGCAAAAAAAGTGGAAGAGCATTGTTGATAACTTCCGCAGCATCTTCAATACAGTTACCACATCACGCAGTGGGGAGGAATACGATGAAGAGAAGGAGTATTCAATGGTTAAATGGCCCCATTTCCAGCAGCTGATGTTTTTGAAAGACAGTATTGCCAAGAGAAAGTAAGATTTAATGTTTTAAATAGTAACTCCAGTTCAACAACAATGCCTTATTATTAAGGACAACGTCAAATTTTGAATGCGAGGTTAATTGTCCTATGGATCCTGAAAATAGCACTTCGGCAACAGCTACCAATGATAATGCTCAAACGCAGGAAATGATAAATGTAACAAAGTATAGTTGTCAAATGTTTGGAGGCGTGCCATTGCATATTCTTCTGATAGGTGTGTGGTGATGACGGTGCTGAATACAGTATTGAAGTGGACGAGTGTAGTGCTATTCCTGAGACACAAACTCAGCAGCTAAATCTTGGCGCCTCAACAAGTACCGCTAGTACTTCACAAAAGTCAAGTGAAGAAACCGCTAGTACTTCACAAAAGTCAAGTGAAGAAACCGCTAGTACTTCACAAAAGTCAAGTGAAGAAACCGCTAGTACTTCACAAAAGTCAAGTGAAGAAACGTCAAGTACTCACACAAGAAGTGCATCTGCCACTCCAACCTTTGGTGGAACCAGATCCCTCAATTCTTCCAAAGCACCAAAATCATTTTCACGCAAAAAAAAGCCCAACGATGAGGGTACAGAACCAATTATGACTGAACTTGCGAAATTAAATAAGTATGGATATTTCAAAGTCAATATGATTTATCATAACTTTATCAATTTATTTTTTAGACAAATCGACAATTGTCCTGTGGACGATGTAAGTAAGTTTACCGACTATTTAGGCACTATTTTACGTCGTTTACCTGAAAACAAACGACAAGACTGTGAAGTTGATCTTTTAAATTTGGCTACAAACTATTTACGAAATAGAAACTCTGTTGAAAATGACAAATGATAGTCGAATAATAAACTGACATTTTATTAAAACGTTTAATACAGTAATGGTTTTACGTTGTTTTCTTAACATCACGCGGTAAACAAACATTGACATATCGATTAGTCATAGTTATTCCTTGGTGGTAATATTTAAACACACACAGATGAATGAAAGAACAAAGACAACTAGTTAACAGTTGTTACTTAATCCTGGAGTTATTTCATATTGCCAGGGAACTTCCCCCGCGTCCGTGGAAAAATATTCGGCAAATTTATCTCTGATCTCTCCCGCTTTCCAGTTGTAATTTCTGGCAGCCGTTGGCGCAATGTTTTCTAGTGCATTAGCAGGGTGGTTCAGTATGTCGGAATGCCATTCTCCTTCCACTAAATTGCCTTTTTCGTCAAAATGGTCGGCGTAATTGTTAGAGCAATACAACTTGTTTCCTTGTTTAGATTCCTCTGTTATCAAAAAGTTGTGCAAAACTACAATAGCTTTAACAATTAGGTCCACATTTTCGGGAGCCATGTTAATACAAGTTCGAAGGATTCTCCACCGAGCTGCAGAAATGCCAAATGCATTTTCACTACAACGCCTTAAGTAACATTACATCAATAATTTCATCAATTACATAAAAGTGTTTTTTAAATGAACAATATCTACCTGGCTCGGCTTAAGCGGTAGTTAAAGATTCGTTTTTTGTCATTTAAACTATCTCTGGAGTATGGCCTCATAAATGTTGGTAGTAATTGAAAAGCTTCGTCACCAACAAGAACGTGTGGAACTTCGATATTCGATCCTGGTAAAGTCATTAATCCTGGAAGGCCCACTTTACCTTCTTGCAATGATTTACCAAAGCACGACGCCTTGAAAACGCCACCGTCTGAAGTTGATCCATAGGCTCCAATGTCGACAGTTAAAAATGTGTAATTGGCATTAACTACTGCCATTAGCACAATAGAATTAAAGCCCTGTAACATATTCGTCAGTTTCATGTCTGTTTCATTGAACAATAATTAGTTTATCATATGGCCCTTTCACCTACTTTGTAGTTATGATAAAGTGAGCCAGAGTTTGGAGGCTGTTGCATCATTATATGTTTCCCATCTACTGCTCCGCAGCAAAGAGGGAAATTCCAACGTTCTTCATACTCTATGGCGGCTTTTCTCCAAGTTTCAGTGGTTGGGACCTACGAAAACCCGCTGTTTTAGCAAGTCAATTATAACCATTATTTGTTACTCACTTCCAAATAGATTGGTTGCAAAGTATCCCATAAAAGCTGGCATACTTTCTTTATCACGTTGTGGACGGATGTTTTGCTCATACGAAATGAGTATGCCATTGACGCTAGGGAATTGCCTGATGCTAAAAATCTAAAAATAAACGTTGTTATTTGTGTACCAAAGATCGTTTAAAGACATTTTACCTTAATGTTACAGCAAGCATTTCTCCAGGTGATATAATATCCAAACGCCCAAAACACTCTTTTTGTAGTTTTCCGTTCATCAATCGCAACAAAAAATCGAACTTGTCTGGGCTCATCCTGGTGTAATTTTGAAAATAACTATGGTCATGGGCTCTCATAGCTTCAAGCTAAGTGAAAAACAAACAAAAACATTAAAAACCAAGGCCTAAAGAGGGCAACGGGTAGAACTCACCAAAGAACCAAAATCACCCTGTGTTTTACGGTTTTGCCAAATTGGGTGAACCCACCAACGTTTTGTTTTGTACTGGCGTTTAGTGTTTGGTTTTAATCTCTTTACTAACAACGATAATAAAAGAACTTTCTTCCGAAGAAGCAAGTTTCGATGGTGTTGGTCCGCCATTTTAAAAACCTTCTACCGGCGAAAGTTGAATCGACTGCGCAAAATAAACGCGAGCGTGAAAACGCACTTGCTTCTAAACGTATTTTTAGCGCGAGTAAACTCCACGCGCAAATTAAACGCAAGCTACTTTTGCACGCTACAAGCGACCATGAAAATGTGGCTTTAGGTTCAAGTAACTTCCAAATGGCTTGGCGTACGACAAAATGTCATAGAACAGTTTCGTCTTATATTGGCCCCTGGAACCCAAATACTTCCGCTCCTACGTCCATTTCAGATACACCCTGTATATCGAAACTGAGTTTTCGTGATTTTCCAATGGATTTTAAAAATAGAAACTTTGGTTCAATTATATTTAAAACTTGATATTTTGAAAGTAGAGACTTGAAAGTGTAATTTAATACCACTTTCGTGCTAAAATATGATATGAAATTGTAAATTCCCATACCCTTTAATTTACGAGAGAGCACTTTCAGATAAAAATATCAGAAATATTTCTGAAGCTCACTGAGATATTTTTCGAAAACAATTGAATGAAGGTATGAACAAAGGAAAATAGCGTAAAGTTTCGTACCACTTGCATCTTTGGCAAAAAAAATTAATTATGTCGGTACAGTTTAATTGTAGTTTGGTATCATGTCGATATAGGGTTGTGCATGTTTCAGTAGAAGATAATGTTTACTACAAATTGAAGTTTCGTGAAAGCACAATGAAACTTAAAGTACTTGGGTCAAGACGGAAAAAATAGGGCGACCGCCTATTTCAATCTAAATATGTCCGTACTACAATTAGAGTTAGTGAAACATTATTGCATGTACAATATATGTTTGAATGCTAAGGTAGAAAAATCTTAAAATTGAAGTTTCTAGAGAGAAAAGAAAGAAACCCAGGTTCTTGAAATATTTTGCATAATACATACGGACAAATTTAGAGTGCAAAATTATATTCCGGTTCAGGAAAAAAAGGTGGAATGTTCCATTAATTGTGTCATGGTGTTGAACCTGGATCTTTTTTCTTCTTTTTCGGTATGAATATTAATCAGAATTTTCAGCGACGTTCGAAAAATCGTGGGGTTGTTTTCTTGGGCTTAAGACAAGCAACAACAGTTGATGATAATTTCGCAAAATAACACGATCGATGACAAAGAGAGTCCCCATACAATGATCATAAAAACTCTGGACAGAAATTCAACGGACAGTGGTCCAACCTCCTGAATTTGGGACATTTCATTAAACATAATTTTTCTGATAATCCACGCATCATATCTCTCCCTTGGCACGGCTAGTCCCAACTCTTGAAACATTAAATTTCTGAAATAGTATGAAAATAATTTTTAGTCTTAGGGCAGCAAATTGGTGTTCTCCCATTGGATAGAATCTCATTGGACTGAAGTCCCATTCGACCGAATTTATCTTCAATCTGATTTTAAATCCCGCTGTTTTTGCGGTTTCTGCATATTGGGGAATTTTTCTATTAGGAATATTATTATTACTCAGTGCTATACAGGGTGTTTCTGAAATGTCTATCAAAAATTAAGGGGGATGTACTATTTTTTTCTCAAAGATTCTCATTCTAAATTTAAGGGGTCATCCGTAAAACAATCAAAACATAACTAGAAAACGGTGTCCCTCGTGGCAAAATGTCATAGCAAATTTTCGACTCAAAATCGTCCATAGAACATCCCCCTTCATTTTTGATAGGCATTTCAGAAACACCCTGCATAATAATTCGATAATTAAAGTTTATTTTGCAAACGGAGCTTTCGTCTCACCGTAGCATTGTGGAAGAGTTTCGGGCAACAGACCATGAATCGATATACCTAGTTTCATCTTATTGATTTTTAATTTCATTTGAATTGAATTGAAGTTACGTTGGACGATGTGGGGAAAAATAAAGAACTAAAAATATGCTCCTATTTGCAACAAAGACCTTTGAGTATTTGAAATATTTTGACTGAAATAGGTTTGGTTTTTCTTTCAAACTATTGATTTGACCATTGCAATGTCAGTATTTATATAGGAGAGTGTACTGATAGAAGTAAGCAATAAAACAAGTGTTTTTGTTAAAACAACTAAAAGACGTATTTTTTAATTTAGTTTCTGACTGCTGCATTGAAAATATATCTATCGTTAAATACCATTGAAAAATATATGATTTTTGGCACATTTTTGCTATATGCCGTCCAACGGGATTCGGCCCAATGGGTCAGCAGCTTCAAATCTTGGCTTCTTTCTTAGATTAGGTCAAAAATGTTTTAAAAATGAAATTACCACTACAGGGACAACGGTCCTACAAAAATGGGAATAGGCAAAATAGTGGTTTCCTGCACCTACAGGATTTCTCAGCCTTTCTTCACACAAAATGGTGAAAATGTTTCAAATTATGAACAGAGAATCATTTCGTTTTTAACAAAAAATTAAGATTTAAGTTTCATTTTGAAACTACCTGTTACCCGCAACTTTGTTTGTGTAATATTAGAATTATTTTTTAATTTATTATCACAAAGCAAATAACAAAATCTGAATCGCAAAAAGAAAGCAAAACGAATCGAACAGGCAAAGAAACCGCTAATTAAAAAAACGAAGCGTTTAAATTATCCCAAGGAAACGAACAGAATAATGGACTCCCAAACTTTCACATATTTAAAATTGGAATGAACAATTAAAATATGTTGATTTCCGTCATATAATACACAGGAAATATTAAATGGAAGTATGCGTATTTATAACTCACAAGTAATCCACTTGTTCGAAAACGTATCGAGGTAGCCGTTTGTTGAAAAGAAAATGTCCATATGTGCTATCGTAAACCTCTTTCCCAATGTATACTTTACGGTTCAGATTCTCTATTTTATCTTTAGTATTATTACGCTGCAGCAAGGACAGTGTGACATCGTTCTCAAGAAACAGTGCTCCAACTCCATCGATAAATTTTTTTAATACGTCATGACTGAAGTTGTCAACAAAAATTCCGTTTCGTTCCATTCGTTTTGAAAGGAGGCGATAGATCCCTTGGTTCGCCTTGAAATTTTTCAAAAATCGTTTATTAACATTTCAGCTAAGGTGTTAAAAGTGTCAAATGGGACGTAAAATTGATTTCGCATAGGCTCCAAACCTTATAGAGCACTTTTAATGAAGTATCGTTGTCCTGAAAGAAACCATGGATATGAACAAATAATAAGTATTATGGATTCCCATCATTTTCTTTCCAACAACTATTTCGCTTATAGGCACCCGTTAAGTAGAGAAAAATATGACTTGTAAAACACCCTTGTGAGTTAAGAGGAGAATTTCGAACTTTTAGCCACATCGTTTGATGTACATCTACGATGAGGCTCTTAGTTTGACCTGCCCTGTTGTCGCCCCCGTCGTGCCAGACTACCGCCTTTGGCAGCGTAAAATTCTTCGTTCGTCATTGAAGGGACAGTGAATGGGAGAGAATTGTGGTGAGGTGATATTTTTCGTTCGTGTATTTTAAAAGGATCAGGATTGTAATAGTAAGTTTAAGCATTGCATTTAATCGTACGAGAAAGGTTAAGCGTTTTGAATTGTGTTTTACGCTTGCTCGAGATATTTAATTTAATAGGAAGGTTTAACACTCCCTATAAAATTCCTGTCGCCCGTCGACAATAAGTGTTTCACGATTTCAATCCCGCTCCCATATTTTAAAATTCAAAGAAATCGAGGAGAATTTTTAAAAAGCAAAAGCCAGTATATACCGACGTTATATTTAGAATGGTCTTAAGGTGGCGTTTATTCTTAGAAGTTGAGAAGAAATTTGAAATAAAGTACTAGCTTGTGGCCCCGGATATTACAATTATAACGTAAGTAAATTTATGGTAGTAAGGATTAAGGGTTTTAATTTTTGTCAGGGCATCGAGGCGCTATTCAATCTGATTTTCTGAACATCTTTTAATGGGTACTTACGGGTATTTCGCTTTACTACTGCGCATCGTGGGGTACTCACTCACGTTTTCCGTTTATGTCACACAGAAGTAAAAAAATTTAGTAATCATTTTAAAACAGTTAAAGGCAGCGCATCGAGGAGCTATTCACTCAAATTTTCTGCACGCCGGTTAAGTACGGTACGATGTGGCTACGACAGCCCTTGGGTCGTCTTGCTTCTCCTTGCGCAAAGGTTGACTATCAAACCCACCAATTAAGATTCCCATTAGCGATATAAATCCTTCTCCCCCAGGTGGCCTAGCCCATGGATTAAATATACCTTACAGGGATAGTTATGTCCCCCAACATTTTAGTATATCACGAATTGAAAACGTTTGTTTCAAACAAGGCAGCCAGATATTTTTGCCGTTCCCCAAATTTACTGATTCATCCGGAAGTAGATTCTTGATATGTCGCCATCTCGCGTCGACCGCGTGAAATGATAAAACCGTTAAATCGCGTGTTTTCGAAAAAATCGGGCGTTTTCAGACATGTTGCAAATAATTAGTCAATTTGATGATTTAATTCATGTTAATTTTAGGGATTGTAGCATTACTACTTGAACTAAATACAGTAAGTAACCTTTTCATATATTTGTATTATATAACCCCGTGCATCAGTATTTTTGAAACTTCCGGTCTTTGACAATAGTGACCGACAGGGGCGCCTGGAACAAATATTTTACCCAAGATGACTATCCCTGTAAGGTATATTTAATCCATGCCTAGCCATTTCAAACTCACTTTACAGTCACGTCATATCTCCTGGTGTACCGTGCATTTAGTGGCCAGTTTTTTGGTAAGATAGGAATCCATAATACTTGAGCATTTATGGAACAGTCCATAAACCATATAAATATGTCACAAGGTTGAGGAGAGAGAAGAGTTTAACCGGAGCCTCCGAAATGAACTAGGCCTATGCGTGTAGTGTAAGCCAGAATATTTTTTTAACTAATTTAGTTCGCCGTGTTTTCCCGCTTGGTGGCGCTTTCAGTACCGTAAAATAAACATAAGTTCAGCCTCATGACCCCGTCGACTGCTACAATTTTAGGGCAAGGTATAGACGTAGAGCGGTGAAGCCGAGGTCGCGGATAGTTAAAAAATGTTTTAGAAAATTTCCGAAGACCTTTATTAAACAATCATTCCAAAGAAGTAAAGGATATAAAAGTTAATTTTAAAAAAATGAAAGGTTATGAAGGGGTAAAAAAATCCTCTAATGGTATACGAAAACTGTGAATTAGCAACTTCAAGAAGTTTCGTTTTACAAAAAAAAATAACTATGTTAAAATCTCCTAATTACTTTTTTGTCCATACAATCTAACCAATAGATTCAATAAAAAATTAATGGCCCCTAAAATTTTCGTTAATTTAATAGGTGAAACCTTTCACTTTCATAAAAGTTTTATACTTGGCACCTAAAATATCAACCATAATTTATGGAAGACCTCGATCATAAAAACGCCACCTCGTACACACAAAGGGTAAAAATATTTCCTCTATGAAACTGGATATTTCACCAGAATCACCACGTAAATATCGACACGCATGGGCCTAATTCATTTCGGAGGCTCCGGTTTAAAACATTGTTTCGTGACAACATGAAAAGTATTTAATTTAAAGTAGATTAATTTTAAATTGGTGAGAGGCTTTGAGAAAGGTAAATAGATCTCCTGAGGAAGTTAATCCTGAAATAGAGACGTTATTTCTGCAAGAATTGAAATACTGCTTGCCGCTTACTACATGCAAGCCGAAAGAATTTTAATTATTTGCATTAAATGTTCTTACTTCTATTGCTCCGTCAATTCTATGGTATTTTTGTACCACCGGTATTAGTTCTGGTTGTCGTAAGAGGTCATCAATATCATTGACAAATTTGGAATTGTCAATAAGCATTTCACTCTTGAGTGCGGATGAGTAGAATTTTAAAATTGCGAACGAGAAGAATAGCCAGCCACATCTCAAAAAGACGGAGCGCTTGTCGAAGTTACTTGAATCTGTTTAGATTACATTTTCATTTAGTTACTTAGGTGAAACTTTTTGAGAGGCTAGTTTGACCGTGTGAATAGAAGTTGTAGGAACTGAATCGCCCAAAATGTAAGTGGGAATTTTTCAATTCATTTTCTTTAACTTATCTAATAGAGTGAAAAATATGATTTGTCATAACAATCAGAAAAACCGCTTTCCCTCAATATTAGACCTAAAATCCAAGCCATTGAGACACTTTTTACTATACCACTACAATAAAGTTTTAAATTTGGTGTAGCAAGTATCTAACCATGAACGAAATACTGATTGTTCACTATTTCGTTCATGCTAAAAATAGCTGGAGCGGGTATAAAAACCTATGTTGCAAGCACTCTTTCAAAGCAAATAACTTCACCGGTTTCCTTAATTCGGACTTCTGTTTGTAATTAAACACGTTCTACAAGTGTGTCTCGTAATGAAACACAGTCTATGGGTTGAGACAGGAATACATAGATTTAGAACTTGGAATCTTTAAGAGGCCATAGACCCCACACAAATATCTGATTGACTGTGAGGGGAAGAGCCAAAAACCTTTAAACCACCTGCTCTTCCTTACTCGCGTCTCATTGGTTATGCGAATGTGTGGGACAGATCGAGATCATGACCTTTTAAGCTGTCGTCTGCATCAGTTTCGGCTCCGAAATGGTCGAAAAGTGTAAGAACTTGGAACAGTTTGACGTTAACGACGTTTTTGAGGCGGAAATTTCTCTAACTGTAACTAAAGTCGATGATTTAGAAGTTAGTGTAGCTCGAAATTCAGTATTGAAAACGAATGCTATAATAATTTCGAGAAAAGATGACGTTACCTCCCCTTAAACCCTAAGCCTTTGCATAGGGATACTGATGTTTTGTTTTTGTATAACTTTGGTGAAGAGTGGAAGGAATTAAATTTTTACTCCACCCAGTGAGAATAGTAATATCGAGTTTTTAACTAAAAGCAAGTCTCGCCCTTTTTTTAGAAACGTAATCCTTGGTCTACTTGTTCAGACGACGTATCATGTTTACATTCGGGTTCACCGCGCATAGTTCGCGGGAGTCGCGGCGCAGGTCGCAAAATACGTCAAATAAATTATGCATGACGTCAACGGTGACGGTTTCTACACCTCCTCCCCTTTCAGTCAGACACCCTGGCCCATAAAATGGCCTCTTAAGGATTCCAAGTAGTAAATCTATGAATTCCTGGTTGAGATAATTGAGGTCAAAGGCTCCCCCGTACAATGAATATTGCTAAATTCACTCGAATCATTTTGGCAAGAGTTATTATTGTTATAAATATAAGCAAACTATTTTGTTTGAATTTAATTTCATCTAAGTTATATCCGGAGCGAGCGAAGTGTGGTCCGCAATTTTTGGCTCTGGTCAAATCTCTTACAACACATTTTCCGGTTACTCTGATACTGTTATCCAGACTATCAATTTCACTCCAAAATATTTTTCCCTGACCTTTTAGGTTCATTTTCAAATTCCCTTACTTTTCCCTAACCTTTTAAGCCCATTTTCAATTTCCCTGACTTTTCCAGATCGTGTACGAACCCTGTTATTGTACAGACTAATATCTAGGAGGATATAGGGGTGAAGGAGTCTTCGACTGCCCGTTTTCCCATTGTAACGCGCTTACATATTATTGGCCGTGGTTTCCCCCGTTTTCACTCGTTCCGGGAGATTCTTAGCCGCGCACATAGTTCCGCGCTCATCGTCATCGTGCTTCGTCTGTTCGTTAGTTTTAATTTTTGTTAAAGGCTTAATCCGTCTCCCATTTTTTTAGTGCTTTAACGGAACATTTACCATTATTTTATTAATTTATTAATAGTAAATTATGGTTCTTAGATAAAACTGAAGTAAAGGTAACGGTTTTTTACTCTTTCCCAACACCAAAAACTCTACTAGATAAGTGTTTAAGGAGGATTAAAGTCTGTGGGAGGGTCGAATCATGAACGAAATAGTGAACAATACAGGACTTAACAGCCGTACCTTTGCACGTACAAACCGAGACATCCACTAGTTACATGGTTATATGAACTCAAAAAGAACTAGGTCAGATATGGATAATTTGGTTAGGTTAAAGTTGATTATTTCAACTAAATAATATTAGGTCAGGTTAGGTTAGGTTTTGTTTCGTTTGGTTAGACTTAGGTTAGCAATATTTTGGAAATGGTTTAACAATGTTACGCCTTTTCCAAAAAATTAATGTTTACAATTATCTAATTCCGAAATAAAATAACCTTTCTCAAATTATAATATGCCTTTTCCAAGAAATTACTGTTTACAATTATCTACTTCCGAAATAAAAACCTTTCTCGAATTATTTTTCTATAACTAGAACAGCCCAACAAACCCAAATCTTCATTTTGCCAAGTGAGCGTCAATTTGCCAACTCAACAAAATGGGGGATGCTTCCCCCTGTACCCCCCCCCAAGGGATCGCCTCTGGACCTTCCTTCAAAACTCTACATAGATGAACTACATCTAGTGAGGTTATTTAAAAACTGTTATGATATACAGAAGGCTGGGAACTAACAGTTTTCGAAAAAACAAGTGGTGAACTCCCATAGATTTTCGTAGAAGATTCTCATCTGATATGGAATCCTCTTTTTGACGATCACTTCGAGAAATGAGACGAAAGCCACTGCCACGATAGACACGATTGCAATGAGCCAAATAGCTGTATCGAAGCCTTGTATCCATAAACGAGCACCATCGACGTTGTTGACGGCCTTCACGGTCGTCACTATACTATGATCTACAGATTGAACAGGAGATGATAGGTAAAAATGTCGAATAAAGAGCTCTTTTGCGCTGGCCATTATGACGGGAACATCGCAGAGCTATTTGTTAAAAATGTAAAATATTATTAGATGATAAGCTTTCATCGGTACCGGTAGGTGGTACCAATCGAAATTGCAGCGCGTCTAAAACTCGCAGCTATTGGAATTGTCAAACCATGAACGAAATAGTGAACAATTTCGTTCATGGTCAAACATTGATACAAACTCCTTCTGTATCTAAAAGCGGAGCCTCCGGAGGCTCCGCTAAAAGTATCATCGCGGTACCCTAAAGATTCCCTTTGTCGCTTTTAGGAATCGGAAAATCTTACATTAAATAATAGAGCTGTAGCTACAACGGCTCCACTGAAAGCAATATTTACTTCGCGAACATCACGGAAAATTGTTTTCACATCGTTATACTTCAACAGTTCTATGCTGCAAAAAATACATAATGGAATCAAATTATTAGTGTAAGCAAGACGATATTTATATAAGAAGACCTAAGTCGCTAGATTTTACACTTCTACTCTTACGCCGGTGTCAGCGGACAAGTAAGCCCCACCCCTTTCACGCCCGTCATTGCTCTGCGCTTTCCTATTGGATGCCGCGGGGATAGGTCATACAGACGCAAATGACGTATTCCGACTAGAGAAAAAACATCGAAGAAAACAGAAAATGGAGGTTTCCAGCATGGATAGATGGTGGAAAACATAGAGAAAGATAAAATATTAAGTCCCGCCTCCGTTTCCATTCCCCCGACCCGTGAAGGTGGGATTGTCGAATATCACGAGCGCACCGTACGCTATTTTAGGCCTTCTTATATAAATTCCTTCTTGGTATAAGCAAAATAACAACAATAAATATGAATCATCTCAATGAAAGTCGACAATGGTTACGTTTTCGAGTAAAACTTCCTTTCGGCCATAAAATTTAATATTTCTTTAAACTTTCGTTGAAACGACCGTGATCACACATAGCCAATGGGGAAAATGGTTTTAGAAATGCGAACAATCCTGTTTTCACTCCCAATATTAAAGAAGGCATAGTCGGGTGGGTGGTTGAGTGTTCTAGTCTCGACTCGGAGTGGTTATATTTTGGTTTCCTAACTTGTTTCAGAATGATTTTCATACTGCGTTAAAACTGCATATTTTAGTAAAATTCTGCGCCGCAAAAAACGTAAAAATTTTAAAAAAAGTCTGTGATATATTTATTAGCCCTAACACAAATAAAGCGTCACACTAAAGCTGTCATTCCAGTCAAGACGGTATTAATTGACGTTATGATAGTATTAAATTACAATTATAAGTTTTAGTTAAATTTATTTTATAACTTACATCGCAAACTCGTTTTTGTATGTGAAAGCATGGACTAAGCAATACTGAAGGACCGATGGCAGCCCATAGAGCCCCATGCTAAACGACTAAACATCCAACGTTAAGCTTACTTCCCCCTATTCAGCCCCAAAATTAACGGGGGGTTATAAAAAATACTGAGTCAAATCCCGGAAAAAGCTAGCGCCATCTAGACAAAATAAGACGATAGATGCTTCCCCCTTTAGAACGTTGATTTCCCCCATATGCCCCACTATCCGGTTTGCTACTATCTGCCGCTAGAAGGCGAATTAACAAGTATTTTTCAACTTTCTCCCTCTGCCATCCGTCCTTCAGTATTGCTTTGTCCATGGTGAAAGGGTGCAATGGGTAATGTTGGCGATTATGAGTCGAAGTTGTTCTACGATATTTTACCACAGGCGACATCGTTTACAAATTATGATTACAGTGTTTCACAGATGACCCCTTAATTAAATCAATGCATTGTCTGTTCAGTTTCTCACTTAATGTTAAGGTGGTCATCCGTAAAAACGTCCAATGATCACAACTTGTTCGAGGAGGTGTCCCTTGTTTGGGTAAAATGTCATTTAAATTACATTTTTAACTCTTAAAATCGCCCATAGTACCCACTGTACTTACAGACAACCCCTCTATGTAACACTCAACTTGGTGCTGTCATATGAAGAATTGTTTAGTAGTTTGGTGGGAATATCTTACTTACGTCACGTTTTTAAGGTTCCTTAGAACGTACATCCATTGTGTATAATCACTTATGTTGTACTGGGAAACAATTCCGTTAAGAATACCCGGTGAAAAATGGGGTTCATCTTCCTAATGGAAAAAAGTATGATCAAATTAACGTTTCTGTTCGTCATATTTTCAATTTTTATCCAAGCTGAAATTTCACGCACCTTTCCGAATAAAAAACGATTGAAATTCTTTTCACGAGTCATACAATTATTGAGCTAGTGCTCGCGATAAAATAGCTTGTGCAGTTGTGCTAATTTAATAGTCGTTTTAAATTGAAAAATTGACCGAACCTAATCATAAAAATAACTTATGCCAGAAGTCCATTAAATTAGCCTAGGAAGTAACCAAAAGGAGTGTCTGGGACTCCCTTCTCTGATGTAGCAAAGAAGGGCGATACATTCGCCTCAGACCTTCGGTTTAGGTGCGACTCGAAATTTGCCCTACTGGGTAGAGACCCAACTATTGGCTGAAGAAGTCAGGCCCAGCTCAAGTGAAGAAATATTTCAAACAAGCTTATTAAAGGGGGAAAAACAAATCCCCTATCCATGGAGTTAAAAGGAGTTTTTACCCCACCAGAGACCATTGTTTACTTTCTAGGCTAAAAGACTCACATTTATCAACTTAATACGCGTGATATGGTAGTATTTCAATTACCAGATATCCCGGCTCCCTTGAAACTTTTCAGTAAGGTCTAGCATGAAGTGATATGGTTTTGACTAACACACGTGCATATTTTAAAAGTATTTAACTGTATTGTTATGCTTGTTCGAAATGCCAGGACCAAATCTTAATTTTATTTCTCCTTTCAATGATGTCCGAAAACAAGCTCTAGTTTAGTTATTGCATACATATTTTACACGCAAGGAGGATTCATACCATTTGCACAAGGAGACCAGGCAACTTAGAGTGTAAAATAGCCGTCGATTTTACACTCTAAGTCGCTTGGTCTCCTTGTGTTAATGGTAGGAATCCTCCATACCTGTAAACTATGTATATCGCCTAAATCTTCGCCAACATTATTAATCCAGACCTGAGCGCGCTATCTCCGGGAAGGGAGTCAAGGCGTATTTAGGCACCGCGCATAGATGTCGCTTTTCAGAACCTTTTTTCTCCCGCGAAATTTTAAAGCCAGAAAAACTGTGGGGTAGAGGGATGAGCTTGGGTAACTGAAAATCACGAATTATTAGAATCTTACTGAATTGTTTACAATTCTACATTTAAAATTACGTTTTTTATCACATAGGAATGTTACAACATGAAATATTTTATCACATTTTAAAACTAAGAATAAAATACTCTCACAATTGAAAATATAAATAAAATAGCGTCACATATTAAAAATATAAGTAAAATAGCGTCACGTTTTAAAAATAGTGCTAAAATAGTATCACATTTTAAAAATATAAATAAAATAGTTCCACATTTTAACAATATAAAAAAATAGTTCCACATTTTAACAATATAAAAAAATAGTTCCACATTTTAACAATATAAAAAAATAGTTCCACATTTTAAAAATGTTTTAAAACAATCTGAATCAATTTTGTTTGAAATAAGTGAAAACAAGTCGGGAAAACCAAAATATTACCTCTCCGTGTCGAGAAGATTATATAACCTTAAGTATCCAATGAAAACGTCGACCTTTTTGCCCTCATCCTTTCCCGCGCTTTGCGCTTCCGCATTTCATCCTTACTCTCAACATTATCTTCCTCCATTTTACATATAAAAATAAAATACTCACAAAAAGAAGTGGCAAAAACCTGCTGGCTCTTTACAATCACTTAATTTGACTTAATATCCAATTTCCAACAACAATAATATACCGGTAGTTTAATTGACAACCTACTAGCATCGAAATTCTCATTAAGAATGGCTCCC
Source organism: Phalangium opilio (assembly GCA_019434445.1). Lineage (NCBI taxonomy): Eukaryota > Metazoa > Arthropoda > Arachnida > Opiliones > Phalangiidae > Phalangium > Phalangium opilio. The sequence continues at coordinate 85,145 of JAEQBA010004123.1, forward strand.
GCGGATAAAAAACGGCAATTTTCAACTAGGTGGGCGTTATCTCATTAGATTTGAAAAATATCATTTGTCTTTTTTACCAATGCCTAACCGTTTGGATTTTTTAAAGCAATCTTACCACCAAAAAATATTTTTGAATGAGGATAAAAAAGGTCTGTCCTCTCGTAATTTTTAATGGCGTTTTCCTTTGGGCAGATTTTTTACTGCCGGAGGCGCTCGAAAAACCTTTGCGTATTCCAATGGTTTAAGTTCAGTAGTGATGAGACGCGGTGCATGTTCCATTGGTAAAATTAGCCTTGAACTACCAGCGCCATGCCAGCACTACTGACTTGCCAACACGGCAATAATAAATCGAAACAGGGCGCTTAAAAAGTCCATTGGAATACGATTTCATGGGCTATCGTTTCATAATTATCGTCTGCTCGAACGTCGGCGTGCTAAGTAGTGATGTAATGAAGGCGGAGCGATTTTGTAATTATCAGACATATTCATGTCCCTAGAAAAAAATGTAGATGGCGTTGGTAAAGCCAAGGCCCAGTTGGATATCCGCAAAGATCCCAAAGGTCGAAAAGCAAAGTGGGTGTGGTAAAGTGCATCAAAAATGATCAAAGAATGGCACTGCGCATGCTCTAAATTGAGTAGAACTGAACTGAACTACTCTTCAGAAGGGAAATTCGGCTTTCACGCTTTTGTTCCGGCAATTAGGGCGATGGGAATGTGACATTTTCCCAATGGAATATGCATACTACAAAATTTATTGTGTCGTCACGATCACGTGATCGTAACACCAATGGATTTACATGGCAAACTTGCATTTATCGGTTCTTAAGGGGCATTTTCCACCCTACCAATGGAATACGCACTTTGTACTAGTATAAAAACTGACTTCTTCCGAACATAGCCATTTCGTACCAAAGTCGAACGAATAGTGTGTTCCATTGAAACAAGATTAAATATGTTATTGTCATGGGTATATTCCATTGACATTTGAAGTTGTCGATAATTTGTTTGATCCTGTAACAGCATTACGCGAAATTCGGTTTTTTTGCCGCCAGCGCCGGCAACACAAAATTGGCCCAAAGGAAAACGGTATAAAGCTTTTCTCATGATTACTCTATACAACAGTAACAAGGAGTATAAACCCATTAGTGGAAGCAGTACTTTTTTCCCAAAACAATCTCGCTTATGTTTATGCAATGAATGAAATATATCACAATGCACGGGCCTTGATAGATATAGGAGGCAATGAAGGAAATATATCGCATGCACGGGCCTAGGTAGATATAGGAGGCAATGATAATCTCTCTCTTTGCACGAGAGGTTTATCTTTAATATTTAAATAAATATAATTATTTTTAATTATTTTAATCTTCAATAATTAACATTAATAATAGTTAAATCGTTTAAAATAAAGTTATACCTATTATCTTCTCAAACTTTGCTAATATTGACGTTTAAAGTGAAGGGTACCCCTCTTCCCGCTTTCTTCAAATTTTGGGGTATATATACGATTCGTTTCCATTATAATAGTAAGGAAAAACCGCAAATGCGAAAACCTTTGGTAGCGATCCTACCTTAGGGAGCGGCTAGACGTTTCTCGTAACCCTAGCTGATCGTCGCGTATATCCTAAAACCAAACGATGATAATGGAGTAGAAGCCAATAATACAGATTGGTGTCTGTGTGGAATAGACGGAAGACCAGTGGATGGTGGTGTTAGAAGGCAGTGTAAGTGCAGACGGGTGTCAATGTGGGATTGACAAAGAACAGAAGATGGTGGTGATTAGAAGCCAGTATGTACAGACTGGTGTCCACGTGGAATGGACGAAGACCAGAAGATGGTGGTGTTAGAAGCCAGTAAGAACAGACTGGTGTCCATGTGGGATGGACAAAGACCAGAAGATGGTGGTGTGAGAATTCAAGTAGAGGAGCCATTTCCGTGACTGTGAAAGCAGTTAGGAAATGGCGAACACGTTTGCTCCGATACGCAAACTGCGAACGCGGTCACGTGGGTGTAACAACAGACAGACACACACACAGACAGACAGACACACAGACACGGCCGTTACAGAACCCCTCCTGGACTACGTCACACGGAGAGGTAAAAATAATGTTCTGTTGTGACATTCCTACTTTTAAAATGAGATAAAATAAAAAACTTACTAGAAAAATTAAACGAATAGAAAGGTTTTTTCATTCTTAAATTCCTTATTTAGAAGTTCCAACGATTCCCTAATATTCTAATAATTCTTGATGGTCTCTCAGATCTTTAAAGAGGGAATGACCATTGTCTACTATATGGATTGACAATTTGACACACCAAGTTTTGCTGAGTTTCAAATTTCGCGGGAAATTTAGGTTCTAAAGCGCGCCCCTTGCAGACGCATTCGGCGAATTGAATGGTACCGAAAAAATTCTCGAAATAGGAGCGCGCTCAGGCCTGGATTAATAATGTTGGCGAAGCCTAAATTTTAAGGATTGACTTTTCAGGGTTCCATTTTAAAAATTAATTTCAGTTTACAAATAATATACTGTATATTGTCTGACACGGCGTAAAAGGTTTTCCAAGTCAAGATCTTTAAAAAATTGGTAATTTACAGGTTTTAAAATGTTTACTTTAAAAGTAATTTATTTTAGCTACATTGAATTGATATAAATATAAATATAATCCTTTCCTTAGACTTAAATCTCCCTTTAATTTTACTTGTAAATTTGAATTTAAAATTTTACTTACTTCTCGAAATAAAATCCTTAATTTCTGCATCTTCCTGTAAAGAATTTAGTTACTTTATTAAAATTAGGCAAGAAATTTATGCAGTATGCAGGGTGTTTCTGTTAAGTATGTCATAAATTAAAGGGTGTGTCCTTTTTGTCAGACTGAGTGAAAACGGTCTGACAACATGGCGTCTAAGATATTTAGTTACTTTGTAACTTAGGTACGGGCCCCAAACATTGGCCCCAAAAAGAGGGAATTGGAACATATTTGGAATTAGACATATCAGCCTGCCCATTTTGTTCAGACAATTTCAATAGCTTTCGATCTGAGAACGTTTATGAGAGTAGGAGCTTATATTGATTAAAATCCAGTAAAATTGTATTTACATTTATCAAACGATGTATGTCGTCGAAAAGCACAGGGTAATGTTAGCCACAGCTCATCGGGGATTATTTGAAGCAAAGTTAACGGCCAGGGTTTTAAATGGCGCCAGCGTTAGATCTGAAGACGATGGGTGTGTGAAAAATAGAATCGTTATCTCAGGGAGCCCAGCCAAAAATTAAAATTACTTATAGGAAAAATAGAAGTATTTTTTCCGGAATTATTGGATTTTATAGGAGAAAGGACCTTTCATGATATTATAGGATATTATATGGAACAGGTTCGAAAATATATGATTTTATAGGAATTATAGGACCGCTGGGCTCTATAATTTGTCAAGCTAATGTGACGTATATTTTTCCTCAGAATTAATGAGGACAAAATAATGACGTGTAATAATTACTGAAAATTACTAACCTTTAAATTACACTTTGCGGTGGTCAGCAGGAATGGTTATACGACAGTATGTCCAGCTCTGTGCGTCCAGTAAGCGCAATCACGAATAAACTGTGCTTTCTATCGTCACTGAGCGCACGCTATGAAAAATAGAGCTGCTACTACTTTCAAGCCTGAGTATAATAATTCCATTTCCTCTATTATTTTTATGTCGCAGTTCAGGGAAATTAAATGCACTCAATTCCTTATTGCAATATTTCCCCGATATAAAATAAAGAAATATACATTTGAATTCAAGAGTCGGAACAGTACGAATTCGTGAAAGTTTTGTGAATATTTAATGTACTTCTCCGAGGAAACTTCAAGTCGTTGCTAATAAAATTTTAAATTTAAGGCTTGACTTGCGTTTTACGCGTGAGGTCTATGATTGTTTCCCTAATAATAAGTGTAGTTATAAGTTGATTGAAAGTTTAGGTTTCGTGTCCGGTTTAACTTAAACTGCATCTTAACTGTAATATACTTTTGGTTAAGCACTTAAAATCGAGTCCAGGAACCAGAACCATTTCAATTACCTGAATTTTCGCAAACTTTAAATTAACTTCTCTGGGCATGAAATAATCCACCGTAACCAAATGTATTTTTTTTTCTTATAGAGAAAGTTCCATTTATAATGGATTTTTTATTCCGATTTAGTGAGGTAGGGAGTATTTTTCTCTTTAGGACAATTTTCATTAGAATCGGTTAAGATGCAATATTTCGAAATAATCTAAAAAACCCGAGAATCGATTGTGATTTTCGAAATGCCCGAAATATTTTTATTTCCCTTCTACGTCATAATGACGTAATATGTTAGATCTCTCCAACTTGGTTTAGCAATAGCATTGTGTGTATTATTTTTCCCCATCACATTGAGGACTTGTTAAAAAAATTTGGTCTTCTCTTCATAGTTTTTACCTCTCCGAGTGACGTAAGTCACGGAGAGGTTCTGTAACGATCGTGTGTGTCCGGGTGTGTGTTTGTGTGTGTGTGTGTCTGTTGTTACACCCACGTGACCGCGTTCGCAGTTTCCAAATCGGAGCAAAGGTGTTCGCCATTTCCGAACTGCTTTCACAGTCACGGAAATGGCTCCTCTACTTGGGTTCTCACACCACCATCTTCTGGTCTTTGTCCATCCCACACGGACAACAGTCTGTACTTACTGGCTTCTAATCACCACCATCTTTTGGTCTTTGTCCATCCAACTTGGACACCAGTCTGTACATACTAGCTTCTAATCACCACCATCTTTTGGTCTTTGTCCATCCCACTTGGACACCAGTCTGTACATACTGGCTTCTAGACACCACCATCTACTGGTCTTCCGTCTATTCCACATAGACACCAATCTGTCTCATTGGCTTCTAACTCCATCGTCATCGTTTGGTTTAAGACATTCGCGGCGATCAGCTAGGGTTACGAGAAACGTCTAGCCTCCCTAAGGTGGGGTGTCCACCAAAGGTTTTCGCAATTGCGGTTGTTCTTGCTTTTAACTGTAGTTCGACACCCTTATATACTACCTATTTGAGTAAGGGGAAGCAACCGGCGTATGCTTCATTTCAAACGCCAATATTAGTCAAGCCTCTCAAGAATGTTTATTGTTCTTTATCAAAACGATGTAACGCTCAATAAGGCGAACAACTAACGAAGAAAATATTTAATATTAATTATATTTATTTTAATATTTAAGATAATCTTGTTTCTCAACTCAAAATTAATACGGAAAGGGTTAAAAAGCAGTCTATGTTTTTACCTCTCCGAGTGACGTATGTCACGGAGAGGTTCTAATTTCGACGTGTCTGTGTGTGTGTGTGTGTGTGTGTGTGTGTCTGTCTGTTGTTATTGACTTACACCCCAGGGGACCGTGTTCGCAGTTTCCAAATTGAAGCAAATGTGTTCGCTATTTCCGGACCGTATTCACAGTTCCCGGAAATTTCAAAACTTGAATCTATCCACAAATCAACTGGCCACTATTACTTCATCTGACTAGTCAATAGTCTATTCTACATGAATACCAATCTGTACTTATTGGCTTCAAACACCACCATTTTGTGGTCTTTGTCCATTCCACATAGACACCAGTCTGTACTTACTGGCTTCTATCACCATAATTTTCTGGTCTTTGTTTTTGTCCATCCCACATGGACACCAGTTTGTACACCTGGCACCTAACACCACCATCTTCTGGTCTTTGTTTTTGTCCATCCCACATGGACACCAGTCTGTACACCTGGCTTCTAACACCACCATCTTCTGGTCTTTGTTTTTGTCCATCCCATATGGACACCAGTCTGTACACCTGGCTTCTAACACCACCATCTTCTGGTCTTTGTTTTTGTCCATCCCACATGGACACCAGTCTGTACACCTGGCTTCTACTCCTTAAGGTTAAGACATACGCGGCGATCGGCCAGGGTTACGAGAAACGTCCGGCCTCCCAATGGTGGGGCTTCCACCAAAGGTTCACGCAATTGCGCTGTTCTTATCCATAGCTACGATTCGACACCCTTATATACTACCTATTTGATGAAGGCGAAGCAACCGGCGTATGCTTCATTTCAAACGCCAATATTAGTCAAGTCTCTCAAGAATGTTTAATTGTTCTTTTTCAAAACGATGTAACGCTCAATAAGGCGAACAACTATCGAAGAAAATATTTAATATTAATTATATTTATTTTAATATTTAAGATAATCATGTCTCTCAACTCAAAATTAATACGGAAAGGGTAAAACAGCAGTCTATGTGTTTGTCTATATGTGTCCGTCCGTTGTAACACTAGTGCGCTGCGTTAGAAGTTCGTTTTGTTTTGATGTGTAAAGAAATCCTTCAGAACCTTAATATTCCCGTTTTCCATAATATAAAATGAATATGTGGAAATATTTTTCGTAATTATGATGCATTTAGTACTTTTGTAGCTTTAAAGCTCCGTTTCATTTTGATATTCCAAAGATTTTGTTTAATATTATTATTTAAAATGGATGTTTATATATTACTTAAGCTATACTACATCTGTTTATAGCATAATCCTTTCTAAAGTCACAGTGAATACAAGCACAACGCTGCTATGTTGGTCAAATGAACTTTTATTTGTCAATAGGCCTAGTGAACCAAAAAGTAAACGTTTGGGTTTGGTTTTCGTTTCTGTATGCAGAGACATTAACGGTTCAGAGTGAGCCGAAAGTTAAATACACTTTTAAATAATTAGGCTTAGATTTTATAATCATGGTGGAAATCTGGGCCGCGTTCAGCAGAGCCCAGCGCTGCCAGCAGTGTCCTACATAACGGGATTTTGCATTTGAATTTTGACGTCACGGTGCTTAGCGCTGAGCTAGCGCGGTCTTCAAAGAAAATAGTCGGCTTTTTGGATAACGTGACGTTAAACGCGTAGTTCTCAGCTTCGCGAAAAAACCATGGAGGAATTAATACAAATAACTTTATGGGACTATAGCTATTTAATTGGCGTGAAACCAGTTGATCACCCGAGAATTTTAAGAGATATGTTATTTTCTAATTTTAATTATAAAAGTTGTTATCTATCTCTATAAATATGTTATCCTAAAATTTTTGTTAAGCCTTGGTACCTTCCACGCTTTATTGCGCTAGCGTCATTTATAAAACGCCGATGACCGGAGAAAAGCTATGACGACAGAGCTCACCGGTAAACATTTCCAAAATCCGCTGTCTTTTTTGGTGAGCTCTGCTGAACGCAGCCCAGACCAGTGAAAGGTCTGATCGTAATCGGATAATAGCTTCGTGTTTTCATGCTTTTTATGGTACGCATTTTAATGTGTACAAGTATATCATTATTGGATGTAAAATGTCGTCTGATTTACAGTAAATTTGCTATGCTTTGTATACTGCTTTAATATTTCATAAATTTTAACTTAAGAAACATTTCCATATCTGGCTAAATAAGTTTGTAAGTAGTCGTCTTGACTCGGAGAGGTAATATTTTGGTTTTCCCAACTTGTTGTCTGTGTGTGTCCGTCCATTGTTACACTAGTGCGTCGCGTTAGCAGTTAGCCTTGTGTTGATGTGTTAAGAAATCATACAGAACCTTAATATTCCCTTTTTCCATAATATAAAGTGAATATGTGGAAGTATTTTTCGTAATTACGATACATTTAGTAGTTTTGTAACTTGAAAGCTCTGTTTCATTTGATATTCCAAGGACATTTTTTAATATTATTATTTGAAATGGCTGTTTATATATGACTTTAGCTATACTACATCTGTATATAGAATAATCCTTGCTTTAGTTATATCAAGAAGAACGCTAAGGCTCACACACTGTCGGTTGAAACAAGCATTATCCGTAACAGGCCTAGTGAACTAAAGAGTAAATAATTGAGGCCCAAGGTGTAGTAAACTATGGGTGTCGATTTTCGTGTCTGTATTGAAGAGACATTAACGGTTCAGAGTGAGCCGAAAGTTAAATACACGCTTAAATAATGAGGTGTAGATATAATAATCGAAGAAAAGATCATGGTGGCAATTATACCAGTGAAAGGGCTGATGGTAACCGGGTATTAGCTACGGAATTTTCATTCTTTTTAGGGTGCGCAAGACTTTCAGTGCGTTTAGCCACAAATCAGCTTTGGTGTTATTTAACCTTAACACGCATAACACGGGTAAACAGCTGAAGCGTAGACAATTGGGCCTTTACAAACACATAAAGGTTATATCTCTCCAAAATTTATACACATTTCCTGTTCTTTTCCCCATTGACTGATTTCTATGTGTCCAAGATTTATCCTTATTTGATGTAAAATGTCGCCTGCTTTACTATATATTCGCAATGCTTGGAATACTGCTTCAATAATTTCTAAATTTTTACTTAAAAAAAGAGAAATAATTCCATATCTAGGTAAATAAGTTTGCAGTAGTAGACCTCTTGACTCGGAGAGGTAATATTTTGGTTTTCCCAACTTGTTTTTTTCAGCACTTATAGAAAATATATTTCTTTAATGGTTTTCTGGTTTTAGACCTACTATCGTTCTTCGAATCTGAAAATGAAATAAAAATTTAAATTGCATAGTATTTCACTTTTACTTTAGAGAACTTGAACAAACAAACAAACCCAAATGGCAAATTAAAGTTGAGAATTAATATGGCGTCTTCTTAAACAATTATTGCAATTGCTCACACGAATAAGACATCAAAGACAATCGTCTTTAAGGGATCCTCGCTTTGACGATCACTTCGAGAAATGAGACGAAGGCCACTGCCACGATAGACACGATTGTAATGAGCCAAATAGATGTATCGAAGCCTTGTATCCATAAACGAGCACCATCGACGTTGTTGACGGCGTTCACGGTCGTCACTATACTATAATCTGAAGCTTGAACGGGAGATGGTAAGTGAAAATGTTCAAAATAGACCGGATGTGCGCCGATCAATAAAACGGGAACATCGCATAACTATTGATAAAAAGAATAGAAAATTATTATTTGGTAAGATTAGATCGGTACCGGTAGATGGTACCAATCGAAAGTATAGGGAGTCTGAAACCCGTAGCTTTTGACAATGTCAGACATTGATGCAAACTCCTCCTATATCTAAAAGTATCATCTCGGTACCCTAAAGATTCCTTTTGTCATTCTATTTTAAGAATTGAACAAGTTGGGAAAACCAAAATATTACCTCTCCGAGTCAAGAAGAGGCCTACTTACAATTTACCCAGATATGGAAATGTTTCTTTTTTTATGAACAAATACTGAAGTTAATTTTATGAAATATTAAAGAGGTATACAAAGCATAGCGAATATACTGTACATCAGACGACATTTTACATCCAATAAGGATATACTTGTACACATTAAAATCATCCGATGGGGGAAAAACGGGAAATGAAGATATAAAACTTTGCAGGGATATTACCTTTACGTGTTTGTAAAGGCCCAATTTTCTACTCCTAAACTGTATACCCTCTATGTTCAAAGCCAGATTCACAACAGGGTTGCCGTGTAAACACTATCCTCTCGTTTCACCTCGACAATTTTCTTAATTTGTCAACATGACTGTTAACGTTACATAACACCAAAGCTTATTTGTGGCTACACGCACTGAAAGTAATTGCGCACCATATAACGCATGAAAACATGAAGCTAGAATCCGATTACGATCAGACCTTTCACTGATCTGCTCTGCCTTCAGCAGAGCTCACCAAAAAAGACAGCGGATTTTGGAAAACGTTAACCGGTGAGCTCTGTCGTCATAGCTTTGCTGAACGCTTTTCTCCGGTCATCGGTGTTTTAAAAATTACGCTAGTGCAATAAAGCTTGCAAGGTACCAAGGCTTAACAAAAATTGTATGATAACATATTTATAGAGATAGATAAAACAACTTTTATAATTAAAATTAGAAAGACTAACATGTCTCTTAAAATTCTCGCGTGATCAACTGGTTTCACGCCAATTAAGTAGGTATAGTCCCATCAGAATCAGCAAGAGCTATTTGTAATAATACCTCCATGTTTTTACCGAGAAGCTGAGAACTACGCGTTTTACGTCACGTTATCCAAAAACCCGACTATTTTCTTTGGTGACCGCGCTGGCTCAGCGCTGAGCACCGTGACGTCAAAAAAAATCCCCTTCTGTGTGACATTGCTAATAGCGCTGAGCTCTGCTGAACGCGGCCTAGATTTTCACCATGATGCTTTATTCAATTATATAATCTAAGATTGATTGTTTAAAAGTGTATTTAACTTTCGGCCCACTCTGAACCGTTAATGTCTCTGCATTACAGAAACGAAAACCAAACCCAAGCGTTTACTTTTGGGTTCACTAGGCCTATTGACAAGTAAAAGTTCATATGACCGACATAGCAGCGTTCTTCTTGTTATAAATAACGAAAGCATTATCCTATAAACAGATGTAGTATAGCTTAAGTAATATATAAACATCCATTTCAAATAATAATTATAAAAAATATTCTTGGGGTATCAAAATGAAACAGAGCTTTAAAGCTACAAAACTACTAAAGGCATCGAAATTAAGAAAAATATTTCCATATATTAATTTTACATTATGAGAAAACCAAATATTAAGGTTTTGTAGAATTTCTTTCCACATCAACACAAGGCGAACTGCTAACGCGAAGCACTAGTGTAACAACGGACGGACACACACAGACAAAAACATAGACTGCTGTTTTACCCTTTCCGTATTAATTTTGTTTTGAGAGACAAGATTACTTTAAATACTTAAATAAATATAATAAATATAATTATAATTATTATAATATATTTTCTTCGTTAGTTGTTCGCCTTATTGAACGTTACATCGTTTTGATAAAGAACAATTAAACATTCTTGAGAGACTTGACTAATATTGGCGTTTGAAATGAAGCATACGCCGGTTGCTTCGCCTTACTCAAATAGGTAGTATATAAGGGTGTCGAAATACAGTTATAAGCAAGAACAACCGCAATTGCGAAAACCTTTGGTAGACACCTTACCCTAGGGAGCGGCTAGACGTTTCTCGTAACCCTAGCTGATCGCCGCGAATGTCTTAAACCAAACGATGACGATGGAGTAGAAGCCAGGTGTACAGACTGGTGTCCATGTGGGATGGACAAAAACAAAGACCAGAAGATGGTGGTGTTAGAAGCCAGGTGTACAGACTGGTGTCCATGTGGGATGGACAAAAACAAAGACCAGAAGATGGTGGTGATTAGAAGCCAGTATGTACAGACTGGTGTCCATGTGGGATGGACAATGACCAGAAGATGGTGGTGATTGGAAGCCAGTATGTACAGACTGGTGTCCGTGTGGGATGGACAAAGACCAGAAGATGGTGGTGTGAGAACTCAAGTAGAGGAGCCATTTCCGTGACTGTGAATGCAGTTCGGAAATGGCGAACACGTTTGCTCCGATTTGGAAACTGCGAACGCGATCACGTGGGTGTAACAACAGACACACACACACAGACAGACAGACAGACAGACACACAGACACACACGATCGTTACAGAACCTCTCCGTGACATACGTCACTCGGAGAGGTAAAAATCTTACATCTAATAATAGAGCTCTAGCAACGACCATTTTTCTGTCTGTGTGATTAGATCGGTACCGGTAGATGGTACTATCGAAAGTATAGGGAGTCTGAAACCCGTAGCTTTTGACAATGTCAGACATTGATGCAAACTCCTCCTATATCTAAAAGTATCTTCTCGGTACCCTAAAGATTCCTTTTGTCACTTCTATTTTAAGAATTGAAAAATCTTACATCTAATAATAGAGCTCTAGCAACGACCATTTGACTGTCTGTGTGATTTTTCCCGTGAACTTCATAGAGTATCGTGTCCACCTCGTTATACTTCAACAGTTCTATGCTGCGAAATATACATAATGGAATCAGATTGTTACTTTGTTAGCATTAGAAAAATAAGAACAATAAATTCGAAACGTCTCAATGAAACACGACAATGGTTACGTTTCCGAGTACATCTTGCGCCACGATTGTCACATGGCGAGACACTTTTATCAAATCTCGTGCTAAATTTCATTCGGCATGGAGCGTGCCACAAGAATTTTCTTAACAAGAAGGCAGGGCGTTACGCGATTGGTCGGAGGTCCTTATTCAAATTATCCATAAAATCTCAAGCTAATTCGAATTTTAAAATCTTTTCTAGGTATTTCCTGTATGTTCACCATGCAGAATGGTCTATTATTAGTAGAGAAATCGATAAAAATACTTGATTTTCCACTTCACCCTCCCTTTAAGGACATTTGCATTATAGCAATTGTCATTCTTTTTCGTTACTTTAAGTATGCTTGGTTTTAGGATGATGTTCAGGCTGCGTTATAATTAAAGGTTAAAGGTCAGATAACATAACATTATACCGTAAAGGATCGGCGTTTTTCTAAATATATAAAATGTCAATGTATTAAAAAAATCATCTCTTATTACAAAATAATTAGCATTTAATTGGTCTTAAAAACGAAGACTACTGCGCCGCCATTGGTTTAGTGGCGTCCATGCTAACTAGAACCTCTTACCCCTACGGGATTGGTTGAACTCTCACAGGCTGAGATGTGGAGGTAAGAGGTTCTAGTTAGCATGGACGCCACTAAACCAATGGCGGCGCAGTAGTCCTCGTTTTTAAGACCAATTAAATGCTAATTATTTTGTAATAAGAGATAATTTTTTTTTATTTTTTTCCTTTTAATTTTAGAAAATGACCGTTCTTTTAAGGTATAATCAGTTATGTTACCAGAACTTTGTGTTCAAGTACTTTGATTGGAGTGTTTTACGGATGACCCCTTAATTAAATTGGCCTTGCCTTTCAGTTTTTACCTCTCCGAGTGACGTATGTCACGGAGAGGTATTACACCGGCCGTGTCTGTCTGTGTGTGTGTGTGTGTCTGTCTGTCTGTGTGTGTGTCTGTCTGTCAGACCCCACGTGACCGCGTTCGCAGTTTACAAATCGGAGCAAACAAATACCCGATTTCCGGAACGCGTTCGCGGTTCACGGAAATTTGGCCATTCATCTACCAACACCAGTCTTTACTTATTGGCTTCTAAGGACCACAATCTGCTAGTCTTTGTCCGTCCCACATGGACACTAGTCTGTACTTGCTAGCTTCCAAGCACAACCATCTTCTGTTCTTCGTCAATTTCCCCTTGACACCAGCTTCTATGCACCACCATCCTCTGTTCTTCGTCAATTCCACATTGACACCAGCTTCTATGCACCACCATCTTCTGTTCTTCGTCAATTCCACATTGACACCAGCTTTTATGCACCACCATCTTCAGGTCTTTGTCCATTCCACATGGACGCCAGTCAGTCCTTTCTGGCTTCTTTTCCTTCGTCATCGTTTGGTTTCAAGATATACGCGGCGATCAGCTAGGGTTACGAGAAACGTCTAGCCTCCCAATGGCAGGGCTTCCGCCATCGGTTCACGCGAATGCGTTTTATCTAGTATTGGTTTCAAGATATACGCGGCGATCGGCTAGGGTTACGAGAAACGTCTAGCCTCCCAATGGCTGGGCTTCCACCATCGGTTCACGCGAATGCGTTTTTATCTATTATTATAATGGAAACGAATCGTATATATACCCCAAAATTTGAAGAAAGCGGGCAAGAGGGGTACCCTTCACTTTAAACGTCAATATTAGCAAAGTTTCGAAAGATAATAGGATCAACTTTATTTAAAACGATTTAACTATTTTTAAAGTTATTTACTGGCGATTAAAATAATTAATATCATTTATATTTAATTAATTATTTAAGATAAACTTATTTCTTTGAAGTGACACAAGTGAGAGTTTATATAGAACGAGTAATGAAGATTACATCTGAATCGAAACACTACACGCATATCAAAGTTAATATAAAGCGAGTAGGATGATAAGATCTCTTACAAAACGATAACATTTCCTTTTTGCAGAATATTAAATGGAAATATTTTTAATATTTTTCGGCATTACGATTCTTTTAGTAGTTGTGTAGCTATAAAGCTCTGTTTCATCTCAATATTCCAAGAACATCTTTTGATATTAACATTTCAAATTTGGTGTTTACTTTTTAATTCAGCTTTACTACATTTATGTATAGCGTAAACGCAACCTTTAATTTCACTACATAATATGGATTTCAATACTTCGTCTCTCTGTAAGTGTTGAAGCGATTGAGTGAGTCGAAAGATAAATACACATCCCATATTTTAGTTGTACCATGCGTACCACAATGTTGCCAGGCGTTTATAGAAGGATGCTTGGGTACTTGGTACAGACTGTTACGTCTACCAAGTTTCCTAGCATCCAAGAATAAATTGGATTCATAGAAGCCAGTGTTAAGGGCATGTCATGGGTCAAGTCGTTAAATATATCGACGCAGTTAAATAGCTAATGGCATTATTTTATGCACTTTCTCATTGCGTTTCGAGAGGAAGTTCAACTTTGGCACGGACGACAGATGGCGCTCCTAGCCTTCTACCCCCAAAAATCGCTTTTGTCTGCTCGGTTTCCCCTTCCGCGTTTTTTCGTTATAAACTTATGATTTAACGAACTGAGAATTAAAATTTCATATTTCCTAAGACAGATAAGCTTCTACTCCTTTCATCTTACTCCCAGTTAGATTTAACCTTGTTAAAACATAATCAGATGAATTTGAGTTACAATGCCGTAAAATCCTCTGCATACAGTTACCTAGGAGTGATAGAGACATTTTTACCGATGTCTAGAGATGATAAACTTAAGCGAAATTGTTTTACGTTTGAATAAAAATACCGCTTCCAGTAGTGGGTTTATAGTACTCCTTGTTTGTGTAAGATTAGTGTAGCTGTAGAGCGTAATCATAATAAACCCTTAAAAATATATATTTTCAATAAAAACACCGCTTCCACTAGTGGATTTATACTCCTTGTTTGTGCAAGATTAGTGTAGGTGTAGAGAGTAATCATTATAAACGCTTAAAAATATATTTTCAAAAATGAAGAATATAGAACATTTATTTTGTATCAAAAAATATTTTGGTGCTAAGATTGCTTTAGAAAAATCCAAACGGCTAGGTATTGGTAAAAAAGACATGTGTAAGCTATTTGTAGATGAGATAATTGTTTTACATGTTTTAAATGAGACTAAAACTTCCACTATTGTGTCTAAAAAAGTGTTGGCAATGTATATTTTTTAAATATGACGGAATTGCGGTTGATATGATAGCGCCCTATTTGCGAAAAAAACCTTTTTTTAAACAGTTGAATCACTCTTTGATAGAATTTCAAGAGAAGAAGTTAAGCGTTAAATTTGCTCGATTAATTTTGTTCGGCAAATAATATAATTAAGCCTTACGTATTACTGAAGGAGATTGATTTTGCCAATCTTTGTGAGTATTTAACTGTTTAATAATTATTTTGGTTAAGTGGGAGCCTAGCTTATGTGTGATTGGGTTGTGGCTTCCATGTTTTGGGGACATTTGCTTTTTGTGTGGCGAGGTATGATTCAGCTTTGATATGGACAAATGTTACAAATCATACTGGTAGACTAAGAATACGGTTGAGGTATAGCGAGAGAGTAGAGTTTCCACAGCAATTGAGAGATATTGAAAAGGCTTGAACAATTGACTATTTTAAAATTGAATTCCTGCACTTGCAAAGAATTAAAAAAAGCGATAGATGCATATATTTAGGTTGTTTAAAGGGTAGTGATAGTCATCTCCACTCGGAGAGGTAATATTTTGGCTTTCCCGACTTGTTTCTACTAGAATTTAAGGTGGTCATCCGTACAACACTACAATCATCACAACTTGTGTTGAGGGACTTGAGGGTGTCTCTTGTCGGGGGAAAATGTCATTAAAGTTACATTTTTGACTTAAAAATGATTTAAAATTGAACCCATGTACCTCCGTTCTACCACCCTTTGTGGAACACCCTGAATGAAATTGAAATCAATGAGTTTTTGCCCAATTTTCAATTATTTGGTGTTGTTGTATGAAGAATTGTTAAGTATTTTGATGGAGATATCGAACTTACGTCACGTTTTTAAGGTTTCTTAAAAGGTACATCCATTGCTTATAAAAATTAAAGTCGTACAGGGAATCCTTTCCGTTAAGAATACCCGATGAATAGTCCGATTCGTCTTCCTAAAAGAAAAACCACAGAATTTTCGGTTCAATTCAATGTAATATTAATCAAAAATGTCTTGATTAGAATCAAGACCTAAAAAGTATTGATAAGACTGAGGTTATCACTTGTCTGAAGGATCAGATATTAATTTTTCTTTTTATAGTCTGTCAAACGAAAGAAGAGCCCTGAGAAATTCGTCCAAATTGATGTCGCCACCATCGACCCCATAGTACTTTATCAACTTGTTTTGTTTTGTCAATAGTCGTCTGTAATATGGTCTGCTATAAACAGATAGGCTTAATCGCAATAGAACCAATACATTTTGCAATATATATTTAATATGTTTATGTTTCATGGTTTTTTACGATCATCGAGTATTAAAGAATATAAAACAAAATTAACGACAAGACACCAGTTTTATCTTTGTTGAACTAGCATTGCAATATATTTTAATGACATAATAGCAGACTATATTACATACGACAATTGACAAAACAAAACAAGTTGATAAAGTACTATGGGGTCGATGGTGGCGACACCAATTTGGACAAATTTCTCAGGGCTCTTCTTTCGTTTGACAGACTATAATTGAAACTTAAATGCATGCTTAAGAAAAAACAACGTTCCATTACCGTTTTCCGTTGAAATAAATTATTTTACTGGTAATCAATTTCAAAAATTTACTTATCTCGGCTTTTCGACCACAATTCCATTCCCCGAAAACATTTTATCATTACATTAATTACTTTTGGGAGAGTACGTGTATGGTTTTGTGTTTAAAAGGTTCCTAAAGACGTTACATCCCCATTCGTGACCGGCACGCTTCGCAGTGGAACATTTTAATTATTCTAAAACCAATGGCGCCAAATTCAATAGGGACAGCAAGATTTTTACTCGCGGTTTTGCAAAATGATGTAATATCAAGTGTACTTTAGTCAACCGTCGTACTGTTCTTTCTCATAGTTCAGGGCATGATCAGTGTTACTGCCCAATTTCTCTCTCTAATTTCTAACAATGGTTAGAGAGTATTTGATTCGGCACTGCATAACGTTATATACATTTATAATTCTAAGTAGCACAAATGGAAAAAGAATCCATTTTTTATATTTTGGTTTGAAATAAATAAACTCATGATAGTAGTTATAACGAACTGAAAGTCAAGGGAATGGCAGCGGTAATGAGCAGCAAAAAGAAAGGAAAGTTTGCTTCAAGTTAGCAGAGGGACATGGTAGAGAAATAGTAATCTAGAATTTCGTTCGTTCAAACCTTAATATATCATGAAAAATTCAAGTGAGGAGGCGGCACTACCTAGATAGATTGATTTTGGCAGATAACAGCGAAGAAATTAAATTCTACACACTACTACACACTATGGAGAGTTTCAGGGCCGCAGGTTGCACATGATGAAATCTCAACTCCAGTTTATATCAATTCTCCCTGGTCGTACTAGTAGCAGGTTAAGCTATAGTTTGCTCAGGTCCTGTTAGTCTCGAAAGGGTTATATAGTGCTTGTAACTTTTAAAAGGGTTTTGTCATATCTGAACAGACCGCTATTACAGTTTTTTATTGTTTTATAGGTTATTTTGACACGTTATCTCCCAAAAGTAATTAATGTAATGATAAAATGTTTTCGGGGAATGGAATTGTGGTCGAAAAGCCGAGATAAGTAAATTTTTGAAATTGATTACCAGTAAAATAATTTATTTCAACGGAAAACGGTAATGGAACGTTGTTTTTTCTTAAGCATGCATTTAAGTTTCAATTAAAAAGAAAAATTAATATCTGATCCTTCAGACAAGTGATAACCTCAGTCTTATCGATACTTTTTAGGTCTTGATTCTAATCAAGACATTTTTGATTAATATCTGTTCCTTCAGTCTTCATTTTAATTAAGAATGTTAAGAAACTGTTTTACATTTTCAAAATCTGCACTAAGCAGAAACATATATAAAGGGGACCATAACTTTAGCTCAATCAGACATTTATTTATAATCATACTTAAAAAAAAACGTAAATCATTAAAAGTTTGCATTCTTATTGTAATTAACATAATACAATTTTTTACAATCATTTATTGAAACGCGAGCCCCCCCCCCCCAAAAAATTCCAGAAATAGGACCAAATTGACAATTTTACAAAATTTTTAAAAATGCTGATTTATGTCCGTTTAACCTTTAGCTCAAAATTGTCATAAGCCCAACATGAAATTCGGATATCCTTAAAACTTCACAAAGACGATCCGAGATTGTCAATATCAAACTTTTTTGTAGCATAAACTAATGTCTGTTTGATGTTAAGCTTAAAACCTTAAACAAAATATAATCAGGGCTCCCCTAAAAGTTCCCAAAGATGATCCAAGATTGTTAATACGCCTAAAAAGTGCCATCCACAAAATATGTAGCCGGGGAAAAGAGAACGTGATCGAGTGGGCTATGCTAGTTGTTGGAAGTCGCGGGGGTTGGGACAGGGATAAGGGAGTTGAAATGGATTGTAAATAATAATTTGCAATCTGCGGCACCGTATCTATCCCAATGCACCTCACGCACGCCCCTACCTTTCGGTAGGCGATTGCTAAGTGCTGCCACGTAGCGCCATTTTATTTGTATGAGAACTAGCTTCTATTTTGAAGATAGAGGGAGCGCCCTTTACAATTTCGTCCAGTACGACCCTACCTAAACGCTGAGGATGCTGGGAGGACTATGGTGCCGTAGGTGGGGGTACACAGGCAACGCTATAGGTATGGGGGTTTCCACTCCATTCTAATTTAATTATCGACTTCTTTAGTTTAGCAGACGACGTGCTCTGGTCAATGGTCACGGACCAGTTTATTTATTCCAAGTCAGGAAAGTCGCTGGCCTAATGTCCAGTTTAAAAAATCCTTGTATGGTCACGGACCAGTTTACAGGGTTCATACAACTTTTGGAAAAAAATTGCCCTGAGATTTCCAGGCTTTTTCCCATATACTTCCCTGAGGTTTCCAGGTTTTTCCCGTATATGGATTATCCTATGGAGCAAATGTTAACGAATGAGGGAAGGGGCAAATAGGACTATTACATAATCAAAGGATATCCCCGTATCTCTAATGTAACCAGAGTTACGAGCTTCGAAAATTTAGTGTAATGTTAATCCTATGGAGGAGGCAAAGTACCTACAAGCACCCGGGGCAAGTACCTACAAGCACCCAAAAGTACCCACTAGTACCTACAAGCACCCACAAGTACCTACGAGCACCCACAAGTACCTACAAACACCCACAAGTACCTACAAACACCCACAAGTACCTACAAACACCCACAAGTACCTACAAACACCCACAAGTACCTACAATCACCCACAAGTACCTACAATCACCCACAAGTACCTACAAACACCTACAAGTACCTACAATCACCCACAAGTACCTACAATCACCCACAAGTACCTACAAACACCCACAAGTACCTACAATCACCCACAAGTACCTACAATCACCCACAAGTACCCACAAGCACCCACAAGTACCCACAAGCACCCACAAGTACCCACAAGCACCCACAAGCACCCACAAGTACCCACAAGCACCCACAAGTACCCACAAGTACCTACAAGCACCCACAAGAACCTACAAACACCTACAAGCACCCACAAGTACCCACTACCAACAAGCACCCACAAGTACCCACAAGCACCTACAAGCACCCGGGCATAGCACCTACAATTAAGCATCTACAAACACCCACAAGTACCTACAAGCACCCAAAAGTACCTACAAGCACCCAGAAGTACCTAAAAGCATCCACAAGCACCTACAAACACCCACAAGTACCTAGAAACACCCACAAGTACCTAGAAACACCCACAAGTACCTAGAAACACCCACAAGTACCTACAAGCAGCCACAAGTACCTACAAGCAGCCACAAGTACCTACAAACACCCACAAGTACCTACAAACACCCACAAGTACCTACAAACACCTACAAGTACCTACAATCACCCACAAGTACCTACAATCACCCACAAGTACCCACAAGCACCCACAAGTACCCACAAGCACCCACAAGTACCCACAAGCACCCACAAGTACCCACAAGCACCCACAAGTACCCACAAGTACCTACAAGCACCCACAAGTACCTACAAACACCTACAAGCACCCACAAGTACCCACTACCAACATGCACCCACAAGTACCCACAAGCACCTACAAGCACCCGGGCATAGCACCTACAATTAAGCATCTACAAACACCCACAAGTACCTACAAGCACCCACAAGTACCTACAAGCACCCAAAAGTACCTACAAGCACCCAGAAGTACCTAAAAGCACCCACAAGCACCTACAAACACCCACAAGTACCTAGAAACACCCACAAGTACCTAGAAACACCCACAAGTACCTAGAAACACCCACAAGTACCTAGAAACACCCACAAGTACCTAGAAACACCCACAAGTACCTACAAGCAGCCACAAGCACCTACAGACACCCAAAAGTACCTACATACACCCACAAGTACCTACAAACACCCACAAGTTCCTACAAACACCCACAAGTACCTACAAACACCCACAAGTACCTAGAAACACCCACAAGTACCCACAAGTACCTAGAAGAACCCACAAGTACCCACAAGTACCTAGAAGAACCCACAAGTACCTACAAGCACGCACAAGTACCCAGAAGCACCTACAAGTAAGCACAAGCACCTACAAACACCCAAAAGTACCTACAAACACTCACAAGTACCTAGAAACACCCACAAGTACCTAGAAACACCCACAAGTACCTACAGAAGAAAATAGGGGAAGTACGTATTCTTAGCTATTTCGCGAGACGTCACTTTATCGGTTTTTTCGCGCTACTGAATATCCGCTTTTTTTGGCGGGAAACCGCGGATGAATACAAGAAACTATTTTCTTCGAAGGTTCGTCTGCTATCCAGCTGAATGCTGATTTTGTTATGGTACCTGACTTCTTGAGTTTACTATGGCCGAGGCTTAACGAGTCACTCGAATTTGGCGAAAATTCTACTTGAATACCTTTAGTTTTGCCTTTAAAACTTGTCTGGCTTTTCTTGTTACTAGTTTCACGATATACTAAATTACACTGGACAGAACTATCCATTTTTAACTCTTAATTGAACGATAACTTTCAATGTCAATCTACCCGGGCGAAAGAAGGACGGAAATCGTCGTCTATACTCTGTAGTTCGGTTTCTCACGGTATGGTGGCGCACCTTCAAAAATTTCTATCGGTTCTCTGCCTATCTCTGATTGGCCAATTTAAAGCGATAGCTTGTTTCTGGGAGAGAAGGACGACTTGCACTAGCTAAAGGTACGAATACGTACTTCCCCTATTTTCTTCTGGTACCTAGAAACACCCACAAGTACCTTGAAACACCTACAAGTATCAAGAAACACCCACAAGTACCTACAAACACCCACAAGTACCTACAAAAACCGACACGCAACTACAAGTACCCACAAGAACCCACAAGTACCCTTAAGAAACCACAAGTACCTACAAGCACCCACAAGCACCCACAAGAACCCACAAGAACCCACAAGTACCTACAAGCACCCACAAGTACCCACAAGCACCTACCAGTACCCACAAGCAAGTATACAAATACCCAAATGTACCTACAAGCACCCACAAGAATCCACAAGTACCTAACCGAGAGCTCAAACGCCATGTTTTTCTTGCTTAATATCCCTCTAACGGCGTGAATCACGACAAAAACGCCGTAAGTCCAATATAAAAAATTACCAGTCGTCGGTAATCTAGCTTAATTACCAGTCGTCGGTAATCTAGCTTAATTACCAGTCGTCGGTAATCTAGCTTAATTACCAGTCGTCGGTAATCTAGCTTAATTACCAGTCGTCGGTAATCTAGCTTAATTACCAGTCGTCGGTAATCTAGCTTAATTACCAGTCGTCGGTAATCTAGCTTAATTACCAGTCGTCGGTAATCTAGCTTAATTACCAGTCGTCGGTAATCTAGCTTAATTACCAGTCGTCGGTAATCTAGCTTAATTACCAGTCGTCGGTAATCTAGCTTAATTACCAGTCGTCGGTAATCTAGCTTAATTACCAGTCGTCGGTAATCTAGCTTAATTACCAGTCGTCGGTAATCTAGCTTAATTACCAGTCGTCGGTAATCTAGCTTAATTACCAGTCGTCGGTAATCTAGCTTAATTTCCAGCCGTCGGTAATCTAGCTAAATTACCAGTCGTCGGTAATCTAGCTAAATTACCAGTCGTCGGTAATCTAGCTTAATTTCCAGCCGTCGGTAATCTAGCGTAATTACCAGCCGTCGGTAATCCGGCTAAATTACAGTCGTCGGTAATCTAGCTTAATTACAGTCGTCGGTAATCTAGCTTAATTACCAGTCGTCGGTAATCTAGCTTAATTACCAGCCGTCTTTAATCTAGCTTAATTATCAACCGTCTTTAATCTAGCTTAATTACCAGTCTTCGGCAATCTAGCTAAATTACCCGTCGTCGGCATCTAGCTTAATTACCAGTCGTCGGCAATCTACCTTAATTACCAGTCGTCGGTAGTCTACCTTAATTACCAGTCGTCGGTAGTCTACCTTAATTACCAGTCGTCGGTAGTCTACCTTAATTACCAGTCGTCGGTAATCAAGCTTAATTACCAGTCGTCGGTAATCTAGCTTAATTACCAGTCGTCGGTAATCTAGCTTAATTACCAGTCGTCGGTAATCTAGCTTAATTACCAACCGTCTTTAATCTAGCTTAATTACCAACCGTCTTTAATCTAGCTTAATTACCAGTCGTCGGCAATCTAGCTAAATTACCCGTCGTCGGCAATCTAGCTTAATTACCAGTCGTCGGCAATCTACCTTAATTACCAGTCGTCGGTAATCTACCTTAATTACCAGTCGTCGGTAATCAAGCTTAATTACCAGTCGTCGGTAATCAAGCTTAATTACCAGTCGTCGGTAATCTAGCTTAATTACCAGTCGTCGGTAATCTAGCTTAATTACCAGTCGTCCCTGATCTAGCTTAATTACCAGTCGTCGCTGATCTAGCTTAATTACCAGTCGTCGCTAATCTAGCTTAATTACCAGTCGTCGCTGATCTAGCTTAATTACCAGTCGTCGCTAATCTAGCTTAATTACCAGTCGTCGCTAATCTAGCTTAATTACCAGTCGTCGCTAATCTAGCTTAATTACCAGTCGTCGCTAATCTAGCTTAATTACCAGTCGTCGCTAATCTAGCTTAATTACCAGTCGTCGCTAATCTAGCTTAATTACCAGTCGTCGCTGATCTAGCTTAATTACCAGTCGTCGCTAATCTAGCTTAATTACCAGTCGTCGCTGATCTAGCTTAATTACCAGTCGTCGGTAATCTAGCTTAATTACCAGTCGTCGGTAATCAAGCTTAACTTTCAGTCGTCGGTAATCTAGCTTAATTACCAGTCGTCGCTGATCTAGCTCAATTACCAGTCGTCGGTAATCAAGCTTAACTTTCAGTCGTCGGTAATCTAGCTTAATTACCAGTCGTCGCTGATCTAGCTCAATTACCAGTCGTCGGTAATCTCGTTTAATTACCAGTCGTCGGTAATCTAGCTTAATTTCCAGTCGTAAGTAACCTAGCTTAATTTCCAGTCGTAGGTAATCTTGTTAACTTAATATATATGTGTGTGGTCTTTTACCAACTTAACTTGTTAGCTAACACAAGCTTAGGTTCTCTTGTTTTCTAACCACTACGAAAATTGGACCAAATAGCCTTAACCGTGCTATTATCATAAACTGACTCTTATCCATTCTAAAATATCGCAGATTGGAATGGTTTTAAAAATTTTAAATTAAACACACTTAGACTTAATTATAGTTAATGAAAATCGCCTAGCGCCAAGTAAAATGTTGTACCTTTCATTTAAAACCGTTTTCAAGTCTAACAAATGTATAGTTATGTCTATAAGTGCCTGGACAAAATGGCTGTTTGCGAAAAAAATCCCATGTTATTTCTATGGGAAATTTCCAGTTTTTCGTCAAAAGGGCTGATTAATTTTATGGAAATGAAAACCACCCTTAGCAACTTTATTTTTTATAAAATAAACTAATTAATGGATCTCTTTGAAATTTTAACCACATATTGAGGGCCAGAATTGTAGTTCTGTGGATTTTTTTCAAAACAGTTAATACAATACAAA
The DNA here is from genome assembly GCA_019434445.1 of Phalangium opilio. Classification (NCBI taxonomy): domain Eukaryota; kingdom Metazoa; phylum Arthropoda; class Arachnida; order Opiliones; family Phalangiidae; genus Phalangium; species Phalangium opilio. The sequence continues at coordinate 109,411 of JAEQBA010004123.1, forward strand.
AAAAGTTACATCCAAACAAAAAACCCTCCTTATACATTAAGAGCAGTATGAAGTCTTATCTAAGAGAGCTACCGCTCTCATAGAATTAAATTGAAAAGTTGAGCTGTCGAAAAAGGGCAAGAACTATGCTATCAGATGGGCATTTCTGTATTCCCCGTTAAATGGACGATTTTGAAAATATTTATCTTCATGCGTGTTTATGCACAAAGGTAGATTATAAGGGGTGTGATGACTAATTGATGGCTTGGTTCTGATTTCAGTTACAGCTTAATATATGATGTGCATTGTGTCAGATATTTTTACTTACTTGTCGCATTAAAATCCTTAATTGCATTTTCCTGTAAAGAATTTAACAATTTTATTAAAATTATAGGCAAAACAATTTAAATAGCAAACCACTAAATATGAGAAAGGTTTTAATCATTCCTGGCCGCCTTTTTTACAAGATGGTCGTGGATTGGAAAAGTATTTCTTATTGAGTAAGTACGTACTTAGTAAATTATGCTAATTAATTAGAAATTCAATTAGCTAACTAATTAATTAGCACGGCTCTGATATTAACTGTAATCTGACTCTTGGGTAAGCATGCACCTAATATCGGATAAAGAGTTTAATTTATATCCAAGAACCAGAACCATTCGAATTACCTAACTTTCATAAACTTTTAATGAACTTCTCTGAGGAGGGAATAATCCACCGTAATCAAATGCACCTTTTGTTTTCTTAAAGTGCAAGTCTCATATAAAATGCTCTTTTTTGATCCAATTTAACCAGGTTTTCATATTTGAAGTAAGACAAGTTTTCTTAAAATAGGTTAAGATATCACCAAAAAACACAAATAATTGAAAAAATTTAAAAACATGGTTCACCCAAAAATCGATTGTGCGGGAATTATTTTTTTCCCTTCTTGGTCTTAATGACGTAATAGGTTGGTGCTAGGCTTAGCAATGGCGAGTAAGATTAGGCCAAAGCGTAAGTTCTTGTATATTTTTCAAATTCTACGTCTACTGAAACTTCAGGTAGCTCGAAATTTTGAAGATTTTATTTTGATAGGATAAAACTTTTTTATGACAAATCTAACGTTTTTTAAGATATATTTTTGAAATTATTGTAAAATTATTATTGTATTTGTACGTACTTAGTTTAATAGCGTGTTTAAAATGCTAAAGTTTGTCACATGTTCAAAATGCCATCCTTCGCTGTTTATGTATTGCACCACAGTATAAGCTGACAACAGTAGGTGATCTCAAAAAGGGAAGCTTCACCTAAAAAAAATTCTATAAGAAAGGAACGCCACCGATTCTCCCTTTAAACTTCAGGCTTGACCTGCTTTATACGCTTGAAGTCCGCAATTGCCCTAAAAGCAATAAGCAAGTTTTAATTAGCGTGAAACTTATGCTTTCATGTGCAGCCGAACTTTAGTATCGTTCTGTAATCTTTTTCAACTAATATCAAAAAAAGGTTTATATTCAAGATCGGAACAATTCGAATTAGCAGAACTTTCGAAATGTTATTAACTTCTCTGGAATAGTCCAGCGTTTCTTATCGACCTTTATAATGATATTAGTTTTCTTATATTGGCGTATGAAGAGTTAGTTGAAAATATGCTGTTACCCGCGGCGTCGCTCGCGTGTAATAAGAACTTCCATCAAAAACTTATAAAGAAAGGGTAGACTTTACTGATAACTAAAATTTTTGTAGCACCGGAGCGAAGGCACTCGGCGTTGCCCGTCAGCCCCTAGGGATGCATTTTTTATTACTTTTCACGCGGACATTATTCCATAAAGAGGGGTTTTTAAGTTTTTGGACGCCATTTAAAAAGATGGCAACAAATCGAGCCCGAAGGACCATTCAGCCCGTCTATAGGTTAAAGGAAACCAGTGTACCAAATATTTGTGAATCGGTTGTTGCGTAGAGAAGATTTTTATACATTTATGGGCGCCATTTTTTAAGATGGCGGCGGATTGGAAAAATCTTTCTTAGTACGCGCCTACTACGTGTGAGTAACGTTCCTGCAAATTTTTAGCCTTCTAGGGCAAGCGAATTGGGCTGGGCGTTGATTTTCAGTCAGTCAGTCTGTCAGTCAGTCCGTACTTTGATTTATATAGATATAGATCTAATCCAATTTCATAGAACTTGTATACTATTTCCCTAGATATCATACAATAATTATCTATCACTATCTTTCAGGCAAGGTTTGGGGGATGGGGGTTACAAGTCATATTTTTCCTCATCTGAACGGGAACCTTTAGAAGCGAAACGCCTATTGGAAGGTAAAAGATGGGAATCCATAATACACTATCATTTATACATATCCATTTTAAGGATAATTAGGTTTAGGCAGGGATAGATAGACTTTTTTAAGACGGAATGGGTAACAGGGTTATTCGGGTGCGCGTCCAAGTCCACGACCCCCTTACCCGTGACGGGAGGGTATGAAAGAAGAGGCGGGTCTTATTTTCATTATGGCGTTGTATGTATATCCGGGTCAAATAAACGTCGTCTGCCAAGTTAGAATGGATTGGGCTCCGATTGTAATTTTTGAAAGAACATTGTTTGAAAATGGAAGTAACACAAGACATAGGGCTTGAAACCAAAACACATTTTGAAATACGATTTATTTCTCTTTGATGAAGTTGTAGTGATGCTTTAAAAGCCTTCATAGATGTTACAACACGAACAGGTTTTAACCAAACACTAAGCTCACAAAACTCCTGGCCATTCACTAAGCCTTGGTTAACTTCATCAAATTCGCTTACAAAATTATGAGGATAGTAGACATGATTGGCTTTAGAAAGAATTAGCGAACACTTTTCACCCTTACAGATGTACTCCAAATCCAAAACACCGGCAATAAATTCCCTACCTCTTAATTGCTATTAAAAACAATTGCCGAATAATTTCCGGACCCTTGCTTTTAGACGGCTTCATTTTGAACCCCTGTAGTGCTGGGCGGATCCGATTACTAGTAATCGAGTAATCGATTACTTCTTAAAGTAGTCGCCAGGATTCGGTATTCGGATCTCCATGAGTCCCTGACGATTACTTTCAACGATTACTTTTTTTTCGGATCCAACTCCAACTCCGAGTTCGGATCCGAAGTTCCGAACTCGGATTTTTATCGAATGCTTTTCGAAAATGTTTCGGATCTTTTTTAAGTAATCGTAGTCGGACTGTTGGACTCGGATCCTGCATTCTGGGAGTGGGACGTGAGAGAGACGGGATATTTTTCAGACTAGAGGGCCGACAAATCATATTGAAACTACACCGTAAAAACATTTTGTACTCCGTTAAATCGTTTTGTCAAAACTTGAATTTAAAAATGGTCTTGAAAGTTGGAAGTTTAGAAATATTTGTTATGAAATTATTTTGAGCAGAATCAGCACCTAAAATTCTGTTTTGCATACATTTATCATGCATTGAAATAATGTGTTTAGTATTATACGGGTTACGTAAATTTTAAATGTAGGTGTCGTTTTAAACTTGAGAGTAATCGTTAAAAGTAATCGGTAATCGATTACTTTACCTAGTAATCGTAATCGGTAATCGGATATTTCCAAGTAATCGGATCCGCCCAGCACTAAACCCCTGTAAAGATGCTTATCTGTACAACCATAGCCCACTCGATCACGCGCATCACGACGCAAGCTGCTCGCGCTATATAGCGCGAGTAGCGCAGCGTCCGTGAGCGCGGATCGAGTGGGCTCTTGTACAACGCAAGAGGGGTCGTAGTCATAGCGACAGATGTAAACAGGAATTACGTATTTTTGGCCCTCCTTGTCAGCAACGTCACCAATACGTAGTTTTAGTGAGCCAATAAGAAAATTTAATTTTTTGGTTACGTGTTGAAGGAAGGGGCTATGTACTCGTCTATGAGTCGGACTGAAGTAAATATGAACCGTTGGGAATTCCGTCTTAAAAAAGTCTATCTATCCCTGGTTGAATTGATAACCTCGAGACAGCCTTAGCGCATTTTATTGTGTCGTGACACACCGTTCAGTCAAAGGTTCATAGATAAATAACACAAAGAGTATACTTCATTAAAGCTTGCTCGCTCCGTGTAATATGAGAAACACCCTTTACCTCTCAAAATTGCGTCAACCCCCTCAGAGTTTGATTAGTTACTCACCATGGATTAACTAAGGGATAGCGTGAGTTAATCCATGGACTCACTAATCTGCCTAAGTAAGCAACTTAAGCCTTGATCGAAACTAACATCTAAAATATAAATTAAAAAAGGTATCTTAAGTAAAGAATTTCAACCGAGACACACAATTGAACAAAAATTAGACCCGCCAGTTAAATTTTTAAAAATTTTAGTGTTATGATATATTTATTGAAAAATATCAAGTTAAAGTTTAAAGGTGGTGAAATGGCAAATTAGCGTCGTCTACTGTAGAGTAATTAGCGTCGTCTGCTGTAGAGTAATCTTTTGAGGTACTTACATTTTAATTAAATTAACATACTTAGACTTAATTAATTTTGATGAATCTTGAAAAAGGCACACCTTGAATAGTTACTTGTTAATTTGAAAGTATTCCGAAACGTAACTTCGCTTTAGTTTTTAAATGATTCGATGTGCTGGAGCACCAAAAACCCAACGTTATTCCTATAGGAAAATCAGCGAAAAACTGTGAATTTTCATTTAACATTACGGGAGGGTGTAGGATCTTATAGCGTTTTTCTTTGTGGTGATCCGAGCGCTCCCGGAGCGCTCCGAAAAAAAAATCGTCTTTCATAGGAAAAAAACGAGCTGCTCCGAGACGGAGGCGCGTCTTCCATAGGCCCAGTCGCTCCCTCCCGGTTTACTCCCGGATTGATCCCAACCGCTCCGACTCTAGAGACGGAGCGTCTGGTGACGTCACAAAACCGCTCTGAAAAAATTTTTGTCTTTCAATGGGAGCAACTACATTCGGTCCTCCGAGCTAGAGCGATGACGTAACACGAAAATATGGAGCGATCTCGGAGCGCTCTCGGGCGATCACGAAGGAAAACGCTATTATCTAGAAGGGCCTACCGGCCCTTTAGAATATATACTCCATATTATACATAATATAATATTTATTCTGCTTATAATGACTTTTATTTCAGACACGGCATATTCGGGAAATTAGATATTGACAGGGAGTAAGGAACGTTAGAGGGAGCGTTGATCTAATGCTAAAAAAAACCGGCATACAGTGGCAAATGGGAAAGAAAGTGGGGGGTAGGAATTTTTATCCCCGTTCCGCAATTTTAGCTAACGCGCAGGCGCGAGTGACGTCGTTTACTACCGCCAGAATTTAAAAATTCTCTCTGCAGCCAGCGCCAGCTTCCGCTTCCATCGACTGCTGCCCCACTCACTCTGTTCGACTCGCCGTCGAGATAACCGGGAAGCCCGGAAGGCGAATTTGCGGTATCGTTCGGTAGGCGTTATAAAATATTCAACGTTTTAAAGCTCAAGTTTCGAAATTTTTTGAGACATTTACCAAGTCTTCAACTAAATATTATAACATTTTCTTTAAATTTCAACAGAAAAATAGCTTTGCGAATAAAATTAGACACGAAAAGTCGAAAACTACCCTAAGCCTTGGCTAGATATCAGCGGCTGAGGCCGAGCGGTGCATCTCGAGCCGCCGGCGGCCGGGCTTGCCGTAACGGCGAGAACAGAAAAATACCTCGTTAAAAAACAGATGCACGGCGTCGTAAATAGTCCAAGCAAAAGCTACCCAGATTGATAACAACTAAATATTATAAGATTTTCTTTAAATTTCAACATAAATATAGCTCTGCGAATAGAATTAGACACGAAAACTACACTATGCCTTGGTTAAATATCATCGGCTGAGGCCGAGCGGCGCATCTCGAGCCGCCGGCGGCCGGGCTTGCCGTAACGGCGAGAACAGAAAAATACCTCGTTCAAAAACAGATGCACGACGGTTGTTAAATTTGACGCATGCGCGCGGACACCGCGTTGAGTCCCCGAGTCAGCGCCAGAGAGAGACGATTTTAGCCACGAATCTAACGAACGCGCCTATTCACTTTAATACTCCCTCTAACGTTCCTTACTCCCTGATATTGATTTAGAGGGGCTACAGAATAAGAGAGTAATGGAGGGATATTTACACTATAGCGTAAGTGTATTTACTTGATGTTCATTAATAATTTACATCAGGAGTTCATAATTTCATAATAACCCCTCTTCGGGGGGAAGTATATTCTTATATTGGCGTTTGAAGAGTTAATTGAAAATATGCATAGATCTAATCCAATTTCATCGAACTTGTATAGTATTTCCGAAAATATCATAAAATATTTGACTATCACTATCTTCCTCTGCTGAACGGGAACCTAAGCAAAATGCCTATTGGAAGGTAAAAGATGGGAATCCATAATACACTAGCATTTATACATATCCATTTTAAGGATAATTAGGTTTAGGTCAATAACGCCATGAAACTATCACACAGAAATAATATTTTCAGAAATAATATATTAGGTCAAATTTGTCTAGGAAGTCTATTTACGATTTCTTTAATCGAAATTTATTAGTTGATTTGATAAGCTCGCGATAGTCTTAGCGCATTTTATTTTATTATTATGCAAATTGGGTTCCTTTAGGATGCGATTAGTCAGGTTTCATGACGTGTTTTATGAGGGAAAGAATCAGGTTTACTTCGGAGCTGATGGAAGGGCAAGCGGGGTCAAGTCACCTCCGGCGGACACGGGGCAGTCGGTGACGCCGACATGTGTCGTATTCCCTCAAACATTGTCGCCCAGAAGCTTGGCTTACCAGATATACCACAATAAAATACAGATATACCAGAAAAAATACAGATGTGCCAGAAAAAATACAGGTGTGCCAGAAAAAATACAGATGTGCCAGAAAAAATACAGATGTGCCAGAAAAAATACAGATGTGCCAGAAAAATACAGATGTACCAGAAAAAATTCAGATGTACCAGAAAAAATTCAGATGTACCAGAAAAAATTCAGATGTACCAGAAAAAATTCAGATGTACCAGAAAAAATTCAGATGTACCAGAAAAAATTCAGATGTACCAGAAAAAATTCAGATGTACCAGAAAAAATTCAGATGTACCAGAAAAAATTCAGATAAACCAGAAAAAAATACAGATAAAGCAGAAAAAAATACATATAAACCAGAAATAAATACAGATAAAGCAGAAAAAAATACAGATATACCAGAAAATAAATAAATTCTCCCATTGCGAGATTAGCTTTAAACTGAGCTGTGAATTTGATTGTCTACCATTGGGTCGAATCCCATTGGATCGAATGTCTCGTTCGACCGAATCCCATTAGACCGAATACCGCAATTTGGGCGGTTTTCCAATCATGAATTTTCCTTTCAATCCTATTTTTCTATTGATTTTCCTATTAAACTTCTTGTTATTGCAGAAAATACTAAACCAAACGTAACCTAATATAACAGTAATGTTTTGGAAAAGGCATATTTTTGGAGAAGTCAATGAAGCTAAATTTCAATATTTTGGAAAAGGCGTAACATTGTTAAATGATTTATAAATTATTACTAACCTAATTTAACCAAACCTAACCTAACATAGAAGTAATGTTTTGGAAAAGGCATATTATTTGAGAAGTCAATGAAGCTAAACATCAATATTTTGGAAAAGGCGTAACATTGTTAAATGAATTATAAAATATTACTAACCTAACCTAACCTAACCTAACCTAACCAAACCTAACCAAACCTAACCAAACCTAACCAAACCTAACCAAACCTAACCAAACCTAACCAAACCTAACCTAACCTAACCACACCTAACCTAACCAAACCTAACCAAACCAAACCAAACCTAACCTAACCAAACCAAACCAAACCTAACCTAACCTAACCTAACCTAACCTAACCTAACCTAACCTAACCTAACCACACCTAACCTAACCAAACCTAACCAAACCAAACCAAACCTAACCTAACCTAACCAAACCAAACCTAACCAAACCTAACCTAACCTAACCTAACCTAACCTAACCTAACCTAACCTAACCTAACCTAACCTAACCTAACCTAACCTAACCAAACTTACCAAACCTAACCAGACCTAACCTAACCTAACCTAACCTAACCAAACCTAACCTAACCTAAACTAACCTAAACTAACCTAACCTAACCTAACCTAACCTAACCTGACCAAACCTAACCTAACCTGACCTAACCAAACCCTAACCAAACCTAACCTAACCAAACCTAACCAAACCTAACCTAAACTAACCTAACCTAACCTAACCTAACCTGACCAAACCTAACCTAACCTAACCTAAAAATAAAATTGATTTTCTTATTAAACTTCTTGATACTGCAGCAAATAATATGTGTTCACCAATAACATTCTTCAATAAATTTCAGAAAATAACTTCCATTTTTGTAAATTGTCTAACCCTAACCTAACCATACCTAACGTAATCTAACCTTACCATTAAGAGATCTCCCTCCCAAGTACTGACGGCGCTCGATGCTGCTTAACTTCTTCTATCATCAAAATCACTTTATCCATTGCGCTACTGGAGCCCGGCAACTCAAAGAAAACGCTATGATTTTATATGTGTAAACCCATCCCATTCAGTCGAAAGCTCTTCCATTTAAATATTCCCATTCAGTAGAAAATCGCTCTTTGGGCTATAAATTGTTTTAAATTTGGCTACAATTTTAGAAATTTGAATTCGATCCAACGGGATTCTATCCAATAGGATATTACCGTGAATTTCATTAAATTCTTGATATAATTGAGACCTTATCTTCTGTTGCTAGTGCATAATGAGGGTTTTTTTATCGGCATAAAATCCGTTTTTTATTCCCTGTTTTAAATTAACTTCAAAATTGCCCCTCCCCATCTCATTGTGGACTTGTTTTAAAAATTAAGTCTACCCCTCCCAGAATTTCCTTTTTTAGCACTCATAAAAAATACATTTCTTTAATAGTTTTTTTTTTGGTTTTTAGGCCTACTATCGTTCTTCGAATCTGAAAATGAAATAAAAATTTAAATTGCATAGTATTTCACTTTTACTTTAGATAAGTTGGGCAAACTAACAAATCCCAATAGCAAATTAAAGTTGAGAATTAATATGGCGTCTTCTTAAACAATTATTGCAATTGCTCACACGAATAAGACATCAAAGACAATCGTGAAAATGTTTTATTTTTTCAAATATCGTGATGTCTTTGGTAACAGTTACAGAAATTTTGTGATTCCATTTGAGTGACTACGTTATAGACCATTCCATCAATTCCTGAAGAGAAGCAAACCGCGCAGGGGTGGGGCCCGTCTTCTTAAGTAGGTTTTTCCCCTCGCGTCAAGAAGTACCGCTAGAGGTAGTGCGAGTTGGCTAGCCTCCTTCCGCGAGTAGTGAACTCGGACTCCGTCTGGCGTTGCCTCATGACGCCAGGAAAATAACCTCAAAGGATAGCCTGTGTCTTTGTTTCTCTGCAAGTAATTAATGGAATGGTCTATATCGACTTCTTATTTAAAATATTATTATTGGGAAATTTTATGTGTGGGAATATTTCTGTCTTTGGTATTAAGAAACCAAATTTTTTGGACTTTAATTTGATTAGAAACTCCAATTATTAATTCTCTGATCGTCAAGATTACTCACTAATAAGTGTCAACAATTATTTTCAAGACAACTCACTAATAAGTGTCAACAATTATTTTCAAGACAACTCACTAACAAGTGTCAACTCGTATTGTCATAACAAGCTTATGCAACTCGAAACATAGAATGATAGAACTATCTTTTATATTAGGAGTCTTGTCTGAACATGACCAGAAGTGTTATAGTTCAATATATAATTCTATAGTCTAATTAGATATTTGTGATTTTCAGGAAAAATGCTAAAGTTAATCGTTCATGAAGGATAATATCAGTTTATAAATATCAAAAATTGTAACATGAATATATTTTATAAAATTGAAGCGTTTCAAAAAACGTGTTGCAAATCGGTCACTCAAAGGGTATGGGAATTTACAATTTCATATCATATTTTAGCACGAAAGTGGTATTATTTTACACTTTCAAGTCTCTACTTTCAAAATATCAAGTTTTTAATATAATTGAACCAAAGTTTCTATTTTTAAAATCCATTGGAAAATCACGAAACTCAGTTTCGATATATCAACAATGTTGTCTTGTCGAGCTTGTTCGTCTGTTTTATGACATCACTATGACGTGAGGGAAAAAAGCGCGGGAATCCTATACGCGCGAGGTATACGCGTCTCGAGCTTTGTCCATGCTTCTCCCCTGTGGGTCTGATAGCGGAGAGAGTGGCACCATCTCGCGTGTGTGACGTCAAAAACATGAAAACGTTTTAGGCTTTCTTAAAAAGTGGATTTCAAATAATTTCATATGAAGCATTTTCAAATGCATATTGCCAAATAACCAGAAATCGGAAAATTAAAAGCTTGATATTTTTGAATTCACAGAAATTAATTCTATCTTTTGTTATATAAATCAGAGGTTTTTCAAACGAAGCTTCTCATACCCTTTAAATATTTTAAATTTAATGTTTCATTTTAATTCTAATTACGAATCGTTAGAATATTTATATTTTAGCTATAGTCTGTCAAACGAAAGAAGAGCCCTGAGAAATTTGTCCAAATTGGTGTCGCCACCATCGACCCCATAGTACTTTATCAACTTGTTTTGTTTTGTCAATTGTCGTATGTAATATAGTCTGCTATTATGTCATTAAAATATATTGCAATGCTAGTTCAACAAAGATAAAACTGGTGTCTTGTCGTTAATTTTGTTTTATATTCTTTAATACTCGATGATCGTAAAAAACCATGAAACATAAACATATTAAATATATATTGCAAAATGTATTGGTTCTATTGCGATTAAGCCTATCTGTTTATAGCAGACCATATTACAGACGACTATTGACAAAACAAAACAAGTTGATAAAGTACTATGGGGTCGATGGTGGCGACATCAATTTGGACGAATTTCTCAGGGCTCTTCTTTCGTTTGACAGACTATAATAGCAAAGGGACACAGACCGTAATTCCATAAAATCGGTTTTTTTTACATTTCTGGCCGCCATTTTTTAAGATCTTTCTTATTGCGTGCCTACTACTTAAGAGTAATGTTCAGCCTTCTGAGTTTGGGCTAGGCGTTGATTATTAGTCAGTCAGGACTATTTAACTGCTGTATACATAAATTGTGGCTTCTAATATAATTTTACAACATTATGAACACTAACCATAAGGAGATTATCCCTCTCTCTAAGGACCCAAGCGCATCTATTAGCAAAAACATCTAGTTCTGCTAGATGTGACGTAGATTTTGTATAGGGGCTCCTTCCGAATTTTTCGTCAAATTCGCGGGAGAGAAAAATAATTTTCAAAATCAGCCACGACCGATATCCTAAGCCGGTCGTGGTCTAGAGGCGAGCTCTGAGATAACGCTCCCAAGCGGTTGGGAATCAAACTAAAACAGGCGGGTAGGCGAGAGAGGAAGGACTGAGGCGAAAAAATAAGTAAGAGAATTTCCAGAACCCCCCAGCTCTCTCAGACACTAGAGGTAAATTCGCGCTTAGTAAAATTCACGAAGAGCTGTCGTGAGATATCTTTGAAGGAGGGAAAAATGTTCAATGCCGGGTTACTCTGCAGCGAATGCGCTCGGCCTCTGTTTAGGCTATACAATTATTATACCAGTTGAGATGAGATGGATGGCTGACCAAATCGGACATACATACATTTCAACCGTAACATAGAATCTTGGGCCCTTAGAGAGAGATATAATGTCCTTATGCACTAACCTAAAGTGTCCTTTTTATTTACAAATGTTCAATAAAGTTATTTAACTCGGGTGTCTATAGACCAATTTTAAATGTATTTTGATTGATTGTTAAAATTGTTTATAAAATGCTTTCAAATCGTTTACTTTGTTAAATATTTTAAAGTTATGATTATGGATTGTGAGAATAAAATTTAATTGAGAGTTCAAATATAGAGGTTTTAGAGATACAAAGTCATATAGATTGATGAAGTCAGTGTGGGTAGAATATAGACGAGTTGGGAACGAAATGTGCGTTCCTTTCACCAGTTGTAGATCTCCGAAATTCAAAAATTTCAAATGAGACTTCAACGTGGTCGATAAAGTTAATAGCTATAATGTTATCAATATAGCGGATAAAGTTTAGCTCATCATACAATAATAGTCTAATAATAATAATCTAAGCTTTGTCTATGAAGGTATTTCCACCCTAAGCCTGTGGCGTTACAAATACATCATCTTGAAATTGCCAATGAAATGGGATTAAAGAATTTAGGAGATCTTTAGTATTTAATTAAGTAACGAGAGAGCACTGTCAGATTAAAATATCTGAAATATTTCTGAAGCTCACTGAGATATTTTTCCAAAGCAATTAAACTTAGAGATGAACATTTGGAAAATAGCGTTAAGTTTCGTACCACTTGCATCTTGTGCAAAAGAAGTTAATTGCATTGGCATAGTTTAATTGCTCTTTTGTAACTTTTGTATCATGTCGGTACAAGGTTGTGGATGTTTATTGTAGAAAATGATAATCTAGTAGAAAAGTCTCGTGAAAGCACAATGAAACTTAAAGTACTTGGGTCAAGACGAAAAGAATTTGACGGCCACATATTTCAATCTAAATATGTCCGTACTACAATTAGAAATAGTGAAACATTATTGCACGTAAAATATATGTTTTAATGCTTAGGTGGAAAAATATTAAAATTGAAGTTTCTAGAGAGAAAAGAATGAAACCCAGGTTCTTGAGATATTTTGCGTAATACATACGGACAAATTTAGAGTGCAAAATTCGATTCTGGTTCAGGAAAAAAAGGTGGAATGTTCCATTAATTGTGACATTGTGTTGAACCAGGATTTTTTTTCTTTTTTGGTAAGAATATCAGAATTTTCATCGACGCTCGAAAACTCGCGGGGTTGTTTTCTTGGGCTTAAGACAAGCAACAACACGTGATGATAATTTCGCAAAATAACACGATCGATGATAAAGAGAGACCCCATACAATGATCATAAAAACTCTGGACAGAAATCCAATGGACAGTGGTCCAACCTCCTGAATTTGAGACATTTCATTAAACATAATTTTCCTGATAATCCACGCATCATATCTCTCCCTTGGCACGGGTAGTCCCACCTCTTGAAACCTCAAAATTCTGAAATAGTATGAAAAGAATATTTACTCTTACGGTTTCAAATCTTGCCTTCAGTCTTACATCAGGTCAAAACTTTTTAAAATAAAATTAGCACTACATGTAGAACTTTCCTACAAAATGGGATTAGGCAAAATACTGGTCTTCTGCACCTTCTGGATTTTTCATCCTTTCTTCATTCAAAATGAAGCATTTCGTTTTTAAAAAAAAATTAGGATTAAGTTTTAGTTTGGAACTACCTGGTACCCTCGACAAACAACCAAACCTAAGTCGAAAAAAGAATAGCAAAACAAATCGAACAGTCAAAGAAACTGCTAATAAAAAATAACGAAACGTTGAAACTATCCCATGGAAACGTACAGAATAAATAAAGAAGAATACAAATTAACAATTTACAAAATCGTTAGGCAAACAACAAAATCAGAGTAGCAAAGCAAAAGCAAATTGAATAGAGCAGCAGTCAAAGAAACACTGATATTATCAAACAGAAAAGTACTACTAGAATAACACTCAAACTTTCACATTTATAAAATTAGAATGAATAATTAAAATATGTCGATTTGTATCATTTAACACATAGGCAATTTTATATCGAAGTGTGCATATTTATTACTCACAAGTAATCCACTCGTTCGAAAATATAGCAAGGAAGCCGTTTGTTGAGAAGAAAATGTCCGTATGTGCTTTCGTAAAGCTCTTTCCCAATGTATACTTTACGGTTCAGTTTTTCTATTTTATGGTTCGTATTATTACGCTGAAGAAATGACGGTGTGACATCATTCTCAAGAAACAGAGCTCCAACTCCATCGATTAATTTTTTAAAAATGTCATGGCTGAATTTTTCAAAGAAAATTCCGTTTTGTTCCATTCGTTTTGAAAGAGGGAGATACGTCGTTCGGTTCTCATTGATATTTTTCTATGGATATTTATTAATGTTTCAGTTAAGATCTAAAAGTGTAAGATGATGTCTCAAAATTTATTTCCCAGTGGCTCAAAACTTTATAAAACAAACCTCTAATGATGTAATGTCCTGAATGTAACCATGGATATGTAAAAATAACACGTATTATGGATCCCCATCTTTTTCTTTCAAGAAGTCATTTCCCTTAAGCGTCCGTTGAAGAGATCAAAAATATGCCTTGTAAAACACCCTTTCCCCAGGTGACCAAACTAGTTCAGCCTGACTTTAGAGTCACGTCACAATAACCTGGTGTACCGTACAATATGCACGGGGAGGATCCGTGATCTGGGGGAAATCGTCGCGCTAACACTGTGGAACAGCTCATGTCCGGTGGGAAAATGGGGGAAGAATACTCGTAAAAATTGAGGGAGGTCTACGCGATTCGTCTCACGGAGAATTCCCACCATTTTCTAAGTATTCCATCCCCATTATCTAACGTCCCACAGAGCCTGAGCTGTTTCCCAGTGTTAGCGCGCCGATTTCTCCCAGATTACGCATCCTCTCCCATAGTCCTTGCTTTTAGTTGCCAACTTTGACGTCACGCATCGAATAGCCCCTTCCTCTCCCCTTGTCACAAACCATCACAAAGTTACACCCCCTCTTCCATAAGAGTGTGACATAGTTTATGGACGGTCCCCAACATGAAAAGTGTTTCAAACCGCAAACCAATAGTATTAAAATACTTCTTGACCTTTACTACATACAAACCGAAAGAATTTTAATAGATGAAATTATTTTCAATAAATGTTCTTACTGTCATTGTTCCTTCCAACATATGATATTTTTGTATCATCGGTATTAGTTGTGGTTGTCGCAAGAGGTCATCAATGTTATCGATGTATTTGGAATTGTCAATTAGCATTTCGCTTTTGAGTGCGGATGAGTAGAATTTTAAAAATGCGAACGAGAAGAATAGCCAGCCACATCGCAAAAAGACGGAGCGCTTGTCGAAGTTATTTGTATCTGTGTGAATTAGATTTATATTTAGATAAGGTGCAAGTTTTTGGTAGAGTAGTTTGACCGTGTAACTACAATTTGTAGGAACTGAATCGCCAAAAATATTAATGAGAATTTTGTCATTATTTTTTTTAATGTGTCTAATTTAGAGAAAAATATGATTTGTTCCACGCTGCTCCACTTTCAATCAGAAAGACCGCTTTCCCTCAATATTAGACCTAACATCTAAGCCATTGAGACACCTTTTACTACACCAGTACTGTAAAGTTTTATACTTGGTGTAGCAAGTATCTAAATTTTCCCAAACCGATTATCAATTTCAGTAGTTTTTTCTTTCAATCGATTACCTAGTATTTAGCCTACGCAAATTTTTAATTCCTCGGTTATTTGTAGAATACTCGATAACAATGCTTGAGGAATTCTCGACGATTACAATCATTGACTATTCGACGAGTTCTCGACGATTATAATCGTTAACTATTCGACGAGTTCTTGACGATTATAATCGTTAACTATTCGGCGAGATCTCCACGATTGTAATCGTTGACTGTCCACCGAGTTCTCGATGATCATTATCGTTGACGATTCGACGAGTATTCGTCAATTATAATCTTTACTAGAATATTCTTCATGATTAAATGAGATATCTGAAATATATTTTCAGGAGTAGCCCACCATCTAGTATTTAACGAATATTTTTCGAGTGTTTATCGATTAAATATCGAATATTTATCGAGTATATATCGATAATTTATCGACTGTATATTGAATATTTATCGATTATTTACCGAATATTTATCGACAATATACCGAAATTATTATTAAAGTATATGTCGAATATTTATCGAGTATGTATCGAATATTTATCGTCTGCATATCGAATATTTATTGACTACATATCGAATATTTATCGACTATATATCGAATATTTATCGACTACATTTCGAATATTTATCGACTATATATCGAATATTTATCGACTATATATCGAATATTTATCGACTGTACAACGAATATGTACCGCTTTGTGTTTATCGAGAATTAATACAACTACTCGGTAATCGTCCCGATTATAACTTATGAAATCGGTTATCAGTACGAGTACACGATCGAACTACTCGATAGAAACGAGTACTCGCCCAATGACTAGTAGCGAGCAACTTGCCTTCAAAACACTACATCTATTGAGGTTATTTAAAACCAGTTATTATAATACTACATTTTTGACGTGTCAAGCCCTTCAAATAATAGAAGACTGCGAACTAACAGTTTTCAAAAAAAGAAGTGGTGAACTCCCAGAGATTTTCGTAGAAGATTTTCATCTTATAAGGGATCCTCGCTTTGACGATCGCTTCGAGAAATGAGACGAAGGCCACTGCCACGATAGACACGATTGTAATGAGCCAAATAGATGTATCGAAGCCTTGTATCCATAAACGAGCACCATCGACGTTGTTGACGGCGTTCACGGTCGTCACTATACTATAGTCTCCAGCTTGAACGGGAGATGATATGTGAAAATGTGCATAATATATCGGATGTGTGTTGGTCAATAAAACGGGAACATCGCATAACTATTGATAAAAAGAATGGGAAATTATTATTTGGTAAGATTAGATCGGTACCGGTAGATGGTACCAATCGAGAGTATAGGGAGTCTGAAACCCGTAGCTTTTGACAATGTCAGACATTGATGCAAACTCCTCCTATATCTAAAAGTATCATCTCGGTACCCTAAAGATTCCTTTTGTCACTTCTATTTTAGGAATTGAAAAATCTTACATCGAATAATAGAGCTCTAGCAACAACGGTTGCACTGTCTGTGTGATTTTTTCCGTGAACTTCATAGAGTATCGTGTTCACCTCGTTATATTTCAACAGTTCTATGCTGCAAAATATACATAATGGAATCAGATTGTTACTTTGTTAGCATTAGAAAAATAAGAACTATAAATACAAAAGGTCTCAACGAAACACGACAAAGGTTACGTTCCCGAGTAAACATTCTTTCGGCCACAAAATTGGATATTTGTTAGGACTGTTCACGAGCCGAGCTGAGCGAGCTTTTTAAAAGCTCGGCTCAGCTCGAGTCAAAAAAACGGCGGCTCGGCTCTAGTTCGGCTCGGCTCGATCATTTTCGAGCCGAGCCGAGCTGGCTCGATTAATATATACATGTTTTAAAAAATTGCTACTACCAAAAACGGATTTATGTACTAATAACGTCGGATCGTAGCTTTAGCCTCTAGTACCATCCTCGCATACTTTATTGAGAAACTTAGTCTGCTTATATTTTGACTCCACCCACAAATTCTGTATATAGCGACTTCTAGAGATCGAAAATGTCATTCTTATCTCTATTTTCGTGGTTAAATATTTATTTCCGAAATTGCGCCAGTGGTAAAAAAGCAAAGTGGACAACAATGCGATATAACTCCCGATTTAGTGGAATTAAGTTTTAAAGATAACAATATAAATAATTGATGTTTCTTTTTTTGAGTATCTAGTTTTTCTTCAACATCAATTATTTAAATTCTTGACTTTAAAACTTAATTCCACTAAATCGGGAGTTATATCACATTGTTGTCCACTTTGCTTTTTTACCACTGGCGCAATTTCGGAGAAAAATATTTAACCACGAAAATAGAGATAAGAATAACATTTTCGATCTCTAGAAGTCGCTATATACACTATATACAGAATTTGTGGGTGGAGTTAAAATATAAGCAGACGAAGTTTCTCAATAAATTATGCGAGGATGGGTAGTGAATTTGCTACGTTCAACGTTCTTACATAAATCCGTATTTGCTTCTACCAACGTCCTTACATAAATCCGTTTTTAGTTTTGCCGCTCTTTAGAGCTGGAAAACTATTGTTCCGCCCTCTGCTGGTCGGCTGGCTGGAAATGTTGTGACCTGATGAATTTTGTCATAAATGAACATTTCGAATTTTAAATTTCCCGCGAATTTTCAACTCGAAATTCACCCGTAGTCCACGTTACGCCTCATAGGTGGCGTAACGTATTTTATTTCAATTGAAATTATTTTTCCGTCGGTGCGGGGCCTCGAACCCGCGATGTGCCGATCCATACTAGACGCCAGTGAAGGCGCCTGAATCCGTGACTCAACCAACTGACCCACGCTCGCTTAGTACAAAACCCGAGTTAAGTTAGACTGTAGAGTAGAGAGAGGTAGAAGCGAGCGGGTAGAAGGATGTGGATCCCCTACCCACCCACCCTCCCCTTCCCGGCGCGCGCCAACCAGCTGCAACTGGATTTTGTAAGTGGGAGAGGAGAGAGAGTAGAGAGAATTTTCCGGAGGCTTGCGTAGCGCCCGCCAAATTATTTTTTGCAATGTAATTTATATCAACGAAACATACTCATTTAAAGTTAAATAATTATAATTAGCTTATATGATTATTATATTTAAAAAAAATTATATTTTTTAAGTAATAAATTTAACGATAGTTGCTGAAAGATCCAAATAGAGGGCAACATGAGATGCCATAAATATTAGTTTGTTGTCTCTCTGCCTCCTATTGCAAGGTTGAAGGTTCAAGGCTTAACGGATGATCGATGATTAGATAGTTTAATCAGGTGTTTAAATGTAACTTAATCCCGGCGATACCATGATTAATGACAAACGCAATCAACATACTCATGGTTTAATTAAAGTTAATTAAATTGAATTGCTCAAAGATAATTATAAAATTAAATCAACAACTCAACTATCTGCTCAACGATAATTTGGCTAGTTTTTGTCAGTTTTGCTGTTTATTTAAACGTAATTAAACAATGGTTAAATACTGCAGCGTGTATGGGTGTAAAAATAATGCCACAATGAGTGGTGTCCGCTTTCACCAATTTCCGGGCGACGTTAAATTGTCGAAACAATGGGAAATAGCTTTAAAAATGGGTAAACCACGCACCAAGTCCATGGTTGTCTGCTCCCTTCATTTTAAAGAGGATTACCGCCCTCAACCGAAATATGAACAGTCAGGTATGTTTTAAGCGTATAATATTAATTTAAAACCAATTATAATAAGAGTTATTATTGTAGAAAAGTTAAGTTACCCTCCCAGATTTAGACCCTTGGCTGTTCCTTCCAAAAAAACTCCCGTTAAGGAAACATGATCAACAAAAGTTCAAGGCTAATGGGAGATTGGAAAGACTGAAAAAAGGAATCAGCTCTCACAATCTCCAACTTTGCATGCAAGTGAAACAGCTGAAATAAATGGACGAGCAGACGCAGAAATTCTAGCTGAAAGATTGGGGATTGATGCTGTTCAACAAACTACCGAGGAAACTACGACCGACAAATGCACCACTCCAAACCCCAATGATAAATCAGGGTTGCCACGGGTCAGGGAGAGCCTGGAAAACCTGGAAAAGTCAGGGAATTTGAAAATGGGCCAAAAAGGTCAGGGAAAAGTTGGGGAATTTTATTTTAGTAGGTAAAATTTCTGGGGATAAGTCTTT
Organism: Phalangium opilio; assembly: GCA_019434445.1. Classification (NCBI taxonomy): domain Eukaryota; kingdom Metazoa; phylum Arthropoda; class Arachnida; order Opiliones; family Phalangiidae; genus Phalangium; species Phalangium opilio. The sequence goes on from JAEQBA010004123.1 coordinate 128,979, forward strand.
ATTGAAAGAGTAATGAAAGTTTCTCGTCCTCTCTTAACACAGAAAACTCTAGAGCAATCCTAAAAAATGTCTAGAATTGTTTTTCTAAAGTTAATGCTCTCTAAAGAAATCTACCAGACTGTTATTTATAGTTAAAATGTTTCTTAATCGTTTTGGTGTGAAAAATACATTGGAAAACTTAAATGTAGAGACTTTATTTAATTATAAGCACTTAAAACGTGCTGTAAACATTTACACTTTCGGCCTAAAAGGTCAGGGAAAATCTCAGAAAAAGGTCAGGGAATTTGGTTTTGAATATTCCGTGGCAACCCTGTAAATGCATTATGGTCAACACCTTGGAAAATCATACATGTTATGTTAATGCTTCTAATGGAATATTGAATGCCACCTCTATAATTTCATTAACAGGATTACAAAGTACTGGTCTATTTGATGCGATCATTAAAAATATTAACAGTAAGTTCATACCCCTTTTTCATGGACAAATAAGGTAGAGAGGGCCTAGAATGGGGGAAAGTACGAGTCTCGAGATAGGGTATTTTTGACACTCATGAAACTAAAACTTGGCATTTGATTTCATTCACCGCTCTATCAGCTTTGTTTGGAATAAGTAAAGTTCAGACCTCAAATCATTTTAAATTAACTCTTACGCAGTTCCCAAGCTTGTTAAAACCCGTGAAAAAAAATGCAAATAAATAATGAACCCAAGACTCCTGAAATTTTGTAAAACAATTTTATTTAATAAATTTGTAAGATTCTATCACATTTTAAGGAACTTAAAAATATCTCTTCAGCCTTATTTGCGCCATTACATTCCGTCCTTTTTATTCCATTTCAAATAATTTGGAATGTAGTAATTAAAATAAGCAAAAAAACCTTTTAAAATAAGTAATTTATAATCTTGGTAAAAGATTGTTAATAAATTTTTGGTCTTTAGGCACATCAATAACAAAACAGTCATCTTCCAGTTTAGAATAAATTCCAAAATGACAACTTTGAAGTCCTAAAGGGGCCAAACTAAGTTGCACTTGCCCATAATACATTTGTTAGGGTTTCAAAGAAAATGTTCCGTCCTTCTTGATTACGTAAGGAGTTTTCTTGAGGACTGTTTCTAAGTTTCCTTTTTCACCAATGACTGGACACTTCATTTCGACCAAATTATCGTTGACTAGACCGTCAGGGGAACACCCCAAGAATGGATAAGAAGGGTTGACTTCAAAGCCAATCTTCGGTACTTTTAAATTAGACTTTTTTTAAAGCAACAAGTGTTTTTTTTCGTTTGTAATTCCATACTGTGTGAATTCATTTCCCTTAAAGTTTGACTGAAGAGCTTTTTGAATTTTTTCAGTAGGATCTTTTGGAAAATATGTGTAATACTCGTAGCAATTTTGACAAGAGAGAGAGCAACAGGTACTAAACAAAACAAAACAGTATTACCAATTTTTATACTCATGTTATGACCAAGGCTTAAGAGTTTACATAACTAATCTGGTTAATATTAGGGTGATTAGGTTTTCAACACTTACCATTTTTGAAAATATTCTCTTCTGAAAATTGTGGTTCATTCATTGCAAGAAATTTCGAGTACTAATTTTCATTTGGCACTGAATTATAAGTTTAAACGTCACATACACTCCCGCTGATGCTACTACAGGTCTCAGGCCTGCCATTTTTTTTCCCCTAGATCAAGCTTCGCTTTTTCTCCGGACGGTGGCACTAGTGAAACTTTTTTTCCCTTGGCTTTCTATGGAGTTGGAGTTTTCCCAAAGCCTTTGCAGTCCTCTACTAGAGAGGCAGTTGGTGTTCGAATCTCCTACTAATCAGGGCCCATCTACCAGTCAAAGTTCTTTCACTCCGATTTAAAACGTCGAGATTTTAAATCCTAAATATCAGTATTTTTTCGTCTTTTGTCTCGAAATATTTCTTTCGTGTGTTGTCAGCACGCTTAAAACTAGATTATAGATTACCGCAAAATCACTCCAGTATAGGAACCAGGGTCGTACTGAGAACCAAAGCTAGAACAAATTTTATATTGAATAAGCTGCCGTCGAACATAGGGAGTTGCCAATCCTGTAAGCCTGAGAAAAATTTCCTCACTAAGTTTTTACTTTCGCGAGTTTTAGAGGTTCGGAAAAGTATTGGTCCGACCCTGCCTGGCAGGCTGGGCGTCCCTTCAACCACATTTTTATTTATAAATTATTTCCTTACTAAGTTTTTACTTTCGCGCGTTTTAGAGGTTCGGAAAAGTATTGGTCCGACCCTAGCTGGCAAGCTGGGCCTCCTTTCAACCCCATTTTTAGTTCTAAAATTGTTTTATACTAAATTAAAATATATAAAATTGTTTTTAAATTAACTTTTTTGGCACAAATTTTATGAGATTTTTTCGGTTCCAGCTTCTCTGTTTAATTAACGCTTAGTACGTCATAAACAAAAAGGAATGAGGTTGTTTTTGGCGGTAATATATATCGGGCCTGCCTTCTATTCAGTACGATTTTCTCTGTTCTTTATCTCCACCATCCGTTTCCGTGTCCCGTCTGGCGTTGTTCTTTAGGGCTTATGCAAATTACTTCATTTCTATTGCGTAAAGTTTCAAGAGAACATGACTCGGGGCTAATTCTAAGCGCTTGTTGCATATTGCTAATAGCGTGCAATCAATGAATAATTTTAGTACCCAAACGCATCAATTATCCCACAAATATTAGGTTTGCAACAAAAATATCAAGAAAATTGTTCCAGTTCATAGGACAGAAGTTGATTATTTACTTGATTCATAATCTATAACCCAAAATCAAGCTAGATTATTTTTATTCATAATTGGAATGATATTTGATATTTAAAAGAAAAAAAATAACCGTAAAGTATATATGCCGGGGTCACCTTACAATAAATTTAGCTAGGCAAGGCAAAACGTTAATATGGCCGGGGCCATCTTGTTGCTTCTACCAACGTCAAACTTGAGAACGACTATAAATGCCATCCCATGTTTAGGAATGTAGTGGTTCAGTAAAACCCGCTCGGTAAAATATGCTCAAGGTTAGAGACGAGAGATTTTTCCCACGCTTCATTTCATGTAAAAATACAACGGAACACTATTGGTGGAGAGAATAAAGACTTAAAGGAAAGCACTATATAAGTGACTCGACCATAAAAAAGCTAGCTCGTTAATTAATCGAGCCGCAAAAGTGGCGGCTCGGCTCGAACTCGGCTCGCTCGTCACCAGAGGTGGGCAAATCGCGAATTACGTTGTACTACCAAGCGGGGGAAATTCGGTGAATGATCGAAAAATTCGCGAATTTGCCCACCTCTGCTCGTCACGAGCCCGAGCTGGCTCGAGCTCGTGAACAGTCCTAATATTTGTTTAAACTTTTGTTGAAACGACCGTGACCACACATAGCCACTAGGGAAAATGATTTTAAAAAATGCGAAAAAACCCGTTTTGACGCCCAACCTTAAAAAAATCATCGGCGGGTGGGTATATCTATTTGAAATACGTCATAGGCGCGTGACTGGAGAAAGGCGTGGTTCGAAGAAAATAGTTTTTTTTTTCAAAAATTACCACTTCGAGGAATTGGTGCTGCAATCTCGTGAAAAAGCAGGACTAGGTGTTTAGTTCTACTCTATACGGAGTCTTTGTAACTTGGCGTCAAGTGGTGCTTGACTGCTGTGACGAATTTCAAATTGTGGTCGGCATTTGGATAGGATAATTCTAGAGGGCCGGTAGGCCCTTCTAGATAAGATCCCACACCCTCCCGTAATGTTAAATGAAAATTCACAGATTTTCGCCGATTTTCCCATAGGAATAACATGGGGTTTTTGGTGCTCCTGCACATCGAATAATTTAAAAACTAAAGCGAAGTAACGTTTCGGAATACTTTCAAATTAAAGGCCGGGAAACGGCGAAAAGGGTTCTTGTCAAACTGAAAACCGTGCATCGAACTAACAATGGGCGACCGTGCTTCAAAATTTTTAGGGGTTCTTGTCAAACTGAAAGCCGTGCAAAGCGGTTCTTGTCAAACTGAAGATAAACAATGGACAGTCTCTTAAATTTGTTTCCCCGACTTTTTGCATCCCCCATTTAAGAGACTGTCCATTGTTTATCTTCAGTTTGACAAGAACCGCTTTGCACAGCTTTCAGTTTGACAAGAACCCCTAAAAATTTTGAAGCACGGTCGCTCATTGTTAGTTCGATGCACGGTTTTCAGTTTGACAAGAACCCTTTTCGCCGTTTCCCGGCCTTTAACAAGTAACTATTCAAGGTGTGCATTTTTCAAGTTTCATGAAAATTAATTAAGTCTAAGTATGTTAATTTAATTAAAAATGTAAGTACCTCAAAAGCTTATTCTACAGCAGACGACGCTAATTGTTCATTACTCTAAAGTCTAAAGTAGACGACGCTAATTTGCCATTTCACCGCCTTGAAACTTTAACTTGATATTTTTCAATAAATATAACACTATATTTATTGAAAATTTCTCTATCGGGTCTAATTTTCGTTTAATTATGTGTCTCGGTTGAAATTCTATACTTAAGATACCTTTTTAATTTATATTTTAGATGTTAGTTTCGACCAAGGCTTAAGTTTGCTTACTTAGGCCATGGATTTATAATAGAAGCTTACGCTTCATGGATATTTCACTGTAGCCTTCAGTAAGGCATTTTGATTTTAAACACATTTATGTCATAAAAATTCGCGCTGATGACGTAGAAATTGAGGCAAACTTTTTTCTTTCGGAGCGCGTGCGCGTGCGCTTTTCTAAAAATAATTTCGCGCGCGCTTTTCTAAAAATAATTTCGCGCGCGCTTTTCTAAAAATAATTTCGCGCGCGCTTTTCTAAAAATAATTTCGCGCGCGCTTTTCTAAAAATAATTTCGCGCGCGCTTTTCTAAAAATAATTTCGAGCGCGCTTTTCTAAAAATAATTTCGCGCGCGCTTTTCTAAAAATATTTTCGCGCGCGCTATTAAAAATTAGAACTCAATCATGTCAAAAACTTCAACCCCCCTCTGAATTTGCCTCAAATTCTACGTCACAAACGCGCGTGCCAGGCTGGTACTATTTCAGACGAGGAATAAATGTTGTGCGCGTTTTAAGGTGAGTGAAATATCCAGGAAGCGTAAGCTTCTATTATAAATCCATGCTTAGTCAGTGATGCAATGGGTGATTGTAAAAGCTGGAAGGATAGATGGATCAGTGTTGGAAATAAGGATTTTTCTAAAACTGGACCTGTGGCGTAGGTATTTTAATTAAAATAACTGGCCACTGTGCCACTCACTGTAAACGTACAAGGGCAGTGAACGCAATGTCATGGATAATTGCAATCGTAAAGTGGACTGTAAAAGATACGGTTTTGATAGTTTAAAAATCGTGGCAGGGTGTTGGTTTTGAAGTTGACTATAAAGCTCGGTTCTAAAACGAATTGTGAGCCGTATCTTATAAGAATTAGTAGAAGTGTAGAACCATTTTTAACCTCGTCCTAGAAGTGAAAAATTTCGCATTTCAGGCAAGAAATTGTTTTATAATAGATTAATGCAAATGCAGACTGAAGGAACAGATATTATATAAAAAGGACTTGGTTTGCCCAAGCCTAAAAAACAAAACGATAAGAGTTTTTTCCAGTTGACTGAAGCGCGGATATTTTATTTTTCTATATAATTTTAAAGACAATCCGTATTTTACTACTCTTTAGAATTTAATTCAATCTCCTGATTTTACTGGTAATGGATTTATTTCCTATAAATTAATTGATATAAAAAATTACTTATCTCAGATTTTTCAACAACAATTCCATTTTCGTAAAATTTTATCATGAAAAATCTGAGATAAGTAATTTTTTATTTCAATTAATTTATAGGAAATAAATCCATTACCAGTAAAATCAGGAGATTGAATTAAATTCTAAAGAGTAGTAAAATACGGATTGTCTTTAAAATTATATAGAAAAATAAAATATCCGCGCTTCAGTCAACTGGAAAAAACTCTTATCGTTTTGTTTTTTAGGCTTGGGCAAACCAAGTCCTTTTTATATAATATCTGTTTGTTTTATCTTTATCCATAATTTGAAATTATCCACGGGAAGTCTATGCTTAATGCAATGTAATCACGAATAATTATCTGATTATTATCCATGGATAACTGATTAACCAAAATTCTGTGGATTATCTTGTCCAAACGCCGACCACTAATTTCAAATAATGTTTACCCAGCCGCCGCTGCCAACTTTACAGTCCCTTTAAAGGGAGGGTGAAGAGGAAAATCAAGTGATTTTTTATCGATTCTTCTACTAATTATAAGACCATTCTGCAGGAAATATCTCCGAATGATTTTAAAATTCATATTAGGTTCAGATTTTATAGATAATTTGAAATAAGGACCTCCAAGCAATCGCATAACGCCCTGCCTTCCTGTTAACAAAATTTCCGCCACGATTGTCACATCAAATCTCGTGCTAAATTTCATTCGGCATGTAGCGAGCCACGAGAATTTTGTTAACAAGAAGGCAGAGCGTTACGCGATTGGTCGGAGGTCCTTATTCAAGTTATCAATAAAATCTCAAACTAATTCGAATTTTAAAATCTTTCCGAGGTGTTTCCTGTATGTTCACTATGCAGAATGGTCTATAATTAATAGAACCAAAAGTGGATGAAAGGAAAGTATGAAAATTGCCAAAAGTCGCGAGGCATCAGAGTTTCGCCGTAGTTGGCCGTTGAATCGGCGTAGCTATATTAGGCTTATTCACACCCTAAAAGTATGTCTTGTGTTAATCAGGCTGGGAAATAGCACACGTCCAGACGTCCTCTGGTCCAAAACCAGTTTATTAATTGCTTGGACTAGTTTTTTAATTCAAGAAGTGGGGGTTACTGGTCCTCGGGACCAGTTTATTAATTGCAAATCTATTGGAGAGCAAAGGCTGGGACCAGTCCGGAGACCAGTTAATTATTTCAGACACTAGGGGGTCACTGGTCCAAAGGACTAGTTTAAAAAATATCCTTATTGCCCAGCCTGGTGTTAATTCTCGGTTACGCGGTTACCGTCGTTTGCTATTGTGTATGCTAGAGCTTCCTCGAATGTGTTTGTAGTCTGGACAGAGTTGGTAACTGGTAAGGTTTTAAAATATTTACAGTTATAATATGGTTTTAAGTAAGGTTAGTAGTAGAAAAAGTTATCCCTGATTTCCACAGAGGACGTCTTTTCCAGGATTAAGAGAGAATTGGTTTTATCTTTATTATTAAAGGCTCGTTTGGTTTATTTTGGCAAAGGCTTAACATTTTATCTGGATTCTCTTCCAATTTTCTCTTTTTTTTAACTTTATCATTGTGGTCACTATTTCCTGGAAAATGCATAAATGCTCCCTTTACAGTAATGCATTCTATTTCACAGTTGTTTTCGCCAATTTCTTTATGTTTCTTGTGCATATTGTGATGAGATATCAACCGAGGTTACTATCGTCTCCATTTTGTTTCGTAATCGATTCAACGCCGAAGGTTAAACCAAGGAGTATAAATGTCTGAACTACTTTCAGTCGCGAGTTTGCAGGTCCATCAATCACTAGTAAACTAAATAGTTATTGGCGAATCTTTGATGTCCGCGCTTTTTAACACGGTCTCTATGGCCATTTTCATACTTTTCCCCTCATCCACTTTTAATAGAATTGATAAAAAATCACTTGATTTTCCACTTCACCCTCCCTTTAAGGATATTTGCATTATAGCAATTGTCATTACTTATTACTTTAAGTATGCTTGGTTTTAGGATGATGTTCAGGCTGCGTTATAATTAAAGGAAAAGGTCAGATAACATAACATTATACCTTAAAGGATCGGCGTTTTTCTAAGTATAAAAGGTCAATGTATTAAAAAAAAATATCTCTTATTACAAAATAATTAGCATTTAATAAGGCTTAAAAAAGAGTGCTATTGTGCCGCCATTGACTTAGTGGCCTCTGCTAAACCGAACCACTTACCCCTACGGGATTGGTTGAATTCTCTTCAGTTTAGCAGACGCCACTAAACCAATGGCGGCGCAGTAGTCCTCGTTTATAAGACTAATTAGATGCTAATTATTTTCCAATAAGAGATCATTTATTTTTTTTTATAATTTTCCTTTTATTTTCAGAAAAAAATGTCGTTCTTTTAAGGTATAATGTTATTTTGCCTGAACTTTGTGTTTATGTATTATGAATGGAGTGTTTTACGGATGGCCCCTAAATTAAATTAGCATTGCCTTTCAGTTTTTTTCTAAAATTTAAAGTGGTCATCCGTAAAACATTACTATGATCACAACTTGTCTCTCGTCGGGGAAAAATGTCATAGAAGTTACATTTTTGACTTAAAAATGATTTAACCTAGAACCCATTGTACCTCCGTTCTACCACCCTTTGTAGAACACCCTGTATAAAATTGAGATCCGTGAGTTTTTGCCAAAATTTTCAATTATTTGGTATCGTCGTATGAAGAAATGTTAAGTAAGCTGATGGAGATATCGAACTTACGTCACGTTTCTAATGTTTCTTAAAACGTACATCCAATGCTTAAAAGCATTAAAGTCGTACTGGTAATCCTTTCCGTTAAGAATACCCGATGAATAGTCCGATTCATATTCCTAAAAGAAAAACAACAGAATTTTCGCAACAATTGAGTATAATATTAAATTGAAAAGTTTAGCCGTCGAAACAGGACAACCATGATATCAGATGGGCAATTCTGCATTCCCCGATAAATGCACGATTTTGAAAATATTTATCTACATGCATGTTTATGCACAAATGTAGATTATAAGGGGTGTGATGCCTAATTGAGGGCTAAGTTCTGATTTCAGTAACAGCTTAATCAGAGCTGTGCTAATCAGCTGACAACTAATTTAATTAGAATTAGCAATTAGATAAATATTTATGAACTAATTAATTAGCCAATTAGCAATTAGATAAATATTTATGAACTAATTAATTAGTCAATTAGCAATTAGACATATAAACTAATTAAATTCAATTAGAAATTAGGCATTTATTTATAAAACTAATTAATTTGAATTACTAATTTCTAATTAATTACTTGTCTAATTAAGGTAAAAAAGAAACCATAAGTAACAAGTAAAAGTATAAAAGTGCCCATGGAATTCCTACTTTGGTAATGCAAAGTTTAATGTTTTAATGCCCGCGAAAAACGGGTACGGTAGCCGTGAATTATTCTCGAAAAATGAGACAAGCCTCGAGCCTTCCATCATGTTAAACTTTGTCTCATTTCTTCATTTTCTTGCCACAGTTCCTATAACGGACTCCTGAGTAGTAAATCCATGGACATTGCTATTAATTCAAGAAGGAAAAATAGTCGAAATTTCGAAAAGGGTCAGTTACGATTTACGAAATTTCCTTAGACTTCACTGTGGGGGAATTTCATTCACGAAGAGAGAGTACTAGTACTAGCATAAGTTTATCATGCCTCTAAGTAGTGAAATGGCTGCTCCTCCTATGGCAATAGTGTTTGTCTGGCTCCCTTTAATGAAACCCTATACTCTCTCCGTATCATTTATCACCCCAACTTCAATACAAAACTGTACTGCCTAGCCTAGCGTTTCTTTTATTCCTTTTAGAATGTTTCAGGACTGAAACCGCCTCTATCTCACGAGAGAGAGAGGGATTTGGGGTTGCTTAAGTAAGATTCGTTCCCCCCCCCCAATGCCTGCCTATAGAGCTATTTCAGAGGGGGTAATGGCTACGTCAAAAATGCTATTTCCCCATAGAGAAAACCCTCATAAAATGGCCGCCCTACACTCAAAGGCAGGCCCAATTTTCGTAGCAGACGAAATTTTTAGACGAAATAGCTCTATACGAAACGTAAAAATCTCCTTTATTCCATTGGATGACTTTTTTCATGTGACCCATTTAGTAATCGCCTCGACCACTTGGTGGCTGTATCGCGACGGAAATTTCAAAATTTTCTCTCTTCGGATCTTAGCGCTATACGAGTTCTGACGTCACAGTAGCCTGCGTAAGATGCCCGGTTGTAGCCCATATTTGTGTACTTAGAGGCATGATAAACTTATGGTACTAGTACTAGTAATCTCTCTTGTTTTGAGGAGCTGAAAAATTTTGAGTCGTACGAAGGTGTCCTCATCTATATTATAAGGCCTTTTTAGCCACATCGTATGAAGAATATCTACGATGTCGCTCTTAGTTTAACCTGCCCTGTTGTTGGTGGTGTCATTGGCGGCGATGTGAGAACCGCTTTTGGCAGTATAAAATTTTTCGTTCGTCATTGAAGGGAAAGTGAATTAGAGAGAATTGTGGTGAGGTGATATTTTTCTTCCGTGTATTTTAAAAGAAAGGGGATTATAATAGTAAGTTTAAGCATTGCATTTAATTTTGCTAGTAAGGTTAAGAATTGTGACTTGTGTTTTACTTTTGCTTGCTATATTTAAAGGGAGAGAGAGGATTATGGTATTGCCTTAATTTTTATATGGAAGGTTTAAGATTCCTATCACCCGACAATAAATAGGGCTTCACGCTTTCAATCCCGCTCCCTATTTCAAAATTCAAAAAAATCGAGGGTAATTTTAATAAGCAAAAGCAAGTATATACCGACGTTTGTTAAGTATGGTACGATATGGCTTCTATTATGAGCCCCAGGGTCGTCTTGTTTACATTAAATTAGATGAATCATGAATAAATTCCTCAATTTTTAGTTTTTATTACAAATTGACGTAAAAGTATAATTGAAAATCCAATTGGCTCATTAGTTAATCCTAAATCTAATTAAATTTTAATTATATAAATGCCATTCCGATGCATACTAGTTAATTAGAATTATTTCTCAATTAGCACTAAGGTAATTAAAATGCAATTACCATTTTCAATTAGTAAATGATTCTAATTAATTAAAATTTTAATTAGCTAATTATTTAGCACATCTCTGAGTTTAATATATGATGTGCATTGTGTCAATATACTTCGGCGTCAAATATTTTTACTTACTTCTCGCATTAAAATCCTTAATTGCATTTTCCTGTAAACAATTTAGCAACTTTATTAAAATTAGGCAAAAAAAACTAACAAAGCGAATCACTAAATATGAGAAAGGTTTTAAACATTCCTGACCACCTTTTTTTTCTTCAAGATGGTCGGGGATTGGAAAAGTATTTCTTATTGAGTAAGTACGTACTACTTAAAAGTATCGGCAGTTTGGAGCGATTGCTGATTTTCAATAGAGATAGATGTAAATTAACTTGAACGGTGAAGTGTGTTTAATGGGTCACTTTCGATGCAATATCTGATAATACAGTTAGTGGTGGAGAATTTGACAAAAATTTAAAGTACTAACTCAGTATGACGCTCAACCGTGGTCTCCAAGAGTGGTTCAACGACAGCACAAACGAATGGGAAAAAATCACGTTAGCCACGCTTCAAAAGCTAGCGCTGGTTCCATTTTTTACGCTTCTGTTCCCTTAAGGGTTTTTCGCAATAGTATATTAATTGTTGTTTAAGGCTTTCACGCGTAAACAAAGGGATAAATTAACCTCTTTCTAATAATATATTTATTAAGACTCAAAGAGCGGAAAAATTCTAATTGCAAAAACTTTTGTAATGAAGTTAGAAATGAGCGATACCAGAAGTGAGATGAGACTTGAAGTGAAGGTAATAGATCCTGGCACTAGTGATCAAATTTGAGGATTTTATGCCGCTTCCATCGCGCCTACACTAGAGAGAAAAAATTAGTCGAGTTCCAAAAATATTTCCTACCCCCTTCCCCTGAACCTAAAGCGGCGGAACACGGCCGCGGGTGCTTGAATCTAGTTCGGCCGTCTACCACCGCGAGCATCTCACGTTTTGGAGGGGAAATTCTGAAACCAGCACCAGAGGGCCAACCGTTGGTGTGTTATCAAGAATATTCACCTTCGCAAAGTGAAGAATTTGGTTAGCTCAGTACTTCTAGTCTCATCTCACTTCTGGCGATACTAATTGATTTTTTTCGGCGTTTGTTTTTCTTATATTGGCGTTCAAAGAGCTAACAAAAATATACCTATCTGGAAATAAACTAGTCAATGCCTAATTTTCGGGAGGTCTTAGACAAAATTTAACTAAAATATAACAATAATATATTAACAGCAGCTACGTTTTTGCGGGGAACAATTTTCTTTAGGATTTAAGTGACCAATATTTGAACCTATGAGAAATATCGAGGTTATTTTACATATATCACCAATAGCTGCACAAAGTTCAATATATAAATCTATAATTAGATATTCGTGATTTACCAAAGTTAATCCTTCATGAAGAAGAATATTAACCGCTATATTCCGTTTCGTAAATACCAAAATTGTAACATGAAAATATTTTATACTTTAGGATTATTAGAAGTGTTTTAAAAATGGGTTGCAAATCGGTTTGCAATTGAACCTTTGACAATTTCACTTAAATATTTTAAAATTAATGTTGAATTCTAATTCTAATTTTGATTCGGTAGGAAAGTTTAAATTTTAACAAGTATCAAAGCCACACAGTAATTCCATAAAGAACATTTTTCTACAACTAGGCCTATTAGAGTTACCTATACAGGTACTACAAGAGCCCCTTTTAATGAAAATATCCAAAACATTTCATGAGCCTACTGAGATATTTTTCCAAAAAGAATTAACAGATGCGAACGGTATATAGGCGTTTCCATCACTTTCATCTTACGAAATTTAATTGCAGTTTTGTGGATTTTTTTACCAGTACGAATTGAAGTTAGAAGTTTTGAATAAAACTGAAGTTCATTACGATTTCTTTAATCGAAATTTATTAGTTGATTTGATAAGCTCGCGATAGTCTTAGCGCATTTTATTTTATTATTATGCAAATTGAGTTCCTTTAGGATGCGATTAGTCAGGTTTCATGACGTGTTTTATGAGGGAAAGAATCAGGTTTACTTCGGAGCTGATGGGAGGGCAAGCGGGGTCAAGTCATCTCCGGCGGACACGGGGCAGTCGGTGACGCCGACATGTGTCGTATTCCCTCAAACATTGTCGCCCAGAAGCTTGGCTTACCAGATATACCAGAATAAAATACAGATATACCAGAAAAAATACAGATGTGCCAGAAAAAATACAGATGTACCAGAAAAAATTTAGATGTACCAGAAAAAATTTAGATGTACCAGAAAAAATTCAGATGTACCAGAAAAAATTCAGATGTACCAGAAAAAATTCAGATGTACCAGAAAAAAATTCAGATATAGTACCAGAAAAAATTCAGATAAACCAGAAAAAAATACAGATAAACCAGAAAAAAATACAGATAAACCAGAAAAAAATACAGATAAACCAGAAATAAATACAGATAAAGCAGAAAAAAATACAGATATACCAGACAATAAATAAATTCTCCCATTGCGAGATTAGCTTTAAACTGAGCTGCGAATTTCATTAAATTCTTGATATAATTCAGACCTTATCTTCTGTTGCTAGTGCATAATGAGGGTTTTTTATCGGCATAAAATCCGTTTTTTATTCCCTGGTTTAAATTAACTTCAAAATTGCCCCTCCCCTTCTCATTGTGGCCTTGTAAAAAAACTTCTACCCGGCATAGAATTTTCTTTTTTAGCACTAGTAAAAAATATATTTCTTTAATCGTTTTTTTGTTTTTAGGCCTACAATCGTTCTTCGAATCTGAAAATGAAATAAAAATTTAAATTGCATAGAATTTCACTTTTACTTTAGATAACTTGAGCAAACAAACAAACTCAAATGGCAAATTAAAGTTGAGAATTAATATGGCGTCTTCTTAAACAATTATTGCAATTGCTCACACGAATTAGACATCAAAGACAATCGTGAAAATGTTTTATTTTTTCAAAAATCGTGATGTCTTTGGTAACAGTTACAGAAGTTTTGTGATTCCATTTGGGTGACTACGTTTTAGACCATTCCATCAATTCCAGAAGAGAAGCAAACCGCACAGGGGTGGGGCCCGTCTTCTTAAGTAGGTTATTCCCCTCGCGTCAAGAAGCACCGCTAGAGGCAGCGCGAGCTGGCTAGCCTCCGTCCGCGTGTAGTGAACTCGGGCTCCGTCTGGCGTTGCCTCATGACGCCAGGGAAATAACCTCAAGTTGTGGCCTGTGTCTTTGTTTCTCTGCAAGTAATTAATGGATTGGTCTATATCGATTTCTTATTTAAAATATTATTGCTGGGAAATTTTATATGTGGAAATATTTCGGTTTTTGGTATTAAGAAACCAAATTTTTTAGGACTACAATTTGAATAAAAATTTCAATGATCAATTCTCTAATCGTCAAGATAAGCTCAATAATAACTGTCAACCCTTATCGTTAAGATAATTCTCTAAAAAGTGTCAACTCTTATCGTCAAGACAGGTCACTAATAAGTGTCAACTCCTATCGTCAAGACAGGTCACTAATAAGTGTCAACTCCTATCGTCAAGACAACTCACTAATAAGTGTCAACTCTTATCGTCAAATTAATTCACTAATAAGTGTCAACTCCTATCGTCAAGACAACTCACTAATAAGTGTCAACTCTTATCGTCAAATTAATTCACTAATAAGTGTCAACTCTTATCGTCAAGACAACTCACTAATAAGTGTCAACTCTTATCGTCAAGATAATTCACTAATAAATGTACCGTCATAATGAGCTTCTGAGACGCGAAACATACAACAACCTCCACTATTAGGAGTCTTTTCTGAACATGACCACGAGTGTGCAATATTTGAACGTTTGAAAAATATTGAGGTTATTTTACATTAATCAGCAATAGCTGCACAAAGTTCAATATACTATAATTCTATAATAAGATATTTATGATATCAAGAAGTGATTTATATAAGAAAGCATAAAATAGCGTCCGGTGCTCTCGTGATAGTCGACAATCCCCCCTCACTCGTGGAAACGTGGAAGCGGAGGCGAGAGTTAATATTTTATCTTACTCTATGTTTCCACCACCTATCTCTTTTACGGTTAAGCCTTGGTTTGGTTTTTGGAACTCACGAAATAATAAGTATAGTACACTTAATTCGATTTTGAAATAATTATAGAATGAACGATTTTCACGTAGAGAGACATATTCAAAATCTAGGTTCAAAACCTTTAACTAACTTGATAATGGCATTTAAAAAAAAACTGTCGTACCGTTTCAGCACCGCGGGCAGCATTTATTTTCTGTTTTCTTTGCTCGAGGTTTGTTTTTTTTTCTCTAGTCGGAATACGTCATTGGCGTCTGTATGACCTATCCTCACGGGATCCAATAGGAAAGCGCAGAGCAATGACGGACATGAAAGGGGTGGGTCTTACTAGTCCACTGACACCGGCGTAAGAGTAGAAACGTAAAATCTCGTGACTTATGCCTTCTTATGTAAATCACTTCTTGATGATATACAGGAGAAATTCCAAAGTGAATCCTTCATGAAGGACAATATTGGTTTCATAAATTTCAAGAATTGTACCATGAATATATTTTATACTTAGAATTATTAAAAGCGTTTCAAAAAATGTGTTGCAAATCAGTTTTCAATTGAAACTTTGACGATGTCACTTAAATGTTTTAAATTTAATGCTGAATTCTAATTCTAATTATGAATAGGTAGAATATTTATATTTTAAATAGTAGCAAAGGCACGCAGACGGTAATTCTACAACGAAGGTTTTTTTACATTTCTGGCCACCATTTTTTAAGATGGCGACGGGTTCGAAAAATCTTTCTTTTTGCGTACCTACTACTTAAGAGTAATGTCCCTGCAAAATTTCAGCCTTCTGAGCAAATCAGTTTGGGCTAGGCGTTCATTATTAGTCAGTCAGGACTATTTGACTGCTGTATACATTAATTGTGGCTTCTAATATAATTTTACAACATTATGAACACTAATTTAAAGTGTCCTTTTTATTTACAAATGTTTATTAAAGTTATTTAACTCGGGTGTCTATAGACCAATTCTAAATGCATTTTGATTGATTGTTAAAATAGTTTAAAAAAATGCATTCAAATAGTTTACTTTGATAAATATTTTAAAGTTATAATTATGAATTGTGAGAATAAAATTTAATTGAGAGTTCAAATATAGAGGTTTTAGAGGTACAAAGTCATATAGATTGATGAAGTCAGTGTGGGTAGAATATAGACGATTTGGGAACGGATCTCCAAAATTCGAAAATTTCAAATGAGACTTCAACGTGGTTGATAAAGTTAATAGCTATAATGTTATCAATATAGCGGATAAAGTTTAGCTCATCATACAATAATAGTCTAATGATAATAATCTAAGCTTTGTCTATGAAGGCCTGTGGATTTACAAATTCATCATCTTGAAATTTCCAATATAATGGGATTAAAGAATTTAGGAGATCTTTAGTATTTTATTAAGTAACGAGAGAGCAACTGTCAGATTAAAATATCTGAAATATTTCTGAAGCACTCTGAGATATGTTTCCAAAGCAATTAAATGCAGAGATGAACATTCGCAAAATAGCGTTAAGTTTCGTACCACTTGCATCTTGTGGAAAAGAAGTTAATTACATTGGCATAGTTTAATTGCTGTTTTGTATCATGTCGATACAAGGTTGTGGATGTTTATTGTAGAAAATGATAATCTAGTAGAAAAGTTTCGAGAAAGCACAATGGTCAAGACGAAAAAAATATGTCCGCACTATAATTAGAGTTAGTGAAATATAATTGCACGTAAAATATATGTTTTAATGCTTATGGGTAGAAAAATATTAAAATTTAAGATTCTAGAGAGAAAAGAATGAAACTCAGGTTTTTGAGATATTTTGCGTAATACATACGGACAAATTTAGAGTGCAAAATTCGATTCTGGTTAAGAAAAAAAGGTGATTGTTTTTTTTTTTCCTTTTTGGTATGAAAATCATAATTTTTCATCGACGTTCGAAAAGTCGTGGGGTTGTTTTCTTGGGCTTAAGACAAGCAACAACCGGTGATGACAATTTCGCAAAATAACACGACCGATGATAAAGAGAGTCCCCATACAATGATCATGAAAACTCTGGACAGAAATTCAATGGACAGTGGTCCAACCTCCTGAATTTGCGACATTTCATTAAACATAACTTTTCTCAAAATCCACGCATCATATCTTTTCCTTGGCACGGTTAGTCCCACCTCCTGAAACCTCAAAATACTGAAATAGTATAAAAATAATTTTTACTTTTACGGTTTCAAATCTTGGCTTCTTTCTTAGATCGGGTCAAAAATGTTTTTAAAATAAAATTACCACTACAAGGACAACATTCTTACAAAATGGGATTAGGCAAAATAGTGGTCTCCTGCACCTACAGGATTTCTCAGGCTTTATTGACACAAAGTGGTGAAAATGTTTCAAATTAAAATTATTTCGTTTTCAATAAAATATAAGGATTTAAGTTTTATTTAGAAACTACCCGTTACCCGCGACCAAAGAGAATATACCAAGAGGAGCAGAAACTTTGGAAATAAGGGCCGGCTCTGAATTTGGAGAAACTAGTTCCGGTTGTTCACGTGACCGTGTCGTCTGCTTATAAACATATTCCTTCGAGAATGGATCTGTCGGTAAACCTCGGCGGTGGGTTAGAAAATATGGAAGGTAAGTTTGTTTAAAGGGACTAGATTAATTATTTCTGCCAGAAATATTAAGAGTCATTAAATAATAATAACATTGTCATCATTTAGAGTTCTATGGAATCCTTGTGGTTGAATGTTTGGTGCAACTTGAAGCCCAGAAAGATGAATTTTATACCGAGGATTCTGAAATCATTCACTCTTTTTTTTCTGAAATAAACAAATCGGAAATCATTACACCTACCATCGTAGAACATCTAGAAGAAGAAATTTCTTGCTTTAAATTGCTTGAAAGCAAAACAGAAGGCGCCTTTTTTAACATTGTTTTGAAAATAAGTTTCAAAGAGCGAAATGGGTAATATCCTATTGGATAGAATCCCGTTGGATCGAATTCAAATTTCTAAAATTGTAGCCAAATTTAAAACAATTTATAGCCCAAAGAGCGATTTTCTACTGAATGGGAATATTTAAATGGAAGAGCTTTCGACTGAATGGGATGGGTTTACACATATAAAATCATAGCGTTTTCCTTGAGTTGCCGGGCTCCAGTAGCGCAATGGATAAAGTGATTTGGATGATCGAAGAAGTTAAGCAGCATCGAGCGCCGTCAGTACTTGGGAGGGAGATCTCTTAATGGTAAGGTTAGATTACGTTAGGTATGGTTAGGTTAGGGTTAGACAATTTCCAAAAATGGAAGTTATTTTCTGAAATTTATTGAAGAATGTTATTGGTGAACACATATTATTTGCTGCAGTATCAAGAAGTTTAATAAGAAAATCAATTTTATTTTTAGGTTAGGTTAGGTTAGGTTAGGTTAGGTTTGGTCAGGTTAGGTTAGGTTAGGTTAGGTTAGGTTAGGTTAGGTTAGGTTAGGTTAGGTTTGGTTAGGTTTGGTTAGGTTAGGTTAGGTTAGGTTAGGTTAGGTTAGGTTAGGTTAGGTTAGGTTAGGTTAGGTTAGGTTAGGTTAGGTTAGGTTAGGTTAGGTTAGGTTTGGTTAGGTTTGGTTAGGTTAGGTTAGGTTAGGTTTGGTTAGGTTTGGTTTAGGTTAGGTTAGGTTTGGTTTGGTTTGGTTAGGTTAGGTTTGGTTTGGTTAGGTTTGGTTAGGTTAGGTTAGGTTAGGTTTGGTTAGGTTAGGTTAGGTTTGGTTAGGTTTGGTTAGGTTAGGTTTGGTTAGGTTAGGTTAGGTTAGGTTAGGTTAGGTTAGGTTAGGTTAGGTTAGGTTAGGTTAGGTTAGGTTAGGTTAGGTTAGGTTAGGTTAGGTTTGGTTTGGTTTGGTTTGGTTTGGGTTTGGTTAGGTTAGGTTTGGTTAGGTTAGGTTAGGTTAGGTTAGGTTTGGTTAGGTTAGGTTAGGTTTGGTTAGTTTTGGTTAGGTTTGGTTAGGTTTGGTTAGGTTAGGTTAGTAATATTTTATAAATCATTTAACAATGTTACGCCTTTTCCAAAATATTGAAATTTAGCTTCATTGACTTCTCAAATAATATGCCTTTTCCAAAACATTACTGTTATGTTAGGTTAGGTTTGGTTTGGTTAGGTTAGGTTAGGTTAGTAATATTTTATAATTCATTTAACAATGTTACGCCTTTTCCAAAATATTGATGTTTAGCTTCATTGACTTCTCAAATAATATGCCTTTTCCAAAACATTACTGTTATATTAGGTTACGTTTGGTTTAGTATTTTCTGCAATAACAAGAAGTTTAATAGGAAAATCAATAGAAAAATAGGATTGAAAGGAAAATTCATGATTGGAAAACCGCCCAAATTGCGGTATTCGGTCTAATGGGATTCGGTCGAACGAGACATTCGATCCAATGGGATTCGACCCAATGGTAGACAATCGCGAAATGAGGATCTATTAAGATTAACAATTGGCTCGCTATGCCCAAACTTCAGGCTACTTTCAGTGCCGTTTCAAAAATCTTTTATGCAAATGTTGTACCGAAAGTTTTTTTCCGCGGTTATTGCCTTGGCTGAGATTGGTATAGAAGAGTTGAAACAGAAAATAGAAGAAAATAAGGCCAAAGAAGCATTGAAAGCTGAAGATGAAAATACTGAGACCATAATAAATTGGCGGGAGATTGAAAAAAGAAATGGTATTCCCAGAAATGCAGATGTTTTGAGATATGTAGCTGGATATTTGGGGAGGTCACTGAAGTGGAAGAACTGTCCAGAAGATATTGTTAATTGCATAATAAAGAAAGATCAGACACAAAGCCAACCGCCGTTGAAATCCGAACGCTGGATCAACATACTGAATCGAGGTGGATTATTTCACGTTGAAGATTGGTTTTTTGTCTTGGTCATTAGAATGAAAAATATTTCAGATAGTCATTATTCACAATCAATAGAAAAAATAAGAAGGCAAAATATTAAAGATAACGCTAGGAAAGAAATTCTCAAAGACAGGCTAATTTTAGAAGAATGGACGAAAATTGTAGTAAAGGATGAAGATCTGAAATGGCTTAGGCACATAACAGAAACATTTTTAAATACACGAGGAAAGGTTCTGGTTAAGGACATGTTGGAACATTATCAAAACGATACCAAAGAAGCTGTTAAAGCTAAAAAAGCATTAAGAAAATCAATCAAAGAAAAAAGTGATGCTGCGATTTCAAAATTGAAGGAGATTTCTCAAAACATAGAAGGCAATAAAGCTTCTTGTAAATCAAAAACACTATTCCGTAAGGCAGATAAAGCTAAGCCACTGGTTAAGCTGTCCCCAGAACAGAAAGAAAATTCGCCACAAATTCTTAAAGCCAAGAAATTAAAATGTGATAAAATTATTCCCTCAACAAAATGTCAAGATCGTCAAGAAGTTCCTAATCCCCCAAGAAAATGTCAAGATCCTCAAGAAGTTCCTAATCCCCCAAGAAAATCTCAAGACGATCCTATTAATTCAAATCATATTTTAAAGGATGATATAGTTTCATCACAAAGCAAAAGTGATATTTTTAACTCTAGTCAAAGTAGTCACAAAAAATCGCTTTCCACAAAGAGACGAGTAAACAGTTTTGTGTCATTGACCCAGGTTGAAGGAACATTCAAAACGGCTACTCGCAAAAGCGCTCGAATTAGTGAAAAATTGTCTCAGTATAAAATAACAACGAATTAAATTTTAAATCCAATGTTAAGTCTGTTTTTTACTTATTTTTATTAAAATTTATTCTGGTTATAATGTGTTTACTCGTGTGATAGTAAAAATAATTTTTTTAATTGACTCCTTTGTCAATTTCTGTATTTCCTCCTAATGCTTCTAAAACAAACCCTTTAAGGGATTCAAGCTTGTCTATATTGGATTGGTACAACCATACAGATGGATTACTATTTCTTCCTCCGGCGGCTCTCATTCTCCCAAAATATTGTTCCAGGGGATCTTGGTTTAAATGTTGTGTAAGAATGTAGGGTGCACCTTTCTTTAATAGGAATTTAACAATTGCTACAGTTGACTTGGCTAGTTTAAAAAACGTGTTTAGATTACTAATTTATAAAGATTTTGTTAACTATATTACCTGTCATTTTCAAGCCCTCAATGGTTTCTTTGCTTAGTAGCATTTTTGCCTTTTGAATAGCAGAAAATTTGCCGGGTCGATTAAAAACATCTTCTTCCCAATCATCAAGATACTGGATGAAATCCTCTTCCAACCACTATTATTTAAAATAATTATCATTAACCGTTGTGCATGCCTACAAAAAAAAAGAACAGGGTTTACCTTTAATCTTTCATCATTTATGGAAGTGAATGGTACCTTATCCTTCTTCCTCTTTTGCAATCCATCTTTGCAATTCTTGACATTGCATATGTCAAAAAATTTGTTGAATATACGAATGAAATTAACGGTTTCTGGATACGTATTATGTCCAAAGCAATGCTCAATAGCAGAAGCGACGGTTTCGCTGAGTACTTGCACAGCGTAGTTAACTTTCATTTTGGCATATGAATTTAAAAAAACGTGAGCGTAGCTCAATTTGGAAACGTGCTTAAACTCTCCTTTGCGCCGCAACTGATAGTAGTACAGTTTTAGTATGACACTCCATGAAATGTTTTCATTATTTTTCCACATATTTCGTATTTTGGAATCTTTAACACTATTGCTAAAACAGTTTCGTGTAGTTTTTATTAGGTGAGGTGCATCTGATATGAAGTAAATATTTCGCTCTTCGTCATTAGCAAACAAATTTGGTGCATAAAATGTTATTGGGGTACCGTCTTCACTAATTTGCGCTGCTGATTCAGCACACATCTTAAAATATTTTTGATTTGACGAACAACCATCACCAACAACTCCGAGTATGCGAAACCCGCAATTTTCAAGTTTTTCTACTGCTTCTTGCATTAAGCTGTATATTTCTGTGCTACTGGTTCCAGTCGTTGCAAAATGCGCGAAAGGGATTTTTATATCGTTGGTAATACCTCGCAACATTAGTTGTAAAACCTGGGTTGCTAAAGGTGGTGTTTCGTTTCCAATAACTGCTCTTTTCTTCTCATCAAGGGTATTCATATCATAATTGATGTCTTTGAATCCAGTTAAAAATCCATTATTTTTATGACACATTAAGTCTTCCTTGATTTTCATTTCATCAAGTAGAATTACAAAATATCGGTCCCAGGCTGGTCGATTCAGAATATTAGTTGTTTTCATCATTTCAGCAAATTTTTCCTTATGAAAACCCGTTTTAGAAGTCACAATGTGCTGTTCATTATATAAAGTTCTTGTACTTGGTAAATAAATGCATCCTGACTTTCTAAGTACTTCATACGCTGATTTTGATTTGTTTTTCAAATAGCAACACCACTTTAAAAATGTTTTGTCCCATCTCATGCCGTATTTCGATCTATGCATTGCTTTTAATTGTTGTCTAAGAAACACTGCTGTAAATGATCCAGTTGGTTCCATTTTTAATTTGTCTTCAAATATTTTTTTCATGGATAAAATAGCAGCTTTCGTTTTTTCGCAGTTTGAAGACATGGTGATATGTTTCTTCAATACCGAGGTTCTTCTCTTTTTCTTTTGTGAAACATGATTAGAAATTGTAGAGTGTCGAATTTCTCTTAAGCGCCGTCGATATCGACCACAAGGATAACACCTTTTTCTAGTCGCAGGAATTAAACGGTCACAATCCTCACTGAAAATTGCCTGTACTTTATCGCAGTAGTACCCCTTTCGGTTTTGTTTACTCTTGCGTTTTTTATTAAATGAATCAATAAGATTTTTTTCCTCATTTCCAATACAAACGTTAAATTTCTTTAGTTTTCTTAGCAGTTCATAAATATCACCATTGTCATTCAAAACAAAATTTGGGTAAATGCCACTTAGATTCATGCATTTTTCTAAAGATATTACCGATACTTCTTTATTATTCGTGATAGTACATTCAATAATTGCCGAGCCCTTTAGTATTTTCCTAAACGTAACTCTTTTTTCAAAAACTTCCAAAGCCCATCCGATTTGAGGGGTTATGGTTTTCAAATCGAAAACAGTTTCAAGGGTGTGATTTCTACTTTCACTGGGTGGATTGACTTGAGTCTTTATAATATCAGGAGATAAAACATCAACTAAAGGAACTGGATCTGGATTTTCAACTGTAGGGCCACAGAAACCGTGGAAATGGCGAGCGCATAACTGACTGGATTTTGTGATATCAGCTAATGTAATGAAAGAACGGCCACATGCCTCAATCCATCTCTCACATTTTGCTCGCTCCCTAATCGGTGATGGAAATCGTACAAAACTGTCTTGAAGCGAACATGTTTGCATTTTCTTTATATTTTTGGGGCCTTGTCTCAAACAAGCACCGTAACAACACCGATATCTTGGAGAAGACATTTCAATTTTATCAATCACCTGCATGATTTATAGTTTTAAAAGATTCATTACTAATCTATCCTCAATAGATAACAATACTGAATATGTTAACATTTACCAGTAAGTTCCTATGGTTTTACATATTTTCTCTGATATAACAGCCTAAAAACGCTTAACTAAACACCAAAGATATCTAAAAAATAAGTTTCAATTCACGTATTCTTAAAATTATCAAATTAAAATCATTTTTAATTACCTTTTGTACGTAAATGGTCAACCCAGACAACATCAAAAATAAGCAGACCGTGCAGACGACATAATTTAACCAATAAAAGGCGTCGCTGCTTAGCCAATCAACACAAACCGGATCTAGTTCCTCCAAAACCGTGGCCGGGCTTTTCAAAAGCCTTGTGAAAGGCTAAACTTTCTGCTCCTCTTGGTATATTCTCTTTGCCGCGACTTTGTTCGTGTGGAATGAGTATTCTTTATTAAATTATTATCACAGAGCAATTAAGTAACAAAACCTGAATCGCCAAAGCAAAGCAACACGAATCGAGCCGCAGTCAAATAAACCGCTAATTAAAATATCGAAATTATCCCTCGGTAATGTACAGAAAAAATAAGGAGGAATATAAATCATCACTTTGGGTAATCGTAAGGCAAACAACAAAATCAGAATAGCAAAGCAAACCAAAACGAATTCAACGGCAGTCAACGAAAAACAGATATAGACCATTTCGGAAATTATATACAGAGAAACCAACACACAGTTATGAGGCCTCCATTGGGGTTTTCTCCAATTTCTCCCTCGCGCCTAGAAGCAACGCCAGATGAAGCCCAAGTTCACTACATATCAGAGCTAGCACTACCTCTATCTATGCTTCTTGGCGAGCAGAAGAATACCACAATGGCGGCCTCACCCCTGTGTGTTGGTTTCTCAGTATGTAATTTCAGAAATGGTCTATTATCAGACTGAAACGTACTACTCTGGAATAACTCCCAAAGTCTTCTATTTATAGAATTAGTAGGACTGCATTATCAATTTGTTTCAATGAACAATTAAAATGTCTTGATTTGCATCAGCATCATTTAACACATAGGCAATATTTATATTGAAGTGTGCATAATTATTACTCACAAGTAATCCGCTTGTTCAAGAACGTAGCGAGGAAGCCGTTTGTTGAGAAGATAATGTGTATATACTCTTTCGTAACGCTCTTTCCCAATGTACACTTTCCGGTTCAGATTTTCTATTTTAACGTTCGTATTATTAAACTGCAGAAAAGAAGGCGTGAAATTGTTCTCAAGAAACAGTGCTCCAACTCCATCGATTATTTTTTTATAAATGTCATGGCTGAATTTTTCAAAGAAAATTCCGTTTTGTTCCATTCGTTGTGAAAGGAGGTGATACTTTGTTCGGTTTGACTTGAAATTTGTCAAAAAAACAATTATTAACGTTTCAGTTAAGGTGTTAAAAGTGTCAAATGGATCCTTAAATTGATTATACAAAAACGTCTTTGTTTGGACCAAGACCGAAAAAACCAACGATATGAGTGAGGTTTATCAATTGACTAAAGTTTCAGATATTGAAATTTTTCTTTGAGTATTTTTAGTAGTTTAATCCTTAATCACTATTTAATTCAATCAACTGATTTTACTCTTAATCGATCTATTCCCTCTAAATTTATTCAAAAAATTGCATATCTCCGCTTTTTCAAGAACAATTCAATTTTCCGAAAACATTTTATCATGAAATTAATCATTTTGAAGGGAGTACGTTTAGAGGGATCAATAATTAATATTTGAAATATTCCACTGAATTTCTAAGAAGAGCACCCATACACTGCAAGCACGGATGACTGCAAAATTTAATATCATAACTCGTTTAGTGTGAAAATAAATAATAAAATGACATTGTACAGTACTGAGAAATTTTTCATTTTATGGAATCTTTACACTAACCTTTGGTTATTTTTATGCTTATATAATATATTTCCAGTCCATGAAAGGAGAGCTAACTTCTAAAGGCAACCACATGGGACCAAAGTTGTTCCTTTTCCTTTGGTAAACGACATTATTTTATTAGTCCGAGCAAAATAAATTACTCTTAATCATATTTTATTGAATATCAGTCTTCTCAACAACTTGTAACCGTTGAAAGAACTTTTTTGGTGCAAACTTGAAAATTTCTCAAGCCACTAATATTTAGACCAATGTCCGTCAATGTGCTTACAAGTTAAGGAACATCGATACGAAATTCCTTCAAAATAATTAATTTCATGATAAAATGTTTTCGGAAAATGGAATTTTTCTTGAAAAAGCGGAGATATGCAATTTTTTGAATAAATTTAGAGGGAATAGATCGATTAAGAGTAAAATCAGTTGATTGAATTAAATAGTGATTAAGGATTAAACTACTAAAAATACTTAAAGAAAAATTTCAATATCTGAACTTTAGTCAATTGATAAACCTCACTCATATCGTTGGTTTTTTCGGTCTTGGTCCAAACAAAGACGTTTTTGTATAATATCTGTCACTTCAGTCTTAAGGCAGTAGTCAACTCTTAACAGGCTGAAAATGTCATTTCCCGTCACTATTATCTAAGGAACCATAAATGCTATAAGTTAGCGGTTTTGAATAAAAAATAAATCGAAATCATCTTTGGTTTGTCATACATTATTGATAATGATGGCACGAGATATTAGTGAGTATTAATTAAAATTAATAGCCTTTTCAAAATCGTTAAATTATTAACTATTTAATTTCGTAGAACTGTTTACTTCTTAAATAAGTGTGTTGAGAAAGTTACGTGTGTTAAACTTTACAAAAAAAGGAATGTGCTATAATTCTAGAGGGCCGGTAGGCCCTTCTAGATAAGAACCCACACTCTCCCGTAATGTTAAAGAAATAATTCACAGATTTTAGGCTTAGCGTCCCATAGAAAAAGCATGGGATTTTTGGTGGTCCACTCCATCGAATAA
The DNA here is from genome assembly GCA_019434445.1 of Phalangium opilio. Taxonomy (NCBI): domain Eukaryota; kingdom Metazoa; phylum Arthropoda; class Arachnida; order Opiliones; family Phalangiidae; genus Phalangium; species Phalangium opilio. The sequence goes on from JAEQBA010004123.1 coordinate 155,299, forward strand.
CTCAGAAACTACTGCGAAGTTAAGGATCGGAACACTTTTGAATTATCAAGCAACTATGGAATGTTGAACTTTTGAAATTTGATTAAGAACAATTAAGTCTAAGTATTTTATTTTAATTAATTTATAAATCATGGTAAAACCGTTACATATATTACACTGTTTGCATAACATTTTGTTCTGCCTCCAACGGGTTTGTGGCGTAAGGATAACGCGTCTGCCTACGGAGCAGAAGATTACAGGTTCGAGTCCTGGCAAGTTCGGTGTTTATTTTTACAGATCTTTTATACATCATTTTTACAGATCTTTTATACATCATTTTTACAGATCTTTTATACATCATAAAAGAAATAATCCTATAAATATAAAGTTTGGATAATTTTTTTGTTACGAAGTACGGGCATGTGGCGTAATGGATAACGCGTTTGCATTCGAGGCAAACCATTGCAGGTTTGAGTCTTGGAAAGCTCGCCTATTTTTGATGAAGAATCTTTGTATATAGAAGGAAAAATTCTTAAATAACAAACTTTCAATGAAATGTGCGCGTGCCAACTCCATAGATTAAGAGGTACCCACCCCACATCACCCCGACATTTTAGAAATAAAACTAAACGATAAAAACTCGGGGTTTCAATCAAGTCTCTATGGCTCAGTGGTAGAATGTCTTACTATTGCGTGAGAGATGCAGGTTCGATTCCCGGCTGCGATTTCAAAAAATTTTAATTAAAATTATATCTCTAACTGAGCTCAGCTACCCCTATTGGTGGGCTGAGGTACTATCGAGTTCCTTTTAAGCTAAAATATAACGATAACGAAAGCGAAAACTCCGGCCACAACTACTACTACTACTACTACTATTACGGCTCGGGTCACACTAAGAGCCTCATCGTTTACTACGATGTGGCTAAAAACCAGTTACCATTAGTAACACTTATTTATTATGAGGGTCACAAGATTAGGCTCAGATTAATAACTAATGTGAATTGAGTTACTAACCGCCTACCAATGGTTAATTTAGTTACCAACCGCCTTTTTATCATGAAATAAGTTACCACTCGCCTATCTATGGTGAATTAATTTACCACTTGCCTACCAAGGATTATTTAAAATGTCTAAGGATAAAACGCACACGCAGATCTCTATAGAAAGGGAATGTTCTCTAGTTGTTCCGAAATTTTAACCCATCCACCTCTTCTCCACCTACTGTTTTGGTGCGTCAAACGGAAAAGAAATACAAATATGGCGCCATCTATCTTATTATCGCGAAAGCATAAACGATAGAGAGATAGTTTTCGAAAGCATGCTGATATAGTTCTTTTTCGAATTGTCAACGGTCGTTAAGAACATTTAGTTCAAGATTCAAGAATGAGGTTAGTTCCTAAAAATCATAATTTAATTTTAGTAATAGATTAAAGCAATAATCCTTGACTAAAGCAAACATTCAGTGCAAGAATATACGAGGTGAGTTTACACTAATTTAGTTTAATAGGCAAGGCTTAGGTTTTTGTAGATCTGCTAGAGCAGAAAGAGAGCGACAAAACTTTCAAGAACCCGGTCACGTGTTGACGCTTCAAAATATTGGCTTTCCGGTTTGCCAATTGTGCCCGCTAGGTACCGTTTGGAACATCTACCTTCGATATTTCCTTCTCTGCGTTTTATCCTTAGACATTTTAAATAATCCTTGAGCCTACCAAATTATTTAAACTTTCCCATAAAATAATGAGAGGCACTCGGTGTGAGCCAATATGCTCACGAACATCGAATTAATGACGTTTGACAAGCATATAATTATTTTTATAATAGATTAATACAAATTAAGGCTGAAGGAACAGATATTATATAAAAAGACTTGGTTTGCCCAAGCCTTAAAAACAAAACGATAAGAGTTTTTCCAGTTGACTGAAGCGCGGATATAATTTTTTTTTCTATTGAATTTTAAAGACAATCTGTATTTTACTACTCTTTAGAATTTAATTCAATCACCTGATTTTACTGCTAATGGATTAGTTTCCTATAAATTAATTGAAATAAAAAATTACTTATCTCAGATTTTTCAACACCAATTCCATTTTCCTGAAATTGACACTTTTTTTTAATTTCGGAGAATTTTCCTTTCAAAAGGTTTTAAACACATCAAGTTTTCATAATGTTTTCAACTAATCAGCAACTCAACCAACACTTCCAAAATCTTCCTCACAAGTACTGATATACGTAGTTCAATAATTGTGACTGTGCTTAAAGAAGAAACGAACCCCTTTATCAAATATAAGAAACGTGATAACAGCCCCCTTTTGTATTCGAAAAGACCGCATATAATACATTATTAATGAGGGTATTATTTGAAAATTAAAGTACGTTCTCCCTTGAAAAGAAAAAATATCACGATAAAATGTTTCAGGAAAATTGAATTGTTCTTGAAAAATCTGAGATAAGTAATTTTTTATTTCAATTAATTTATAGGAAACTAATCCATTAGCAGTAAAATCAGGTGATTGAATTAAATTCTAAAGAGTAGTAAAATACAGATTGTCTTTAAAATTCAATAGAAAAAAAAATTATATCCGCGCTTCAGTCAACTGGAAAAACTCTTATCGTTTTGTTTTTAAGGCTTGGGCAAACCAAGTCTTTTTATATTCAATTTAAGAAGCTGTCTGTAAAATCACTCTTGCAATCAGCCTATGTAAATTCCCTCTAAGAAGATCATGGGTGCATTGATTATGGCTAAAAGAAAGGCAACCTACGAATGGCTAAAAGTGCGCCTCTTTTTAGGATAGAAAGAAACTAAATGACCATTTTTTTAGAAAATTTGTGGCAATAAACAAGATAATTAGCAATAATCATGGGTAAAAACAAATCCAATTTAGTAAAATTTTGGAAAAGGGGAAATATATTCAGTTGATAAAACTTGATAATTCCAAAAACAGGTCAACATTTAGCCGCCCATAACAACCTAGCCAGACATAAGCTTAACCCTGTATCTAAACCTAACATGATCTATCACATCATAATCAAATGGGTCTTAGGTTGCCAATTTATACCCTTGATGATCTATACATATTCTTGATTATTATAATAATTTGCCCTAAAATGTTAAACTTACAGTTTTGGTGACTTGGGAGACCACAAAAATCCGAAATTGCGTTCTAACATATGAATGCTCACTGAGAATAGCCAAAATAAAATTTATATAAAGTTATAAAATAGTGAAACCCTGTACACCTTATATGGAAGTGTTGAATTAACTGCGCTTACGTAAACACCACTGTCTTAACTCCCAAAGCGAAAACACTTTTTGTCATCTTTCCAGTAGTATTTTAAAGTGTAAGACCTAGGGTTAGGAACTTATCCTGTTTCTAGTATGAAACGAAGCAGACTATATCAAATTCCAAACCAGAGCTGGAAATCAGCTTTTTTATAATCTTAAAGGATGAAAGAAATAAACTTTCTTACTGTCGTCTGCTATGAAATAGGGAATTCGAGGCATAATTAATTAGTTAAATTACAAAAATTAGACTTCATTTATTTAAACACTAAACAGGTAAGTTTCTCATTTAGTAAATGCTTGTTAATTTGAAAGTATTCCGAAAACTAACTTCGCTGTAGTTTTTCCGTATCGCCTATGACAATTTCCCTAAAAAACCGGGTAAAATGTAATGCTTTTTCAATGGGACGCTAACCCTAAAAAGGTGATTTTTTCGTTTAGCATTAGAAACGGGTATCAAGTCAAGTAGAATTTCCCAGTGGCCCTTAACGTTATTAAAGAAACCTTCAATGAAGTGATGACCTGAATGATACCATGGTTATGACCAAATAAAACGTTTTATGGATTCGCATATTTTTCTTTCCGGAAGCCATTTGACTTAGGCGTCCATTTAGGCAGAGAAAATATACCATATACTTTCTCTCCAGTTTATGACTTGTTGTGAGATTCGTATTTTTTTCTCCGCGCACGGGAGGAATTTCAATTTTGATTCTCGGGAGAGTCTTTGTTCTTTTCAACAGGTGTCCTAACTACTTCAGACTCACTTTAGAGTCACGTCACATCCTCTGGTGTACCAGTTTTTGGGTCAAATTGGGAATACATAATACATTAGTACTTTACATATCCATGATAGAATAGTTCATAAACCGTATAAGTATGTCACGCTGTTGGGGAGAGATAAGGGTTTAGAAATTTGTTACGTTCCATATTAAGGTCGAAGAAAGAGGTTTGGACAGCGTGACAAAATGAAATGAATTTAATTTAAAGTAGATGAATTTCGGCCTAGAGAAAGGTAAAGGAATCTCTTGTGAAGGTTAGTCCTAAAATAGAGAATATATTGCTGCCTTGCAGCAGCAGTGAATTACTTCTTGCCGCTTACTACTTGCAAACCCAAACAATTTTTCCAGATAAAATTATTTTCAGTAAATGTTTTTACTGTTATTTCTCCTTTAAACGAGGTATATTTATCCGCCATCGGAATTAGTTTTGGTTGTCGCAAGAGGTCATCAATATTATCGACGTATTTGGAATTGTCAACTATCATTTCGCTCTTGAGTGCGGATGAGTAGAGTTTTAAGATTGCGAACGAGAAGAATAGCCAGCCACATCTCAAAAAGACGGAGTGCTTTCCAAAGTTATTTGAATCTGTGTGGGTTAGATTTCTATATAGGTGCATTCTTTTGGTAGACTAGTTTGTCCGTGTAAATAGAAGTTGGAGGAATTGAATCGCCAAAAATGTTGGTGAGAAAAAGATTCATTCATTTTCTTTAACTTATCTAACAGTGTAAAATATGATTCGTCAGAAAGATCGCTTTTCACCAATATCAGACCTAAAATCAAACCATTGTGACATATTTTACTATGCAACTACTATAAAGTTTTAGATTTGGTGTAGCAAGTATCTAAATTTTACTAAACCGATCCAGTAGTTTTTTCAATCGATTACCGAGCATTTAGGCTTACCAAATTTTTAATACTTATAATAATAATAATAATAATAATAATCTAAGCTTGCTCTAGGAAGGGATGTCCACACTAAGTCAATTCGCGACTTATTTAAAGGTGGGTCCCTTTACAATGCATAGAGGGGTCAAGTACTCGATGAATATAACCGACGAGTTCACGATGATTATAATCTTTGACTATTCATCGAGTATTCGTCAATTATACTCTACAAGATTATTCTTTGTAATGAATTTTCAAATACAAGTCCACCATCTAGTTAACGAATATTTTTTCGAATATTTATCGATTATCTAACGAATATTTTTCGAGTATTTATGGATTGTTTATCGATTATATTTCGAATGCTTATCGAGTATAAATCGAATATATGTAGTATATATTGTATATTTCTCGAATATATGTCGAATATTTATGGAGTATATATCGAATATTTATGGAGTATATATCGAATATTTATGGAGTATATATCGAATATTTATGGAGTATATATCGAATATTTATGGAGTATATATCGAATATTTATGGAGTATATATCGAATATTTATGGAGTATATATCGAATATTTATGGAGTATATATCGAATATTTACTAATTTTTGAATTTGTCGAATGTTTACTGATTTTTGTATTTATCGAATACCAATACAACTATTCTGTAAAAACTAATAAAATCCATTATCGATACAAGTACTCGATCGAGTTACTCGATACAAACGAGGCCTATGACTAGTAGTAAGCGACATTCCTTAAAACCTCTACATAGAAAATTTGTGGATGGATAGAACTAAATTTTTGGCGTGCCAAGCCCTTCAAATAGACAAGACTGCAGACTAACAGTTTTCGAAAAAATAAGTGGTGAACTCCCAGATATTTTCGTAGAAGATTTTCATCTTATACGGGATCTTCGTTTTGATAATCACTTCGAGAAATGAGACGAAAGCCACTGCCACGATAGATACGATTGCAATGAACCAAATAGTTGTATCGAAGCCTTGTATCCATAAACGAGCACCATCGACGCTGTTGACGGCCTTCACGGTCGTCACTATACTATGATCTACAGCTTCACCGGGAGATGATACGTATAAATAGGTAAAAATTGACGGATTTACTGTGAACCTCATCATGGGAAGATCGCATAACTAATTGTTAAAAATGTAGGAAATTATTAGTTGGTAAGCTTTGATCGGTACTAGCTGGCTGGTACCAATCGAAAATGAATGCAGGGAGTTTGAAACCCGTAGCTTTTGAAAATTTCAGACATTGATACAAACTCCCTCATATCTAAGAGTATCATCTCGGTAAGCTATTCTATTTTTTGGAAATCGAAAAATCTTACATCACGAAAAAGAGCGTAAAATAGAAAGAGAACACTGTTAGTGTCTTTTTCCCCGTGAACATCACGAAGAATCGTTTTCACTTCCTTATGCTGCAACAGTTCTATGCTGCCAAATATAAAAAATGGAATCAGATTGTAAGCATAAGCAAAATAACAACAATAACACGAAACGCCTCACTGAAATACGACAACAGTTGCGTTTAACAGTAAAACATCCTTTCGGCCACAAAAATTGGCATTTGATAAAACTTTATTTGAATCGCTTCCCGTGCTCTCACATAAGATGGTTTTAGAATTGCGAAAAATAAGTTTTTCACGCCCAGCCTTCCTTAAAGGGTTTGTAATGAAGGCATCGGCGGGTGAGTAAATTTATTTGAAATCCATTAGAGACTAGTGACCGAGGAGAGGCGTGGTTCAAAGAAGCTGAGTTCGTATTGTTTCTAAAACTACCACTTCGGGAAAGTGGGGGCTGAAATTTCGCGAAAAACAAGGAATAAGTGTCCAGTCCAACTCCATACGAAGTCTTTGTATCTAGGCGTCACGTGGTGCCTGTGATGCATTTCAAATAATTTTTCCCACCCGCCGATGCCCGATCGTTTACAGTCCCCTTAAGGAAAATTGGATGAAACTCCAAAACTGGCATATCATATGACAGTCCCATTTTGGACACTAGTTACGTTATCCAAAAATAGATGAAAAACTGTGCCGTTTGGATCCTTTTACATCCAATTTTGAACAACATTTTCTAACAATGTTTGGTGTTGTTGCATGATTAATTGTTAAGTAGTTTGATGGAGATATCGAACTTACGTCACGTTTTTAATGCTTCTTAAAAGGTAAGTCCATTCCTTATATTTGTAAATGTCGTACTGGGAAGCATTTTCGCTAATAATACCCATAGAAGAATAGGATATATTCTCCTAAAAGAAAAACAAGATGGCCCCGGCCAGATTAAAGTTTCTTTTCGTCATATTTTCAACTTACATCCAAGCTAAATATACATTTCCGAAAAAGAAGGAATGAAATGAGACACACAATTATTGCGCCAGCGCCTGCACTAAAATCGCTTGTGCAGTTCTGCTAATTTATTAGTCGTTTCAAATAATAAACGGCCTAAGCTGATATCACAAATATAACTTATGCTTTAAGTCCATTAAATTAGGAAGTAACCAAAGGAGTGTCTGGGACTCCCCTCTCTGGTGTAGTAATACTGAAGAAGGGCGATACATTCGCATCCTCGCGATAACTTTTCTCAGACCTTCGTTTTAGATGCGACTTGTGCGCCAAAATTTGCCTATTGGGTAGAGAACCAGATACTGGCTGAAGGAGTCACGCCCCGCTCGCGTGAAGAAAGATTTCCAAGGCTGCTTTCAGTAACGCTCAACGGAGACCAAACGCGTTGAGCTCCGTTGATCAACGTGATGTTATGTGACGTATTAGGCTACTGAACGGTTTTTTTGCAAACTTTGCGTTGCATCGTCTGCTTACAGTTCATGGAAATGGATATGCGAGGACCTGCTAGCCGAAATAAGAGCAAACTCTGACCCGTAACTTAGCCAAGGCTTAAGCTTTAAAACCCAATAACTTTTCAAGCTTCATAGATATAATCGAAAAAATTTCATAAAATAATTAACAGACACTATTCATTCGCATTCAGTCGCTGCTACACAGATTTTATAAATAGTTCCGAAATTATCCATCAAATTAACTTCTCGAAATCGTTCAGGGAGATAAGTTTCCTCCATTGCTGCTACGTCACAAATGCGTTGCTCAACGAAGTAATTTGCTCTTACAGCCGATGACTTCGATGCCTCTTCGCTTACAATCGTGACGTCAAACCGGAAGTTCCGAAAATCGTTCAGTGGCGAATGCGCATTCAACGGAGCCTCCGTTGAGCGTTACTGAACGCAGCCCAAGAGAGGAGGTTGAAATTTCAGGCCGCCTTATTAAAGGGGTAAAAACGAACCCCCTCATCCATGCAGTTAATAGGAGTTCTAACCCCAGTAGAGGCGATAGCTATACCAGCTATTGTAATTGTTTACTTCCTAGACTAATTTGGTGGACTTCTGCCTATGCTAAAATACTCACGTTTGTTAACTTAAAGGGTCTGTAAATAGGTCAGTGGGCCGTTGCATTTATTTTTTGAAAAAGTCGTGATTGACGTCACAATCCCCCGGGGGTAAGCAAAACGAAAGTATTTCTTTCTAGGAAACTCAGCGGGGGTCTCGGACTCTCGGTGGTGATGACTGGGGAAACGCCGAAGCAGGGCGGCTCAAACACAATCAAAAAAGAGATCTGACAGCAATTATATGTGTCAAAAAAAAATCAACGGTCCGCCGACAGCTTTACAGTCCCTTTAATACGCGCGTTGTTGTAGTGTTTCAATTACCAGATATCCCGGACTCCGTGAACTATTTAAGAAAAGTCTAGTATGAAGTGGTTTGGTTTTGACTGTTACCCAAACACACATGTAGATATTAAAATCACTCAACTGTATTGTTATGCTTGTTCAAAATGCCAAAACCAAATCTTAATTCTATTTCTCCTTTCAATGATAATCCGAGAACAAGCTCTAGCTCAGTTATTGAATATCGCTTTAATATTGAGAATAAACTTGTCAGGGTTCCATTTTAAAAATTGATTTGAGTTTTCAAATAATAAATATTGTCTGATTTAGCGTAAAAGCTCTTCCAAGTCAAGATCTTTGAAAATATAGCAATTTACACGTTTTAAAATGTTTTCTTTTAAACTAATTTATTTTAGCGACACTGAATCGAAATAATTCATTCTCCCTTTAATATTATATGTAAACTTGAATTTTAAATTTTACGTACTTCAAGAAATAAAACCCTTAATTGCATCTTCCTGTAAAGAATTTAGTAATTATATTAAAATTAAGCACAAAATTTATACAGTATACAGGTATTTTTGATATGTATTTCATAAAGTAAGGGGTGTGTCCTTTGGGTCAGACCAAGAAGTGATATCTACTTTATTAGGGAGGAGGTATAAGCTATGAGTATAAGCGCGCCATAGTCCCAGTCCCCCTTTCAAAATACAAGGAGGGAAGTAAAAGGTGGCCGGGCTATATCGCCTCTCCTCAGTCGGAAAAAACGTAATTTTCGTCATTCGCGTCGCGCTGACGTGAGTTTTCCAGAAACAATGAGATGCTGGTTGTAATTTAGAGGCGGGTATTAAATCCGGACCTACGTTTGGACTGGATATAAAGCTGGAAATCTTGGAGAATTTTTACCTTCTCCCTAATAAACTAGATATCACTTCTTGGTCAGACTGAGTGAAAAGTTTTTAAGAACATGGGGACTATTTATTAGCTGTGTTATGGGCCCCTAAAACAAAGGAATTAGAATTAAAGGGGACGATACAATGGCGTGTAATAATTACTGAAAGTTACAAACCTGTAAATTTTACTTTGCCGTGCCCGTAATATTTTTATGTCACAGTTAGACGAAATTTAAGGCACTCAACTGCTTATTGAAATCTTTCTCTGATGTAAGAAAAAAAGAGTTCACTTTGAATCCAAGAGTGGGAACAGTACGAATTCCTGAAAGTTTTGTAAATCTTTACTGAATCCGAGGAAACTCCAAGTCGTTCTTAATAACGCTGCCAATAATTTGACTCTTGAGTCGAATAAATAGTTTAATTTGTACCCAAGAACCAGAACCATTCGAATTACCAGAACTTTTAATGAACTTCTCTAAGCAGGGAGTAAACAACCGAAACTTTTTGTGCTTTCTGTTTTCTTAAAGGGCAAGTCTAATTTAAAATGCACTTTTTAGATACAATGAAGTTTTCATCTTAAAGTAAGAAAAATCGGTTAATATTTCACCAAGCCACAAATTTTTGACTCAATTTAAACACCAGGTTCGCCCAAAAATCTATTGTGATATTCAAAATTCGTGGTAATTAATGTATTTCCCCGTTTTAGTCAGAATGACGTAATAGGTTTTTTCAAATAGGTAGATTTTCAAACTAGGCTTAGCGATGACACTTAAGATTAGGCCTAAGCCTAAGTTTGTTATACTTTTCACAGGGAAGTAACATCACCCTTCTTGGTCAGAATGACGTAATAGGTTGATTCTTTCGCAAGCCACGTGCTTCAAATTAGATTTTTATACTAGGCTTAGCAATGATGCCTAAGATTAGGCCAAAGCCGAAGCCAAGGTATAATTTTCACCTTTTACATCACAAAGAAGTAACATCAACTTCCGGTAGCACGAATTTTTTAAAATTTTGTTGAGAGGTAATAGAATTCTTTTTAGGTAAATCTAACGTTCTGGAATGGAATTTTTTTGAAATTATTGACTCAATATTATTGTATTTATACGTACTAACTTACTAAGCAATAGACATGTTTAATGGCATTTTTAATGCTAAGGTGTGCCAAATGTTCGAAATGCCATCCTTCGCCGTTTATGTATTGCTCAAGCGCATAAGCTTACAACAGTTGATTATCTCACATAAAAAGGTTGCTTCATCTACTTCAAATCGTTCTTGATACCGCCACCAACACTCCCTTTAAACTTAAGGCTTGACCTGCTTTATACGCTTGAAGTCCGAAATTGCCCTAAAAACAATGAGCAAGCTTTAATTATCGTGAATTTGTTGCTTTCATGTGCAGCTGAACGTTAACTTCGTATTATAATCTTTCTCTACTAATATCGAAAAAAGTGGTTTATATTCAAGAACCGGAACAATTCGAATTAGCAGAACTTTTTCATTAACTTCGTTGGAATAGTCCAGCGTTCCACACGACATTTGTTTTCTTATATCGGCGTTCGAAGAGTTAGTTGAAAATATGCTTCGATCTAATCCAAATTCATCGAACTCGAATACTATTTCCGAAGATATCATATAATACTTATCTATCACTATCTTTCAGTCAAGGTTGGGGGGATGGGGTTACAAGTCTTATTTTTCCTCATCTGAATGGGAACCTTTAGAAGCGAAATGCCTATTGGAAGGTAAAAGATGGGAATCCATAATACACTAGTGTTTATACATATCCATTTTGAGGATAAATATGTTTAGGTCAATAACGACTTGTAACTATCACACATTTTTCAGAAATATATTAGGTAAAATTTGTCTATGAAGTCTATTTACGATTTTTTTAATCAAAATTTATTAATTGATTTGATAACCTCGAGACTGCCTTAGCGCATTCTATTGTGTCGGGACATAACGTTCAGTCAAAGGTTAATAGATTAAAAACAAAAAGTATACTTCATTAAAGCTTCCTCGCGCCGTGTAATATGAGAAAGCCCCCTTTACCTCTCATAATAGTGTCGATCCCCTCTTTGTTTGATTACCTTCACGACCGTAGCACAGGGTACATGGGTGAATAGGCTCAATATAGTACCAAGAATTAAGGTTTGGTTCGCCACCATAGAGCACTATTTTATATAAATCTTTGACCTCAAAAATCTCTTCTCTGATCAGTTGGTTTTTGTAAGGTCGTTTGCTTCTCGATTCACTTGGCGTCTGCTGTCTATGGCTGGGAACTGTGAAAGAAGTGTACTTTTTGTTATTCTATGAACTTTTGGTATGGTTTATAGAGTGCAGAGATTTAAAACGTATCTATATTCATACATACATTATATTATACCAGGGATATATAGACTTTTTTAAGACGGAATGGGTAACAGGGTTATTCGGGTGCGCGTCCAAGTCCACGACCCCCTTACCCGTAACAGAGGGATATAAAAGAAGAGGCGGGTCTTATTTTCGTTATGGCCAGCGTTGGAAATAAGGCGGTGGCACAGGGCAGATGACCAGTTTAAAAATTGCCTGGACCAGTTTAAAAATTAAATCGGAGGGGGGTCAGTGGTCCACGGGACCACTAAGAAAATTCTAGGGTAACCACCAGGGTCCAGCCATTATCTCAACTATTTTAATTACCCACTTCTTTAGTTTAACAGACGACGCGCCCTGGTCAATGGTCATGGACCAGTTTATTTATTCCAGGCCAGGGGTGTTGCTGGCCCAATGTCCAGTTTTAAAAAAATCCTTATTTCCCACCCTGGTTATGGCGTTGTATGTATATCCGGGTCAAATAAACGTCGTCTGTCCCTTCGTCTGCCAAGTTGGAATGGGCTCGGATTGTAATTTTTGAAACAGCATTGTTTAAAAATGGAAGTTACGCAAGACATAGGGCTTGCAAGTGAAAAAAACGGGGAAGACCCAAGAAAATTAAAAGTGAGTTAGAATTGAGTAAAAGTCTTCATAGATATTACAGAACGAACAGGTTTTAACCAAACACTAAGCTCACAAAACTCCAGCCCATTCACTAAGCCTTGGTTAACTTCATCAAATTCGTTTACAAAATCATGAGGATAGTAGACATGCTTGGCTTAAGAAAGAATTAGCGAACACTTTTCACCCTTACAGATGTACTCCAAATCCAAAACACCGGCACCAAATTCACTAACTACCTTCTTAATTGCTATTAAAAACAATTCCCGAATAATTAAGGGACCCTCGCATTTAGACGGCTCCATTTTGAGCCCCTGTGAAGACGCTTAGACAACCATAGCCCACTCGATCCGCGCTCCCGCTATAGCGCGAGCAGCTTGCGTCGTGACGCGCGTGATCGAGTGGGCTATGGTACAACGCAAGAGGGGTCGTAGTCATAGCGACAGGAATTACGTGTTTTTGGCCCTCCTTGTCAGCAACGTCACCAATACGTAGTTTTTTTGAGCCAATAAGATAATTTAATTTTTTGGTTACGTGTTGAAGGAAGGGGCTATATACTCGTCTATGAGTCGGACTGAAGTAAAGGCCAAACATTGTTTATTCCGTCTTAAAAAAGTCTATCTATCCCTGATTATACATAATATAATATTTATTCTGTTTATAATGACTTTTATTTCAGACACGGCATATTCGGGAAATTAAATATTGATTTAGAGGGGCTACAGAATAAGAGAGTAATGGAGTGGTATTTACACTATAGCGTAAGTGTATTTACTTAATGTTCATTAATAATTTACATATATGTAATTTCTAAAGAAAAGAAGCAATTTCATATCGTACTGTTTCTGAATTTACGTGACAAAGCGAGGAGGTACTCTTTCCAAATATTGTTTTCGAAACGATCGAGCTAGAATTCTATTTTCTATTTAGTCCCACTTAAATGGAAATCAATGAAATACACGTAGCTTATTTGACCTCAGATAAACAAAGACATCAGTGAGGGCTAACCAGTAAGAATTTGCCTGTAATTTGAGTACAATAATGAGTACACCGCGAGCACAATAATGATTACACCATGAGTACAAATGATTACGATGAGTACTAAAAGATTATGGTATGATGACAATAATGATTGTGTCATGTAGAACTGTAGACGTGAACAGACACGAAGATTACGCTTGAGTACAAGTGAAGTCAGTTGATTACACAAAAATTACGGATGATTTCGTGTGACCGCACAACGATTATGGATGAGTTCATGTGATTACATAAAGATTACACATGATTACAAATGATTACGTTTGATTACACATGATTGCAAATGATTACGTTTCATTACAAGTGATTAAAGATGATAACGGATTACGATTGTGTACAAATTATTGCAGGATGATTGCCAAACCATTACAGGAAGGGTGTACACCGATTACGACAAGTGGTTGCTCCCTCGGACATCAGATAACGCGGAAAATGTTAGGAGAAACGTTATTATTTCATGCGAACTATGGAATCTATCATCAGAGTTCATTAGGAAGAACAAGAAAGAGGATCAACATAGTAGGTTTTTTTTGTGACATGCAAACAGTGACCTTCGGGCAATACTTTAATTTCGTTTTGTGCCCAACGCGCACCTAACTTTACTTTAAACAGAGCTTTGATTAAATTGGAAATGACCTCGATACCCTAGAATCCCAACCCGCCCATGTTCGTGAGTAACACAATGAATATTTTTTTTATCGACAAAGAAAGAACCCCGTTGGCCGTTTTCCTATCACTTGCAAGGTTTGTAAGATCCGTGGAAGAACATGTTTATAAGTAGGATCCATCGCATCGCGTTAATCTTCCTAACTATCCCGGGAATACGAAGAAACCGCGATAAATCAACACCCGTGAAATATTTTCATCACTTGCTATACATTTCAACACACGTGTATGTTATTCATTTCGTATGCAATGCCATACATCATTCCTGCATTGAGATAGACACGGTGAAAGCGTTGTTATTCACTTCGGCTGATATGGCTAAATTATTTACTAGCGTCTATCTTATAAACAAAGCAATATTGCTTCCAAAATCGTTCTTTAATACGGCGTTAAATTACGACTTCAAAGTACCGATTTATTTCATCGTTATTATCGTTTCGTTGACTACGTTGCAATTGTTATTTTTTATGTTAACATTTCTGGCGCTGTTTGAAGAGAATTATATCGATATGCATATCGAACTTCACCAGTACAAGATATCGTACTTAAGAAGTCACCACGTTGTTGCCTATTCTATTGGCTTTTGGGAATTATTTATGGACAACTGCTTGTCTTTTGGGATGTTTTTATTTCAAATTTTACTTATGGTTCATTCGAAAGTGATGGAAGAAAAACTTAAAGGTAAAATGAGTTATTTTATTTATCTATCATAATCTAATATACAGGGTGATTCCGATAAGTCTGCCATAAAGTATGGGGATGTTCTTCGAGTGATTTTGAGTCAAAAATGTTCTATGAAATTTTGCCCGTTCGGACCACTGTTATCGAGATATGATTTGAGTATTCTAAGGATGATCCCTTAAATTTAATAAATAAGCTCATAACTCAAAATCAGTGGTCCGGTTAAAATGTCATAGAACAATTTCGACTCAAAATCTTCAAAAGAACAAACTTATCAGAAACATCCTGTATATTTCAGAAAGTTCTTTCTTTGTTTGGGTGTTTGTTCTTTATGCACAGTCGCAATTAGTTTGAGCAAACTACATTATTGATATCAGTAACATTTGGGGAAGGTTTAGGAATTGTCTTGTGTGTTTGAGTTCCTCAATCCCTAATTAAGGATTGTTTTAATTCAATTGAATGTTGCGAAAAGGTTAGCTTCTAAATTACAACATCAAGTAGATATTTTACTTTTATGCGTCCAAGGACATTATAGTGTTTAGTGTCGACATAGACAGGAAACTCCTCCCGGATTCCAGTCCCTTAAACCAGACCGCGGCAACACTAGGTACCTTAGGTAGTAACACTACAATCAATGGACTCATAAATTCTGCCTGAAAATGCTTCGTGTTCATTAAATTCACTATTTTTTATATTTAACAGATTTATTCGTTGACATCTGCGATTTGAAAAAACCAATGGAAACATTTGGATCCAGATACACTGAACTTATACTGCAACATAAAATGACGGACCGATCTTTCAAAATTGCCATTTTCTTATGGTTATTCGAATGGACTCTGCATTTTACATTAGAACTGCCTTTATTTTTTGACCATAGCATGGAAAGTGCACCAGATATGGTATACGTTCAATTCTTTTGGTTTCTTAGCGTCGTATCGCCCGTGATAACAACGGCTTGTATGTTCGCGATAATGTCACGCGTGGAGTTAGTGAACAGGAAATTATTAAAAGCTTGTCATCATCGATTGCTAATCGATGATCAAAGTAAATTCAACGTTTACCAAGGCTTATCAAACAGGCGTTGTACTATAAGTAAGTTAAACATTTATCGAGGCTTAGCAATCCGGCGTTGTTTTTTGAAAATTTTCTCTACGAAGAAATTAACTTTCACTCTTTGTAATTGGGTCGTTATCGATTACACTTTCGTCGCGTCCTATTTCTGGTCGGTTTTATCCTATAATTTATTTATCGTGACCGTCCTAATGGAAAAATCAAAAGCCTCGTAAGGAACGTAAACAACTAATTCAATTGTAAAGCTATGTTCACACTTACAAGGAAGTCGCTTGAGAACTGGTTTTCCCTTCCAGTTTTGAAATCATCTTCATTAACAGGTTCAAGCGAAAACAACCTAGGCCTACGAAGAACTATAACTTGGAGAACTAACTTGAGGCGAAAAGTAGGTTTGACACGCTCGGCAGCATAAGTTAATCACTATGCTTTAGTTTACTTGGACCTAAGATTGCAGAGCCATCTATCAGGTCTTGTATGTGTGAAAATACAAAACAAAAATTTAGAGAGGTCTTGCACCTAGGTTTGGCAGTTTATAACACTCAGAATGCTATGGGCCTACTCCTCAGGTAGGAGCTAGTTCTTTTGAATGTTCACACATACGATGTGGCTCTGCAATATTAGGCCAAGTAAAGACCCACTTTCGCCTCAAGTCAAGCAAGTTCTTCAAAGCTTCCAGAAATTGAGTCTGTAATTAGCTTCTCGGGTATCTTTTTTTCTCAAAACTAACTTGGGAAGCGTTTTAAGTAGTTTGTAACTGTGCACAGAGCTTAAGAAGCTTGTGACCGGTGTGGACTCGGATATTGATCATTGCCAATTTTTCTTTCTTCACGAACAATAAATATTGAATTTGTACTTTCCGAAATAACAAAGTCAATTATTAACCACGTAATAAGATAGATTATGTTAGCTAAACGGGAAGGTATACATTATCCACGAATACGACACGCAATTCGAAACAAGAGCCACTTACTGTTTTATAAAACGGTTAAAAGAGAAAGTCATATGGCTGACACTGATATTAATTCATGAAGAAGACATTTCCAAAAGTGTTTCTTTACAATTTTTTTTAATTTCGAAGTTTCGTGGTTTACGTGCAACTGTTTTCTCCCTAAATGTGTTTTTGTATATAATATATCCAACAATTACACACTTAACATAAACTCCCATGTTTAAAACAATCAAACTTTATGTGAGAAAACTGAATATCTTTCACAAAGCAAGATTTATTATGATATATGGTCAATACTAAAAAACATCCAATTAATCCATGTTCTGGAAAATAGATTTACATGTATCGTAAATAAACAATAACTTGCAAGAAGTTTATAATCCTAAATTCAACCTTTGAGGTCTTAGGGTGATGGAATTTGTGAACACAAAAATTAAGTCTAAAAATGAGGTAAATTTTATTTTGCAATTTCGATCAATTATAAAAATTAAAGTTACATAACAAACTGCTGAAGAACATCATAGAAAATAAACATAAAGTAAAAAAACCCAATCAAAGCCTAATATCCGAATACAGTTCACTTCTTATTTGGAGCTCCTTTGGCTGGTGATGAAGCTACCGTTTTCTTGGAATCTACTGGTACGCCCTCCGAAGCCTTGGCACCATTTTTCTTCACAGGCTTTTGAGGGGCAAGTGAAAATGAACCCGATGCCCCACGTCCGGTTTTCTGAACTAGTAATCCGTCCTCAACAGCTTTAAGCAATGCCTTCCTGATATATATTGAGTAATTCCGAACTTGATAATTGTCCTCCAGCCGCCGTATTCTGCAGGCTTAGCCTTCCGCGCCCACTTGGATTCTCGTCGCTCATTGGTCCATAGAAAACTGGATTCTGGCTTTTGATTGGCGGCTTAGGTTTCGAGGCGAAATTGGATTCTGGGCTGAGATTGGATGTTCACGCAAGCAAGGAAAGATAGTGGTTCAGTTCAGTTAGCTTTTCAATTGACACTGAACGTACGGTGTAATGTCAGCATTTTGTGTCGGTTATCGTCAAAGGTCAGTGCAATAACCTTTAACCTCTATGTTTAGGTTCTTTACGCCATCTATTTCGTGAACCTTCAAATTGCAGACTATTTTCCCCAATTCCCACACGTTTAGGGTTAGTGTACTGTATCGCGGTAACATGACTCTGGAATTGAAGTTTATTCAAGTATTTAATGTGTAACGATAGTGTACTTTATGGTAGACGAAGTATAATTTTACATTTTAATAATATAACTTCACAATCTTTACTAAAATATAGCATTGTAACAGGGGTTAATTCTGGTCGTCAAAAACCTTGTAGCAGAGGTGTTTTATCATTAAAAGGGGCGTGTGTAGCTGAACCATGCAAGACTATCTAAGATATATTGTGCGCAATACACTGGTTAGGATTTGGAGAGCCTATTTGTCTTTATGAAAGAGAGATTCCAATGCACAGAAATTGAAGACATAAGTGTTCTGATATACCATTCCAGTTCACGGGTAGAATGTATCATGCCACCAAGTTATAAGCTTAAAAACGCTGCTGTAGGTTGAAGAAGCCTAAAACAATAGATTTTTGGTTATAATTCCCGGGTTTCATCTTGGCATTTGTAATTTCTGTTAGTCCTGGATGAGTACTAATTGTTGGTATCGAGTACCTCGATCGAATATCAATACAAGTACTTGTACCAATAATAAGTGATACATATCGTGACGATTACACGAATGACATTCGACATATAAATGCTCGAACGAAAGGACACCATTAAGACTTCACCCTGTTTCGATAGTGTCGCACACTCTATGGTATAACCTTGAATGAAACATATCTTATTGATTGCGTTCAACTCATTTTGGCCTTTCAACTAACGTTGTAGCTTCTCCAGACACACTTCTATATTAGGCAAACTTACACTCTATTATCACTTAAATCTAAGATGTTTCAGTTTGAAATGGTCAATTAGGCAAACGAAAAAGTCGAAACAGGAAGCTTCTTTTAATATGCCGGCTTCAATCAGTTTTATTCATACTTTCTACCAAAAATCTAATTTAAAATTGTAATTATAATAAATTTATACAGAATGATATTTCAGAACATATAGCTTTATTTTGAACAGTTTATGAAGAAACGTTGTCGCTACTCTCATGACAAGAGAGCAAATTTTGCCGTTGTCATATAATTGCTTATTTATAACATTTTACATCCAAATGTACCTTCAAACATTGTCTCATCTTTTACACAAGCAGGCTGATGTTACTTCATTTGAGGTGACATTAAGTAGCAGCAAATCCTGTATATAGATAGTTTACACAAATGGAGCATTAATGAAACTTACACCAGAAGGCCGGGCTGCATGGAGGACAAAAAGAGACGGGTTTCTTTCCTCCTGGTGTAAATGGTATGATTCCTCCAGATGTGCAAATCCTGTATATTAAGATCAAACTTTTGTGAAGCCTTAAAACATGATTAAATGTTTGTAATATTTTCTAAACAAAGTGGTAAATATATGATATTTGATGTTAATTATAACAATTTCAAGTTTGTATTATGATCAATCAATATTGACTGTAGTAGCCCATTCGTGTGACACTGTCAATTATACCACTGTTTTATCCCAAATCTTTAGCACAACAAAACTCATTCACATTTATATTGTTACCACTTTAGTAACCATATTTACCGGTTGAACGTACTGCAACATTTACTTTTAAACCTATCTATCATAATTTCTTTCTTTGGTTATATCACACTTACAGTATTCCATAGGGGTAGGATTGCCTATGGGGCTGTGATACTTTGAATGTTTATACTGAATGACGTTTTTGTCTCATTACCCTTGAGTGAACCCACTTCAGCATATAAGTAGATGTTATAAAATACTATAATATTCTATATTGCATTAATTATATAATTATTATGAGAATTGAATGGCTTTAATAATGGTAAGTTGCCTCATTCGATGCTCATGTTATTTTCTAACGACGCAGAACGATAAATGAAGTCACATTAATGATTAAACTTACATAACACCTAAGCCTTGGTTGAAATAATTTTCATTCACGAGCTGAAACGTCTTACACTATAAATGAACGTTTACTTTTATTCAACTATAGTGTCACAGATAATTTGCAATTGATAAAATAAAAGCATACCCGTCCAATGCGACGATTTAAGTAAATCGCTCTTCTTCAAATAGGCATACGTACTTAGCAAAATATTAACCGTACCGGTGTACCCAAGTCGCCCCTAACAATGATAAAGTGTAGTCTGCTACGTTCAGCATCAGAAACTAAAGCAAAAGCACCGGTGAGTTAACCGGTTGATGACGCTGAACGATTTACCCATCGAAAAACCGTATTTCAAATTTGGTGGACATCCGCAATTCAATTTCGTCTTGAAAGTAGAAACCTAAGCCGCCAATAAGAAGCCAGAATCCAGTTCCTTTACGGACCAATGAGCGACGAGAATCCAAGTGGGCGCGGAAGGCTAAGCCTGCAGAATACGGCGGCAGGTAATTTTTGATAGCAGGAATCGATACGGCAGAGCGTCCTATCTGTAGTTCCTTCATAGCTGCCAGAATCATGACTCTGGTGCTGGGATGTTTCGTGCTGGCTCTTCCGATGGTTAGGCTGAGCCTTGCAGAGCTGAGGCGCTTCTTCTTCAGGGAAGCCTTAACTTTGGACATGACCTTAATCCTGACACGACGTTTCCTGGGTTCGGGGGTCTCCTCGTTTTGATCGGTTAAGTCCTGACTTTCATCATCGGGTTCGGAAGCTTCTTCGGGATCAGGTTTGGTGGTTTTCTAGCCGGTGTTTTGATGAGGACGTTTAGGCACAAGGAGTTCATGGTTTCCTTTATCAGAGCCTACGCCCTTGGTTTTCACCTAAAATAATATTAAACCAAAAGTTACAGAATGTATACACTAACAAACAATGTCAGAAGAAGTAATTACCCTCGTTGCGCCAGCCTTAGGATTCTTAGTGGCAAGTCCTGCTTTGCCTTTCTTTCCCTTGGCAATTGTGGGTTCCACATCCTCAGCAGTCGAATCTTCGGATTTTGCATCGTCGGACTCCGCGGCTTTGGAAGCAACCTTCCTTACCTTGACACCAGTTTTAACTGCACCCTTTTTCTGGATTTCTTCGATTCCCGTCTTTTTAGATTTTCCAGTTTCAGTTGCAGTCTTTGAAGTTGTGATTTTTCCAGGTTTTTTGATCGGCTTCAAATTTTTAGCATCTAGTGCATCCTCAGCATCAACGTCTTCGGAGTTTTGCTTTTCCGTCATTAAGGACTTTCCAGATTTAGTTGCGGTCTTTGTAGCGGTGGTGGCTTTGGCAGGCTTTGGTAATGGCTTGGACGTTCTGACATCGGTACTGTCCTTCTCATCAACGTCTTCGGAGGATTGCTTCTTTAGTACTGGTTTAGAGCTTTTAGTTTGTCTCTTCGGCACTTCCGGTTTCGGTTTCACTTCAGAATCGATGGGTTGATGCTTCGTGGCGCCAGCCTTCGTCTTCTTAGCGACGGGTCCCGATTTCTCCTTCTTTCCCATGGGACGAGTGGGTTCCATATCCTCAGTACTTATATCTCCGAATTCCGCATCGTCAACTTCTTTAGGCGTGGTTTGGGAAGCAACTTTCTTGGTTGTCGCAGGCTTCTTAGATGCAGGTCCTGCTTTTACTTTCTTTCCCTTGAGACCGACGGGTTGGACGTCCTCAGAGTGCGAATCTTCGGATTGAGAATCATCCGAATTTTCTTTGGAACCAACTTTCATGGCCGCCACTGGCTTCGTTTTCACTATTATGGCAGAAAGCTTATTGGAAAGAACTTTACTCGCCGGTCCAATCTTTGCCTTAGAAGCTTCTTTTGTTATTCCTTTCTTCATAGGGACAGGGGCATCAGCTTCTTCGCCACCAAGAAGCTTCTTGGTTTCAGGTTTCAGCAGTTGGGTTCTTGTCTTTTTAGGATCGTGAGCAGCACCCTCGTTCGGCATTTGGTCGTCTAGCAAAGCACTCTTGGCCTGCGCCGGTTGAGTTTTTCTCTTATCCTTCGACGGCTGACGTGATGGTGAAGTCTCAGAAGCATCTTTAGATGGCACATTGACTGTACGTTCCGGAAACAAAACGCCGGCAGTAGGATCTTTACCGGTTTTGGAAGCTGGTCCGGTTTGCTTCTTAGCGACAACTTCGGGGACTTCACCATAATCATCTCCATGATAATCGCTATCATCAAATAACGTATCCTTTGGGACGTCAAGGTCTTTGTGAGAGGACATTGGCCGATCAGTGTTGGCTTCGAAACTTGCAGACTTCAATCCTTCCTCGAGACCGGACATTTCTGAAGGACACGTTACATTCAGTTGATCGTTTGATTCTTCAAGGTTCATATTTTGGGGATGATGTTTAATTAACGGAGTGCAATTAAAATACAAGTACGGAAACTTGTTAATTATTAATTAAATGTGATATTACTCCCGTTACTTTAACTTCAATTACAATTTAAAATAAGTACGTTAAAAATAGATAAAAGCGAAAGATAAAGCCAACAATGCGAGTGACAAAAAGTTAAGTTTATATCCCTTATATATTATTGATAAAAAATAATTTCTTTTGACTAAACGCGTGAAGTTTTTTGTTTATCAAATTGGTTTTTTTTTATTTTTAATATTTTTAAATATTGCAAGATTCAATATAGACTAAGTTGAGAAGAAAATATCTGTTAAAAAACTTAAGCTTTAGTTCTTGTTTCAATTTTTACGTTGGCAGACGAATCATTCTAAAAAACCAGGGTTGTCTGAGAAAATAAATAATGTTCCATAGACGCGGAAGTGTTATGTCTGACACTTTCACGCCGACATAAACGTTAAAACATAAGTAACATAATCTAGATCTATGTAAATAAAAGTGCTGACTGGCGGATTTATATTCAACACACAGCCCAAACTGCTTGACCTAGAAGGCTTACATTTTTACAGAGACGTTATTCTTAAGTAGTAGGCGCGCAGAAATAAAGTTTTTCCCAATCCGTCACCATCTTGAACAATGGCGGCCCTGAAAGAAAAAGACCTTCTTTATGGAATAACACGCGTACATTTCAATATATTCCTTTAATATTTAGTACACGGGTCTAGTGTCTTTTTGTGTTTTAATTATCCGTGACGAAATTTTTTTTATAACGAAACGCCTTCATGAAAGTATTTGATCGAGTGTTATACTTATCGTATTTATTATACTCATAATTTGAGACGTGCATATACCATGGTAGGTGACTTTATGATATTAACATCTGCTGTCATTCTTAAGAAAAAATTTAAACACATTAACGAGTGTAGCAAACCTGTATGTACCACATCCGCAGCTTATCATAAACAGCCTCCAAAAAAATTAAGTTTGTGCGTTTTCCGAAATAACAAAGTCAAATATTAACCACTTAATAATATGGAGTATTTTTGCTAAACTGCAAGGTACATTATCCACGAATATGACACGCAATTTGAAACAAGAGCCACTTATTGTTTTATAAAACGGTTAAAAGGGAAAGTCATATGGCTGACACTCATATTTATTCATGAAAAAGACATTTCCAAAAGTGTTTCTTTACAATTGTTTTAATTACGAAGTTTCGTGGTTTACGTGCAACTATTTCCTCCCTAAATGTGTATTTCGTATATAATATCTCCAAACATCACACACTCAACAACCTAAACTCCCATGTTTAAGGCAATCAAATTTTATGTGAGAAAACTGAATATCTTTCACAACGCAAGATTTATTATTATATATGGTCAATACTAAAAAACATGCAAAGCCTTAATACCTGTAGTTCTGGAAAATAGATTTACATGTATCTTAATAAACAATAACTTGCAAGAAGTTTATAATCCTAAATTCAACCTTTGAGGTCTTAGGGTGATGGAATTTGTGAACACAAAAATTAAGTCTAAAAATGAGGTAAATTTTATTTTGCAATTTCGATCAATTATAAAAATTAAAGTTATATAACAAACTACTGAAGAACATCATAGAAAATAAACATAAATTCAATGTAAAAAACCCAACCAATGCCTAATATCCGAATACAGTTACTTCTTGTTTGGAGCTCCTTTGGCTGGTGATGAAGCTACCGGTTTCTTGGAATGAACTGGTACGCCCTCCGAAGCCTTGGCACCATTTTTCTTCACAGGCTTTTTAGGGGCAAGTAAAAATGAGCCGGTTGCCCCACGTCCGGTTTTTTGTATTAACAATCCGTCCTCAACAGCTTTGAGCAATGCCTTCCTGATATATATTGAGTAATTGCGAACTTGATAATTGTCCTCCAGATAACTTTTGATCGCAGGAATTGATACGGCAGTGCGTCCTATCTGTAGTTCCTTCATAGCTGCCAGAATCATGACTCTGGTACTGGGATGTTTCGTGCTGGCTCCTCCGATGGTTAGGCTGAGCCTTGCAGAGCTGAGGCGTTTCTTCTTTAAGGAAGCCTTAACTTTGGACATCACCTTAATCCTGACACGACGTTTCCTGGGTTCGGGGGTCTCATCTTTTCGTTCGGTTGAGTCTAGACTTTCATCATCGGGATCGGAAACTTCTTCAGGTTGAGGTTTCGTGGTTTTCTTGCCGGCTTTTTGTTGAGGAGGTTTCGGCACAAGGAGTTCATGGTTTTCTTGATCAGCGCCTACGCCCTTGGTTTTCACCTAAAAAAATATTAAACCGAAAGTTACAGAATGTATACACTAACAAACAATGGCAGAAGAAGTAATTACCCTCGTTGCGCCAGCCTTAGGATTCTTAGTGGGAGGTCCTGCTTTGCCTTTCTTTCCCTTGGCAATGGTGGGTTCCACATCCTCAGCAGCCGAATCTTCGGATTTTGCATCGTCGGACTCCTCCTTAGACGCGGCTTTGGAGGCAACCTTCCTTCCCTTGGCACCAGTTTTAACTACACCCTTTCTCTGGTTTTCTTCGATTCCCATCTTTTTAGATTTTCCAGCTTCAGTTGCCGTCTTTGAAGTCGTGGTTTTTCCAAGTTTTTTGAACGGCTTCAAATTTTTAGCATCTGTTGCATCCTCTGCATCAACGTCTTCGGAGTTTTCCGTCATTTTGGACTTTCCAGGTCTACCAGCAGGCTTTGGTATGGGCTTCGAAGTTTTGACATCAGTACTATCCTTCTCATCAACGTCTTCAGCGGATTGCTTCTTTAATACCGGTTTAGAGCTTTTAGTCAATCTCTTCGGCACTTCCGGTTTCGGTTTTTCTTCAGACACGCTGGGTTGATGCTTCGTGGCGCCAGCCTTCGTATTCTTAGCGACGGGTCCCGATTTCTCCTTCTTTCCCTTGGTACGAGTGGGTTCCATATCCTCAGTGCTTGTATCTCCGGATTCCGCATCGTCAACTTCTTTAGGCGCGGTTTGGGAAGCAACTTTCTTGGTTGTTGCAGGTTTCTTAGATGCAGGTCCTGCTTTTACGTTCTTTCCCTTGAGACCGAAGGGTTGGACGTCCTCAGAATGCGAATATTCGAATTGAGAATCATCAAATTTTTCTTTGGAACCAACTTTCATGGTCGCCACTGGCTTCGTTTTCACTGTTTTGGCAGGGAGCTTATTGTGAGAAACTTTACTCGCTGGTCCAATCTTTGCCTTAGAAGCTTCTTTTGTTGTACCTTTCTTCTTTGGGACAGGGGCATCAGCTTCTTCACCACGAAGAAGCTTCTTGGTTTCCGGTTTCGGTAGTTTGGTTCTTGTCTTTTCAGGATCGTGAGCAGCACCCTCGTTCGGCATTTGGTCGTCTAGCAAAGCACTCTTGGCCTGCTGCGGTTGCGTTTTTCTCTTATCCTTCGACGGCTGACGTGATGGTGAAGTCTCAGAAGCATCTTTCGATGGCGCATTGACTGTAAGTTTCGGAAACAAAATGGCAGCAGCAGGAGCTTTACCGGTTTTGGAAGCTGGTCCCGGTTGCTTCTTAGCGGTAGCTTCGGGGATTTCACCATCATCATCTCCAGGATAATCGCTATCATCAAATAACTTTGGGACGTCAAGGTCTTTGTGAGAGGACATTGATCGATCAGTGCTGGCTTCGAAACTTTCAGACTTCAATCCTTCCTCGAGATTGGACATTTCTAAAGGACACGTTACATCCAGTTGATCGTTCGATTCTTCAGGGTTCATTTTTTGGGGTTGACGTTCAATTAAGGGAGTACAATTAAAATACAAGTACGGAAACTTGTTAATTATTAATTAAATGTGATATTACTCC
The DNA here is from genome assembly GCA_019434445.1 of Phalangium opilio. Classification (NCBI taxonomy): domain Eukaryota; kingdom Metazoa; phylum Arthropoda; class Arachnida; order Opiliones; family Phalangiidae; genus Phalangium; species Phalangium opilio. The sequence goes on from JAEQBA010004123.1 coordinate 181,465, forward strand.
CGTTACTTCAACTACAATTTAAAATAGGTACGTTAAAAATAGATAAAACTGAAAAATGGAGCCAACAATGCGAGTGACGAAAATTTAAGTTCATATACCTTATATATTATTGATAAAAAATAATTTCTTTTGACTAAACGCGTGAAGTTTTTTGTTTATCAAAAAAAAAGGTTTTTTTTAATATTTTTAAATATGGTAAGATTCAATATAGAATAAGCTGAGAGGAAAAATGTTAAAAAATTTGTTAAAAAACTTAAGCTTTAGTTCTTGTTTCAATTTGACGATAGTAAGGCCTTGTCATTCTAAAATAAACAAGGGTTGTCTGAGATCATTAATAATGCACCATAGACGCGGAAGTGTTATGTCTGACACTTTCACGCCGACATATATAATTTAAAGCATAAGTAACATAATCTAGATCTATGTAAGTAAAAGTGCTGACTGGCGGATTGATATTCAACACACAGCCCAAACTGCTTGACCTAGAAGACTGACATTTTTACAGAACGTTATTCTTAAGTAGTAGGCGCGAAAAGGTTTTCCCAATCCGTCACCATCTTGACACAATGGCGGCCATGGATGAAAAAGACCTTCTTTATGGAATAACACGCGTACGTTTCAACAGATTTCTTTAATATTTAGTACACGGGTCTTGTGGCTTTTGTGTTTTAATTATGCGTGGCGAAAATTGTTTTACAGCGAAACGCCTTCATGAAAGCATTTGATCGAGTGTTATACTTATCGTTTTTATGATACTCATAAATTGGCGCGTGCATATATATACCATGGTAGTTGCGTCGGTGGTTGCGTTTTTGATATAAACATCTGCTGTAATTCTTTGGAAAATTTTAAACACATCTACGAGTGTAGCATACCTGTATGTACCACATCCGCAGCTTATCCAAAAATTAAGTTTGTGCCTTTTCAGAACTCTGCTAAACAATCATGTTTTATTCTAGTTTGTATGGTTTAAAGTCGAGTAAATTCGTAAGTGTATTTACATTTATCAAACGAAGTGTGTCATATCAAAACGAAAAGCACAGAGTAATGTTAGCCGCAGCTCATCGGGGATTATATGAAGCCAAGTTAACCGACAGGGTTTATAATCACGCCAGCGCTAAATTTGTAGACGATAATAAGCGGGATCGCATTCTAATTACGCCTTATCCAATTAACTTCAACGAGGTAACTATTTAAATGTTTGTAACAGCATTACGTTACGTAACAATGTGAAGTCTTGACTGACTGATAATCAATGCCCAGCTGAGCCCGCTTTAGGTAGAAGGCTGAAATTTTGCAGGGACTTTACTCTTAAAGGAATAGCGACGTGATTTAAAAATTATCTCAAATCTAAAGAAAACCTTACTTTTTTGAGAGTTTAAACTCTTCTGATTCCAAAAATATGCTTGATTAATATTTAAATATGAAGGAAAACACAGAAAAAACGCTTTGAAAACTTGAAATTTGGGGGGAAAAAGCAAATTTGCGGAGAAGATTTTTGGCGGGTTTTCTCCTTGCTACGTCACTCACGGCATCTCGCGGAAAAGCCAAGCGCGCGCGCCCGAGACTCCCGAGTCTACTAATGCCGCGCGAATCTGAATAAAATAGGCTTAACGCGGCGCTGAGACACTTATAGGCGTCACGTGAGCGACATCTAGAGTGAAAGTTTCTCCTTACTACGTCATCAAGCGAAACAAAATTTTAACTAGGCCTTTTCCAAACACTAAACTTTGATTGCAATTTTACAAATTTCTACGAAACCAAATACAAAAGTAAACATATCATAATAAACTAGATTTTTCAAGGATTTTTTTAGCATTTTAAGTTTGTGGGTGACGAAAATTATGTCACTAACACTTTAAGTAGTAGGCACGCTCAACGAAAGATTTTTCCAATACAGTGCCATCTTGAAAAATGGCGATCCGAAAAGAAAAAACATTTTTAATGGAATAACGTCAGCGCGTTTCAACCAATTGCTATAATATTTAGTCAACTATACCCTCTAGACGGGCTTTATGACTTTTTGGTTTAATTTGCCGCCATCTTTAAAAATGGCGGCCCGATAACGAATAAAATTTTCCTACAGCCTCACGGGTAAAACCGGGTGGCTTTCCTACTAGTTGAAAATAATCATGGCATATTAAATTAAGTTCTTAATAAAGGTTTGTTGTCATGTTGTATATAGAGGTTTTCGTTAGAACGGGCTGTGCGACTTTAAAACAATACTACTCTTTGGGGTTTGTATGATCAAATGGCTCTGTCTTATGATTGGTCGCTTCTAAGATATTTTTTTTTGGTAGAAATCACGTTTGGTTCAGAAAATCAGCGATTAACGAATCTCATTGAACGATATACATATTGTTGTTGTGTTCATTTTTTGAACAGATAATTGAAATACTCCTAAACGTATATTCTAGGTTACGCCAAATAATCTCTTAGAGATTACAAGAGAAGGACGTTTGTTAGAGGGCAAGAAAGGTTAGTCGAAGTTTATAAATACGGAAGTTGTGCATTTTTGGGTTAACTGAGACAATCGTCACATAGTATTAACTGAGTTGGGAATTATTACAGGTTTGTCACAGATTTTTTAATTAAAAATTCTCTGACTTCTTCAGGTTTTAAAGACATTTTCCAATTGGAACAATATCTACGGGAGTGGTTATTTTTAGATTTAGTAAACCCCTTCAGGACAAACTTACTCAAGCCTCCCAAATTTCCCTGAGTTTTCCCTAAATTTTACTGAAAACTATAAATTTCCATGAGTTTTCTCTGAATTTTGCTAAAAATATTAAATTTCCCTGAGATATCCCTGAATTTCACAAGAAAATGTATATTTCCCTAAGGTTTCTCTGAATTTCTCACAAAAATTATACATTTCCATGAGATCTCCCTGAATTTCACAAAAAAAAATTATAAATTTCCCTGAGTTTTCTCCAAATTTTTAGTCAACAATTTATTTTCCTGAAATTTCCAGGTTCTCCAGGTTTGTATCAACTTTGTTGTGGCAACCCTGAAATACTTGTTACACCCCATTCCCTCCCATGAACAAACCAGTTTGTGTTTGTTCCCTCTATAACCAAGTTTGAAGAAATTTCTTTGTCTTCTGACAGAATTGCACGATGTGACCAGATCTTTTCATTTGGGAATATACAAACACGTGCCAGAATAAATAAATAAATAAATAAATAAATGCTTTATTTAGGATATCCTTTTAAGATAATATCTTGTTTACGAAAGGGTCCTATGATTAAGTTAAAAATTTTTTCATGACAAAATTAAAAATTTTTCACAAACGTATTGCGTTATTCGTTAAAGAGAGATAAGTTTTAAGTTCATTTTTAAAGATAGTAATATTATCCAATATTTTGATAGCCCTAGGTAGTTCGTTCCATAATTTAATTCCATTTTGCATAACACTCTTGGTCCTGAATTTAGATGGGAAAACTTCCACCACAAAATCGGTGTCACTAGCTCTAGTATTTTTATGATGGTCATGTGGAGGGAACCGTTCGACAATATATTGGGGCACCATTTTATGTTTAATTTTAAACATCAGTATTAATAAGTTTTTCATATAAATTGAATTTAACTCAATGATATTTGCACTTTTCCTCGCTAGTGAGGCGGACGATTTCTTTGGCTGTTTCATAACTAACCTCGCACAATTATTTTGCATGATCTGCAATCTTTTTAAATTAGAGTTAGAAGCGTTATTATAGAAAATGTCGCCATACTCAAAAATAGGTCTAATAATTGAGTTATATAATAATGTTAATGTATCGTAATTAAGGTTTGTCTGAAGTGGCTTTAAAAGCCAGATACGCGTTTGAATTTTCTTAATTACATAGTCTATGTGGTAATTCCACGTTAACATTTCATCCAAGCAAATCCCTAAATATTTAAATGTAGATACTCTTTCTATTTTTCCTTCACATATAGTTTGGATAGTCAAGGCTTGCTTATTTACATTTTTGTTTGGACTAAAGATCATAAATTTTGTTTTAGATTCATTTAATAAAAGGCCCTTAGAGAGTAATGAGTTTTTGATGTTTTTAATATCAGATTCCATATGGTCAATAGCCTCCAATAGATTTTCACTTGATAATAATAATGCAGAGTCATCGGCATATTCGTTTGAAGTGGTATGTTTCAGAGATTTATGTATTTTAGCCGTATAGACATTAAAAAGTAAAGGTCCCAGGACGCTGCCCTGGGGTACGCCTGTTTTAACATTCTTAGTTGAAGAGTATTGACCATTACAGTAAACCTTTTGTTGTCGATTTGTTAGATACGAACGGAACCAATCGAGTGCTTTAGAGCTTATTCCAGCTATTTCGAGATCGCGTATTAGAGTCTCGTGTTTAACCGTATCGAAAGCTTTCGAGAGGTCTATAAACGTCACAATGACAAATAGACCCCGGTTAAGACCATTTAGGATACCTTCATACAAATTAAAAATACAGGTGTTTGTCGAGTAACCTTTGCGGAAACCAGATTGTAATATATATAAGGAGTTACTTTCATTTAAGAATTGGTATGCTGATTTATAGACAACTTTTTCACAGATAGTTGCTAGGGTGGGTGTGACCGATATTGGTCTATAATTTTGTGGTTCTTGCGGATTACCCGCTTTATGTGCTGGCGTAACCTTTGCAACTTTCCACTGATTTGGGAAAAGTCCAAGAATCAAGGATTGGTTTATAATTAATGCAACTGTTTTTGCTATTACTGCAGCTAGTGACCGAAATATGGCAGGGGATAGGTCATCTATTCCAGCAGCCTTATTTTGTTTAAGTTTCTTAAGTAGGGTAAATACTTCATGTTCTGTAGTAAGTTCAAATGTGTCCAACCGATTAATGTCATTTGGGGTTTTCGTTAAGCTATTTCCAAGAAGAAGCTTCCTGCATCCTTCACACGCACTCAACATTCGTTTGCATAATTGGTACGCTACTAATCTTAGCTCTGCCCAAGGTTCCCTTGAAGGTTCTCTAAACTAGTACCAATTTATGCAGCCTCGTTAGAAGTTGACGAAATAAAGCCCTTACACCAAAGTTTCTTTTGGATAAAACCGTCAATTGCTAAAAAATCTTATAACGGCTTTGTCAATAACCAAAGTGAAGGCGAGGGAATCGGAATTATGGTGAAAGAAGATAATTGCAAGGCCTTGATATTGCCCAATCACGGCTCGGTTGTGATCGGGCGAACCATAGCTGAGGCCTTCAACAGAGCACTTCTTTTGGAATGGTCTTGCAAACTTCAAGTAAGAACAGAACTGAATTGGGCTAGTTTCAGAAGTTTATAAGACTCTCTAAGTGAGTGTCTCGAAACTTCTGAAAAATGTTGATATAAATTTTGAAACCTCTCCGGGTCTCCGAGTGACTTATCTCTTTCTCTTAACGGTTCAGAGGGAGCCGAAAGTTAAATACACGTTCAAATGAACAATATTGGGTTCTTTAAAAGAATGAACGTAATTAGATAGCCGTAGTTATAGGTCTGATCGGGCAAACGCTTCCATTCTTTCTTGCATGTTCTCTTTTAGAGCGGCTAAAGATAATTTATCTTTACAACGGACTACTGTTAGCAATCATGCTGGATAACTAATACTGTTGAAGTGCAACGACAAGGTAGTGCTTAATTTTAATAAATAGCAATAGTTGCATGTTCAGGAAATTAAGTGGGTAGAAATTAAGTCCTAGACTCGAAGAGGTAAATTTAGGTTTCCCAACTTGTTTTAAGAACTAGTAGATATTTGGACTAAATGTTGGCGTGCCACGGTAAATAATTCCTAGCTTGATTTTCCTCAGAGCACCATGGTTTTTTTAAACGTTGCCTGCTAATAACCAGTCTTTAATAACGTAACATTGAAACAAGAACAAAAACTGAAACTAACGATAACAGGAGCGTTTTTTCTTCCAACCTTTTTTCTAGGTTTATGCCATGACAATGCGATTGCCAATGAGAACAATATCAGCCGAAGTCTTGGAAATGGGCCGAAATACTATAGAAAAACGAATGCGTGAAGACCCCAGCTTTGAGACGGAACACTTAAATTCTTTAATACGAAAGTATAATTACTCCAAATTTGAATGAAAATAAACATTGATTAAAATAAATCAGACTTGAAAACTGAATGAGACTCAAAATTGCTAATTAAACACGTGAAACCGTTCCTTCTGTAATATCAGGATTAATCATTCATGAAAACATAAAATTAAGCTAAATTAAGATGGGTGTGTTTGTGTGTGACTAGATTTACGCAGAGAATTCATCCTAGTTCATAAGATATGTTTCATAAATTTTTCACTTGTTACTGTCAAAAAAGTGACGTAGGTGAAACGTCATACATTCTCGTTAAGTGACGCCTGGTGTCAAAGACTCAATACAGACTAAATAGGAAGATGGACTGCAAAATTGTGTGGAGTCAGTTCTCGAATAAGTTCTCAGTAAGTCTAAACTTAATGTAAGGATTCAAGAAATCGTAAAAACTAAATTGTGTGATTAGAATTACGCAGAAAAAAATTCAAACATGACACAAAAGGTTTCATAACGCTTTAAATAAACTCATATATGATACCTTTCACAATCGACATAAGTCAAATTCAAAGGAGAGGTAACTGCTAAATATACATCGAATACTCAAATTGCGAGTGTAATGATGTTACACTCTTGGTTTGGCAACGATCTTAAAACTCTCGGGCAAAGAAAACACCATGGTATTCTGCGGTTCAGTATTGATGTCGCGAGACGAAACCTCTTTGCTGAGCTCTACTTTTTGAACAATATTAGCCACCAAGTAAAAGAGATCGTTTCTGGCAAGTTTTTCTCCGAGGCAAATTCTCTTTCCTTCACCGAAAGGAATGAAGCCATTTGCTTTCTTGACGTCGCTACCATCTGAATTCAAGAAACGTTCTGGTTTGAACACTTCATGTTGAGCCCAAGAACTCTCATCATGTTGTATCTGATCCAGTAAGATTTGGACTGTAGTTCCCTTCCTTATTTTGTGTCCAGCCAATTCAGTGTCTACAACGGCAACGTGCGACACACCAACAGGGACCGGTGCACGTAGACGAAGGGCTTCAGTTATAAAAGCGCAGGTGAAGGGACAGTTCTTGCTATCAGATGCTATTGGCATTCGGTTGCCTTTTTGAAAATTACAACAAAATGATAACGGTTCTTGAGTAAAAAGTAATGCGGTGTTGTCTTAAAGACTACCGTCTCAAGTTTAATACAACCTAACTTAAACTAATACCAAAAGCAATTAGAAGGTTTACGTCATAAACCCGCGACACTTGCATCAATAGAAATGAAACCTAAAATGAATACCTATGTTTTTCTCAATCTCATCTCGAATCTTTGTTTGCATGTCTGGATGGTTACAGAGTAAGACAACAATCCATGTCAAGGCACTCGCAGTTGTGTCAATTCCGGCTATATTTCACAAAATTTAATATCGTTTAGTGTTTCCATCTACTCTTCTTTGAAAAATCTAGTTTAATATCAATTATTCAAGGGGACACTAGATAGTCAAGTGTCAGGTACCAATCAAAATCAAGACACTTTAAAACGATTTCTGATTCCTCACCTACAAATAAATCGCCCATAAGTTTTCTGGAAACTTCGTCAGTCACAATGTCCTTTATATCTTTATCTTCTTCTTTGGCCTCTATCGCTGATTTGATAACAGCGTCTGAGAAATTTCTGATTTCACCTTAAAGATAAGTGTGAAAGGAACGTAAATTAATCCTTCAACGATGGATTCGAGGTAAAATTTGAGCTCAAATTGTTTCATTAAGGGGCGATATAAATTATCATACCATCAGTGTATGTCTCTTGGTTCAATTCGTGCTTTTCTTTAACAAACATTCCAAGTTCTCTGAACATTTTCGTAAGAGCTTGATCTCTTTTGCGATACAACAGTAGAAGTAATGGTGATGTATCTCCGGGTGTATTGCCAAATAATTCATGGAGTTGGTCGAATAATTTATTCAAATGCTTGCTTTCCTCTCGAGACAAACTTCCAACTCTGCATTGAAAGTTATACGTTTCTAAACAGGATATAGGGATGCATACACATGGGATTGCAACAGAATTTATTGAATCGTTACATAAACCCATCAGCCCTTATTTTTTAAGGGCTCTTAAATTCTAAAGTGTACCAGTAAATAAGTGTTTTGTGATTATGATTACCTTCACCTCTTTTGGAGGTGAAATATGAAAAACACTTTGAAAACTTTGAATGATTTGGTATTGAGTGATACCAGATGTAGGTTTATCTTTCAATTAACAATAACTGATTCCCAAAGGAGATAAGATAAAATGAAGATGTTTCTAATTTATTTTTAAACAATTTGCTGAAATTGGAGTTATGGCGATAAGAAACAATAGTAGATTACCCAAATGCCGTATTCGCAATGATGTTGCATAAAACAGTGTGTAAATATTCAGCCGGATCAAATGGAGTTCCTTTATGCTTCAGCATTTTTTCAACCAGATCTTCAGTCGCTTCTTTTACAATGATCGCTAACTTCTCAGAGTCAGCAAATTTTCTGTAAGATATTTGAAGATTCTTATTAATAATAGGGGGAGATAAGACGGCAACCTGACCGCCATAGTATTCATGATAGGTTAGATTGGGTTAGGTTAGGGTTCTGTCTGAAAACGACCTTAAATTTCAGAGTTTAAACCTTGAAATTCTAAGCCTAACGGAATATCTTTGGTAAGATTAGTTAATGATTTTGATGTAATTTCATCATTTCACAAGTGATTTAATTATTTACCTGACTGCTTGAGCCGCAACTTTGCGTTTGACATCCCATTCTTTCACAGACGCCTCGAAGATTACGGTTCCCGTATGTTTCTGAAACGTATTAACTAAGAGAAAGGGATTTGTTAATGGCCTTGGGAATAGACGATCACTTTGAACTGAACTATTAAAGTTATTTTGTATAAAAATTATTTACTTGATCTAAATTTAGGTCTGCCAAGGAAGTCGTTCTTTTTGACCACAAGAGCTTCTTTGGCCAAATCCCAGTTAGATACAAAGACGAATGGCTTCTGACCGAGCCAGAGTGTGAAAATACTACCATATTTCTTTTTAAGGTTCAAAAGAACTTGTCGCTGGTTTTTCCCTCCAGCGAAAACTGTTGATAAAATATATTAATTTTTAAGTAAATACAAGGTTGAGTTGTGGAAGCCCAGTGGTCTTATCATTACTTCAAAATATAATTTATTGGAAAAGTTTCATGAAATATCCTATATTTTTAGAACTTTCATGGAAAATCCTATAAAATCGTTTATTTTAGACCTTTCCTGAAACATCCTATGTTTTTAAACCTTTCATGAAGCATCCTTTAGATTCCTATATTTTTAGATCATTCGTGAAATACCCTTTACAATCCTATATTTTTAGGCCTTTCATAAAATATCCTATATTTTTGAAAATTTCATCAAATATTCTATATTTTTGAAAATTTCATCAAATATCCTATATTTTTGAAAATTTCATCAAATATCCTATATTTTTGAAAATTTCATCAAATATCCTATATTTTTGAAAATTTCATCAAATATCCTATATTTTTGAAAATTTCATCAAAAATCCTATAAATCCAATATTTTTTCAAATTTCATCAAATATCCTATAAATCCAATATTTTTGAAAATTTCATCAAATATCCTATAAATCCAATATTTTTGAAAATTTCATCAAATATCCTATAAATCCTATATTTTTAGACCTTGCACGAAATATCCTATAAATCCTATACATAGCCTCATTTTTGTCCTAAATTATTTTAAATTTTTCATCAGACTTAACGATAATGAATACAATTAACAAGTTGGGAAAACCAAAATATTACCTCTCCGTGTCAAGAAGATTATATAAACTTAAGTATCCAATAAAAACGTTATTATGTTTCTGAGTTGGGGTTTCCCATTTTTGTTGTTGTTTTAAAAAATATATCGCAATGCACGGGCCTTGATAGATATAGGAGGCAATGAATGAAATATATCACAATGCTCGGGCCTTGATAGATATAGGAGGCAATGAATGAAATATATCACAATGCACGGGCCTTGATAGATATAGGAGGCAATGAAGGAAATATATCGCATGCACGGGCCTTGGTAGATATAGGAGGCAATGATAATCTCTCTCTTTGCACGAGAGGTTTATCTTTAATATTTAAATAAATATAATTATTTTTAATTATTTTAATCTTCAATAATTAACATTAATAATAGTTAAATCGTTTAAAATAAAGTTATACCTATTATCTTCTCAAACTTTGCTAATATTGACGTTTAAAGTGAAGGGTACCCCTCTTGCCCGCTTTTTTCAAATTTGGGGTATATATACGATTCGTTTCCATTATAATAGTAAGGAAAAAGCGCAATTGCGAAAACCTTTGGTGGCGATCCAACCTTAGGGAGGCTAGACGTTTCTCGTAACCCTAGCTGATCGCCGCGTATATCCTAAAACCAAACGATGATAATAGAGTAGAAGCCAATGATACAGATTGGTGGCAATGTGGAATAGAAGGAAGACCAGTGGATGGTGGTTGTTAGAAGCCAGTGTAAGTGCAGACTGGTGTCAATGTTGGGATTGACAAAGAACAGAAGATGGTGGTGATTAGAAGCCAGTAAGAACAGACTGGTGTCCGTGTGGGATGGACAAAGACCAGAAGATGGTGGTGTGAGAACTCGAGTAGAGGAGCCATTTCCGTGACTGTGAAAGCAGTTCGGAAATGGCGAACACGTTTGCTCCGATACGCAAACTGCGAACGCGGTCACGTGGGTGTAACAACAGACAGACAGACACACAGACAGACACACAGACACACAGACACACAGACACACAGACACACACACAGACACACACACAGACACGGCCGTTACAGAACCTCTCCTGGACTACGTCACACGGAGAGGTAAAAAAACAAATTACTAACCAAGAATGTTTCCAATAAGCGGGAGGGGTATTGGACCAGGGGGTAACTCTCTGATCTGAATCCATAAGCTGACTAGGTAAAAACAGACCAATCCAACAAGAAACGCGGCCAGATATTCACTAACTACGTTAAAGGAGTAAAACTCCTCCGGTATTAACTTGAACATCTTTGCCCGAGAACTTTACGGTAACGAATGTAAAGTAAAAGGGTAGGTTCTGGGTATTTTTATATTTCAATGTCAAGCTATTATCTTAACTGATAGTTATTATAAAGTCAAATTCTTTACACGTACTTGGACACTTCGCTTTCGAAATTTGATGTATAAGGCCATACTTTACACCCATTATTTATAACCAGGAATACGTACAGCTAATTGGAATCATTAAGCATCCTTAATATCTATGCGGGTTTTGTGGGCCGGGCTTGAGAACTTACTATCCGTCACGCCTCATAATTCTGATGGTGTCTTGTTAACTGCGATTTCATTGGTTGATGAGGTCCTAGACGCACAGCAAGATAGTTTATCCGCGATGTAAACTTCGTAATGCATAATTATTAGTCTAGCTCTTCCTGCAAAATCCGCCTAATACGTTAAGACAATGACTACAAAATGATTCCCATAAGCTGTATTTATTTCTGTTAGAAATTGTTAAGTAAACTCGTTATCGACGAAGGTCACTTTGATTTTCTGCCTTTAACACGAGACCTTCATTTCTATCAAAATTGCAGATAAGCCTTGGTTGCTTCAAAATATATTACATTCTTAATTAGTACGATATTTTTAGCAATGATAAGTTTAGTTGCGCAGATAACTAATAATAACAGTCTCCAATATGTTTAAACATGATTGTAACAATAAGCCCTGCAAAAATTTACATTCAAACAAGACACAACGGTTTTAATTTATTCAAGACGTTAGAATATTTTTGACAATGACTGCACAGATATTCCTATTAGATATATGCATTCCTCTTGCAACTGGTTAAACAAATCCATTATCCACCAAGGTCACTTTGATTTACGCCTTTAACGAATGACCTTCATTTCTGTCAAAAAGGTTTTGAAGAATTCCAGTCGTTAGAATATTTATTTTCTTTGCGAGTATTCGTAAGTCAGCTTTTCATAATATTTTTTCGATGGCTAAGCGTCGACTTGTGTGTATCGATTATACTATTACAAGTTGGGAAACCAAAATAAACCTCTCCGCGTCGAGACGAGGGCTATCTAAACAATTAAGATGTTTTTCTTAATTAATTAAATTAATATAATTGATATTAATTATTTTAATCGTCATTAATTTACCTTAATTCTACTTAACTCGTTTTAAGAAACGTTATTCCTAAAATCATTTTAAACATAGCTATTGTTGACGTTAAAATTTTAGCGTATGCCTCTTGAACAATGTTTGAAAATTTAAGTTGGTCGATTCCCGATAAGGGATAAGAAATAGCACAAATGCGTGAACCTTTTGTGGAAGCCCTGCCATTGGGAGACTAGACGTTGGCAGGTTTAAATAAACTTACACATTTGACAAAAGTGAATTTTAATAAGTGGTAAATACATCGAATATTGAAATTGCGAGTGTAATAATATTACACTCTTGGTTTTGCAACGATCTTAAAACTCTCGGGAAGATTAAACATCATGGTATTCTGCGGTTCAGTATTAATGTCGCGAGACGAAACCTCTTTGCTGAGCTCTACTTTTTGAACAAGATTAGCCAACAAGAAAAAGAGATCGTTTCTGGCAAGTTTTTCTCCGAGGCAAATTCTCTTTCCTTCACCGAAGGGAATGAATCCATTTGCCTTTTTGACGTCACTACCATCTGAGTTCAAGAAACGTTCTGGTTTGAACACTTCGTGTTGAGCCCAAGAATTCTCATCATGGTGTATTTGATCCAGTAAGATTTGTACTGTAGTTCCCTTCCTGATTTTGTGCCCAGCCAGTTCTGTGTCTGCAACGGCAACGTGTGATACGCCAAGAGGAGCCGGTGAACGCAGACGAAGGGTTTCAGTTATAAAAGCGCAAGTGAAGGGACAGTTCTTGCTATCAGATGCTAGTGGCATTCGGTTACCTTTATAATAATTTCAATTAAATGTTAACGGTCCTTGAATAAAAGGTAATGAGGTGTAGTCTGGGGTCCTGCAATTCTGATAATACGCCAATAGTAATAGCATCCACATTTGGTAATAGTTAGTATAGGGAGTTGTAGGTTACAAGGGGCAAAGCTTGATTATTATTATGCATTGAGAGATCAATCAGCGATTTACTTTAAAATTACCACTAATCATTCTTAATTTCAGTTATTTCCAGTTGCATTGAGTGGAAGGTTAGGTTTCCATCATTAGAAATGAAACCAAAAATGAATACCTATGTTTTCCTCAATTTCATCTCGAATCTTCTTTTGCATGTCGGGATGGTTACAGAGTAGCAAAACAATCCATGTCAAGGCACTCGCTGTTGTATCTATTCCGGCTATATTCCAAAATATATAATATCTTTTAGTATTTCCATCAACTTTTCTTTCCAAAGCTACTATAACATCCACTCTTATATCTCACTATGTCTCTTGAAAAGAACACTAGATATTACCTATCTACATACTATAGACCTAACCATTCTTAATTCCTCACCCACAAATAAATCGCCCATAAGTTTTCTGGAAACCTCGTCAGTCACAATGTCCTTAATATCTTTATCTTCTTCTTTGGCCTCTATCGCAGATTTGAGAATAGCGTCTGAGAAATTTCTGATTTCACCTTAAAGATAAGTGTAAAAAGAACATCAATTAATCCTTATACAAGAGATTCGAGGCAAAATTTTATCTGGAATCGACCCATTACAAGGCGATAAAAATTATCATACCATCAGTGTATGTCTCTTTGTTCAATTCGTGCTTTTCTCTAACGAACTTTCCCAGTTGTACCATCACGTTCGTAAGATCTTGGTCCCTTTTGCGATATAACAATAGAAGCAATGGGGATACATCTCCGGGTGTATTACCAAATAAGTCATGTATTTGGTCAAATAAGTGTTTCAAATGGTTGCTTTCCTCTCGAGACAGACTTCCAACTCTGCATTAAAAGTTACACGTTTCATAAGTACCTGTGCTTACGCGTTTCCTGCCTTTGTACGGGAAAATTCTTAAAATGAGGAGAGCAGAGATTTATGAGGTGTGAAAAATGGTAGGCCTTTAGCTTCATGTATGGTGATCCAATTTCAATGATGTCGTACATCTATGTAAGTCAAAGTCCTCACTGACAGATTGGCAGACTCACGAAACTAAATATAGTTCAAACATGTCTATTCTAGCGTTAAAAATATCGTCTGACGTATACAAGCCGAAGTCCTGACTAAATGACTGACTTAAAATCAACGCCCAGCCCTAATAGCTTTTATAGAAGACTGAAATTTTGTAGGGACGTTACTCTTAAATTAGAGACACGCATCATCAAACAGTTTTCGAATCCGTCGCCATCTTGAAAAACGGCGACTAGAAACGTTCGTGCATTACAATAAATTTTTTAAATATTTAGTGCAATGGTTTCGGCTTTCGATTTTTCGTCATCTTTTAACAACGTTGTGAAATTTCGAATGGCCTTCCTAATTTTCTCTTACTCGTATCGACAAAGGTCACAACGTTTTCCCTTCAACTACATGATTTATAAGGTCAACGGTTCATATCTGTAGACGTTGTAGTATGTCATAATCTTTGCCATGATTGTGTTCACCACTTTTCGCGGTGAAAAATGAAAAACACTTTGAAAACTATCAATGATTTGGCATTGAATATTGTTCTTATCTGAAAACAAATATTTCTTTTTCTTTTAATTAGAAATGATCGACTGTTTTCCAAAGGAGATAAGATAAAAATGCATTTCATTGACACCTAACTATTCTGTTATCGTCTAATGTATTTTTGAAACGTTTTGTTGCATTGAAATTAGGATTATGGAGATAAGAAATAGGGTAGATTACCCAAATGCCGTATTCGCAATGATGTTGCATAAAACTGTGTGTAAATATTCAGCCGGTTCAAATGGAGCTCCTTTATGCTTCAACATAATTTCAACCAGATCTTCAGTGGCTTCTTTCACAATTATCGCTAACTTCTCAGAGTCAGCAAATTTTCTGTAAGATATATGGAGACTCATTAGTCATGATAGGTTAGTTCAGCTTGGTAAAGGTTTTGTTGGAGTTAGAATTGGGTTTAATATGATTTGGTTCAAGGGGTGGGGTAAGGTTGTTCTTGCTGTATTTTTAGAGATCTTAGATGTTACGACAAGTAAACTAATTAACAAAAAAAGAATGACACTGCTTATTGGTGTATGTTCCCATACAGCTGATTTTGAGTGAAATAGGAACACATTAGCAAAATATCTTATGATTTACTAAATGACCTTGAAGACTTTAATTTTGAAAGTTTAAGTGTTGAAGTGTTAAGCCTAATGCTCAATTTTGATAAATTCCGCATTAACTAAAGCATGCGGTTTCAGCTGAAAGTGTTACGTGGCGTTGCGGCCGCTAATTGGTTGAAGTTCCCTATAGCGGTTTATGAATTAAAAATTAGCTTTAGCCTTAATTCGTTTCTAGCTACGCTTGATTTTCGCGTACCCGGGCTTCACAAACAAACAAACAGACACTCATCAGTATCACAAGAGCTCGTCTGGTATTACTTAACCACTTAGCTAAATATGAGCTTTAGGCTCAGCACTTCAACTTTTGAAACCTTGAAATTTTAGATAAATTTTAACGAAATACTTATGATTTTGATGTTATTTTATTTATGTAATAGCAATTTAATTATTTACCTAACTGCTTGAGCAGCAACTTTGCGTTTGACATCCCATTCTCTCATTGAAGTCTCGAAGATTACGGTTCCCGCGTGTTTCTGAAATGAATTAACTTACAGAGAAAGGAGTTGTTAATAGAATAGACGATTACTTTTGAAATTATTTCCGATAAAAATTTATTTACTCGATCTTAATTTAGGTCTGCCAAGGAAGTCATTCTTTTTAACCACAAGGGCTTCTTTGGCCAAATCCCAGTTCGATATAAAGACAAATGGCTTGTGACCGAGCCAGAGTGTGAAAATACCACCGTATTTCTTTTTAAGGTTCGAAAGAACTTGTGTCTGCTTTTTTCCACCAGCGAAGACTGTTGATAAAATACATTGTTAATTTGGTTCAGAGTACTTGACATTATTATTGTCCTATATTATCCTATATATCCTCGTTTTTGTCCTATATTATCCTATATATACTCGTTTTTGTAATATATTGTCCTATATATCCTCGTTTTTGTAATATATTGTCCTATATATCCTCGTTTTTGTCCTAAATTATCCTATATATCCTCGTTTTTGTAATATATTATCTTATATATCCTAGTTTTTTTCCTATATTATCCTATATATCCAAGTTTTTTCCTATATTATCCTATATATCCTAGTTTTTTCCTATATTATCCTATATATCCTTGTTTTGCACTATATTATCCTATATATGCTCGTTTTCGTACTATATTACCCTCGTTTATGTCCTATATTATCCTAAATATTCTCATTTTGTCCTATAATATCTCCTTTGTTCCATAAAATCGTATAAAATATAAAAAATACTCTATTCTTTCTATAAGCAGAAGTGAGTTGAGACCAGAAGTACTGCGCTAACCAAATTCTTCACTCGGCGAAAGTGAATATTCTTGATAACACAAGAACGGTTGGCCCTCTAGTAGCGGTTTCTGAATTTTCCCTCCAAAACGTGAGACGCTCGCGGTGGTAGACGGGGGCCGAACTAGATTCAAGGAGCCGCGTCCGTGTTCGGCCGCTTTTGGTTGAGGGAAAGGGGGTAGGAAATATTTTTGGAACTGGACCAATTTTTTCTCTCTCTAGTTTTAGCGCGTGGGAAGCGGCATAAAATCCTCAAATTTGTTCACTAATGCCAGGATCTACTATCAATGCTAGAGCCCTTCACTTCTAGTCTCATCTCACTTCTGCTATAAGGAATTTCAACTATAGACTGCGCTTCGCTTCCTGAAGGGGCTGGTTAATGCTGGTAAAACAACAATTGATTCCAAACCCCTAAAATTTTCACCAGGAATAACGATAATGACTACAATTAAAAAAAACCATTACTAACCAAGAACGTTTCCAATAAGCGGAAGGGGTATTGGACCAGGGGGTAACTCTCTGATCTGAATCCATAAGCTGACCAGGTAAAAACAGACCAATCCAACTAGAAACGCGGCCAGATATTCACTAAGTACGTTAACGGAGTAAAACTCCTCCGGTATTAATTTGAACATCTTTGCCCGAGAACTTAACGGTAACGAATGTAAAGTAGAAGGGTAAGTTCTAGGTATTATTTATGTTTCAATGTCAAACTATTATCTTAACTGATAGTTATTTTGAAGCCATGTATATGACAGACGGTTCTTTTTCGAAATATATGATTGATAAGACAATTGACAGAATGATTTTATAGCCATTATTTACAACTAATGGAATAAAATCGTTATCGATGAAGGTCAATTTGATTTTGAGTCTTTGACATTGGCGTCAAAATTTCAGATAAGCCGTGGTTGTTTTCAAATTATTATTTTGTTAATTACTACGCAATTCAAGTATTTGATTTAGTTCGGAGATAACTTATGACGACCAACTCGGTACGATCTCGTGCGAGGGTAAGAATAAGCCTTGCGAAAAACCTTCCATGTCCTAATTGGGAAATAACCGATATTTTTTTTTTCGGTATTACGAATTTTATGGGACTAAAATTCTCATATATAAGATTTTGTAGGATTATTTTTGGAATAATTATATTGAACTTTTGAAAAGGAATAAGGGAACTTGGGGAAATAAGGAATTTGTGTTAAATGCCAAGTTGCCTAGATAAGGCGGAGCGGAGCGTCCTGGCATAAACAACAACAAACGATATTGGAAAGTTAACTAAGACATTGTAAAAAGTATAGGATATAACTTTCATGAAACTGTACGCAAATTATATGGGATTTTACTTGTATGAAATTGTGCGTACATTTAAGATTTTTTTTTATGAAATTGTACGCCAAAAATATAGGCTTTTACGTATGAAATTCTACGCAAAAATATAGAATTCTACCTGTATGAAATTGTACGCAAAAAATATAGGATTTTACGTGTATGAAATTGTACCAAAAAATATACGATTTTAATTGTATGAAATTCTACGTAAAAAAGATAGAATTTTACTTGCAGGAAATTATAAGAAACTATAGGATTTTACTTTTAGGAAATTATAGGATAGGTCCAAAGAATAAAGGATTATACAGCAATTACTGGGGGCTCTCTGACCGTTTGGAAAATATTCCCCGAGAAAAACGCTTTGAGGGTTAGATTATAGATAGGTAAAATTACATAAAACCTAATATTTTTATCGGAATTACAGGGCCACGATAACAGGGACCATAAGTGTAGTTTTATATGGTACAAAGAATTTTTGGCTACATTTTATCTGAAATAATGGGGGAAAAATCCAATAATTCACGCGTAGACACTGTTATAAAACCTGTAGTTTTGGCATTAAATAGTGGAAAAAAACCGGATTATCCCCTACCGTCTTATACAGTACGAAAAGAACACGTAAGTGACCTCTGTAGCTCAGTGTATGTGTCGGCCCTCCAAGGACCAAGCATTGGAATCACGAATTGGGCTGAGCACGCTCAATCCAACTCAATCTAACACCAGAGAGTTCCTTTTTAAATTTGTTCTATCACGACCCCTATGACTAGCAAAGTCATAGTCAACCAAATAGAAAACTGTTTCGCGGGAAACTCAAATTTCATAATGCAGAATTCTCCCAGGTTACACAAAAACCAGCCAGACAGCAGTGGTCTGACTAAAAGGGCCACCTGCGCGGATTGCCAACAGCCAGCCCATCCCCCATTTCACTCCATAGACCACTTCAATGTAACTAAAAAGGAAAGAGATGATATAACTTTGCCTTCCAACACGCTTTGTGGAACATGAGGAGCAAACTACAATGGACCAACACTCTTTTCTTGTACCGAAAAGGTCTATTCTTGAATGAGAGAGGTATGGAGTCGTTATATCCAAGCCCATTCTGGGTAGTGTCCCATGGTAGGGAAAAGTGGAGGATGCCACGTGTTAAGAGAAGCTAGTTCTCATACAAATACAAAGGCGCTATAGGCAGCACTTATCACGCGCAAGGCACAAGGCCCATCACCACTTTGACTACATCCAACATCTTTCCTCCCTGTCCTCTATAGGGTGTTTCCGCCAGAGTAAAAAGGGGGAAGAAATAGGGGGCGAAAACCGGTTTTCAGGGGATGTCAACATGGCGTCCTAACGTGGCCAGAGCGGGCAGCCGGCAAGGGGGAAAGGTAACTTGACGTCACGCGCAAAGACCCTATTGCTTCCAATATCGTTTTCCATAGTGTAGTGTCAGTACTTTGTATGCAAACATCATAACCTTCTATCTCTTAGCTCAGTCTCATCCCCCTTACTGGGCGCATACAGTATCCCTTCTTACAAGAGCGCGCCTAGAGAAAGGGATGCAGAGTCTACACCCCCTCTCTAATGACACTAGTCTATTTGACTCCCCCCAGATCACACACGACTTGCTCTATTACGTCATAAAATCTGGCAAAGAGCAGCTAAATCTTTCACAGATCTGGACATAAGTAAAGTAGAAAGTGTGCACTAAAGGTGCTAGTGAAACAGCACAGCCCCAATAACTTTAAATTTGCTTCAGGGTTGCCAGTAATATACTATTAGAGCATCTCGGGTTTATAACTGATAACCGAGTGATCTGAACTGAACAGAACTAAATACAAGCTTTTCAGTCTGTACTCTCTAATACCATAGCCCACTCAATCACGCGCAATGCGAGCAGCTAGCGTCCTATTGCGCGTGATCGAGTGGGCCCTCTTGTATCTATATAGAGCAGCTCAAATAAGCGGATGCGAGTTTAAGAACCTTGGCTCAAATGTTACTGTTTCTTTTCATGAAAGTTTTCTACAGATTTATCGAGTAACATGGAGTTATGAAATCTGAAATCTCATTATAAATTAATAACCAAACAAATTGATTTTTTTAATTTTTTTTATTCATGAAATTATAAGACCATTAACTTTTTTTTCTGGAAAGAATAATGAAACAAAAACTATTTAATATTTTAGAAACATGATTGCACTTAACCATATAGTTAACCTACTTAAGTTGATTTTGGTCCAACATTCATGGGCCTCTGGAACCTTGGGGGAGGAGTTCTATCCTTACGAGCTTCCTTTGATCTATTCCTGACAATTTTCGAGTGAATAGCGCATGATACGCAGTAGTGAAGCTTAGCATACAATTTGGGTAGAGCATAGGCTATAAATAGAAGTCAACTTTGCAAATTAACAGCAATTATACGGGAGTTAACATAGCCTAATTGGAATAGTGCTTACATTCATAAACACTGGCATCAGTGATATCTCTAACAGCGGCCGCTTCAACAATGTTTCGGATTACAAATTTTTTGATGGCCTTATCCTTGGGAACGCACCTAGCGCAGTTGGTACACCTGACTGGCTTAACGTGTCCACGTCCATGCTTGCTACGACCATTGTTTCTGCGTTTAGAAGTCTGTAGAGTTTTTACAACATTTTTATATATTAGGACAAAACCATAATAATTTATAAAATAATTTGGTCACAAAAACGCGTGAACATCGCTACTTAATATCCCTTCAAGCTGGTGAAAAACATGCCGCGTGTTCTAATTCTAAGCTAACCCTAAGCCTTGGCTATCACATTCTATTCCTATTCTCTACTTTAATATAAAGGCTACTTTAATAAAATCACCGAGTTTTAACACTTTAGAAATTATAAAATGGATAAAATATTAATAAACTTACCATTTTATTTCCAAAATTAAACTCTCAATTAGATTAAAGTTATTTCAAAAATTCTCGACAACGTGTGCCGTGTACAACGCCAATAAAGAGAAACTACCAATGACCAAAGACTGTACTTGACTAAAAAGTTTTCACTTTTCACGTGGTACATGCCATGGTGCGGGTGGATAAGAATTTTTAACTGATAAATTGTCGTCTGCTTATACTTCTTTTCACTGACTCTACAACTCCACGGAGTCCACGTGTTGTAGTTAAATTTGACGTTAATTAAACATAAGCAAAGCGCTAATTAATTAAAATTGGAATTTATTTAATATAAATATTCATTACATAGTTTGATTAGATTAAATTTATTTCAAAAATTCTCGACGTGTGCCGCGTACTACATCGTACAACGCCAATAAAGAGAAACTCCCAATGACCAAAGACTGTACTTGATTAAAAAGCTTTCAGTTTTCACGTGGTACATGCCATGGTGTGGGTGGATAAGAATTTTTAACTGATAAATTGTCGTCTGCTTATACTTTTTTTCACTGACTCTACAACTCCTCGGAGTCCACGTGTTGTAGTTAAATTTGACGTTAATTAAACATAAGCAAAGCGCTAATTAAATAAAATTGGAATTTATCTAATATAAATATCCATTACATCGTTTGAAATAGAAATTTACTCCAGAAATAATGGTAAGAAGCTGATGTTTCTATTTAAAGTGCTTTAAACCTTGATGCTTAATCAGGAACTTATTTATCTCATTTAAACATGAAAATTGAAAGTTTATTCTGTATTTAATTTTAAAATATTTAATTATAAATTAGCCGAGCAAGAAAAAGAAGTTTATCGATAAGAAAAATGCAGTTACATTTCAATTGGTTCACCGAAGTCAGCGTGATCCTTTGGCTGCTGATGAGAGAGCCCCTCAGAGAGTTCTGCTTCCGTCTGTGTCCAAAAAGGTACAAAATACAAAGAAATTCTTAGAATATTGAATAATATTTAGTAAAATTAATAATTGTTCTGGATGATTCTTTAATTTTAATACAGAAAGTTGAAGAACAACAAAAATTTGGTATCTATTTTGATGATGATTACGACTATCTACAACATTTGAAGGATGTGAATGAAGTTGCCGAGTGGGAACCAATTGTTAGTAGAACGAGACTTTCAGCAGCCGAAGCTGGAGCTTCATTACCTAATCCCGTTCAGGTATAAACGGGTCTAAATAATTTGGTGAATTTATAAATGGGTCAAAATAATTTGGGGAATTTATAAATGGGCCAAAAAATTTGGGGAATTTATAAATGGGCCAAAAAATTTGGGGAATTTAATTTTAAAAATAGGCCAAAATAATTTGGGGAATTTAATTTTAAAATAGGCCAAAATAATTGGGGAATTTTAAAATAGGCCAAAATATTTTTGGGAATTTAAAAATAGGCCAAAATAATTTGGCGAATTTATAAATGGGCCAAAATAATTTGGGAATTTATAAATGGGCCAAAATGATTGGGGAATTTAAAAATAGGCCAAAATAATTTGGGGAATTTATAATTGGGCCAAAATAATTTGGGGAATTTATAAATGGGTCAAAATAATGTGGGGAATTTATAAATGGGCCAAAATATTTTTGGGAATTTATAAATGGGCCAAAATATTTTTGGGAATTTATAAATGGCCCAAAATATTTTGGGGAATTTATAAATGGGCCAAAATAATTTGGGGAATTTATAAATGGGCCAAAATAATTTGGGGAATTTATAAATAGACTAAAATAATTTGGGGAATTTATAAATGGGCCAAAATAATTTGAGGAATTTATAAATGGGTCAAAATAATTTGGGGAATTTATAAATGGGTCAAAATAATTTGGGGAATTTATAAATGGGTCAAAATAATTTGGGGAATTTATAAATGGGTCAAAATAATTTGGGGAATTTATAAATGGGTCAAAATAATTTGGGGAATTTATAAATGGGTCAAAATAATTTGGGGAATTTATAAATGGGCCAAAATAATTTGGGGAATTTATAAATGGGTCAAAATAATTTGGGGAATTTATAAATGGGTCAAAATAATTTGGGGAATTTATAAATGGGTCAAAATAATTTGGGGAATTTATAAATGGGTCAAAATAATTTGGGGAATTTATAAATGGGTCAAAATAATTTGGGGAATTTATAAATGGGCCAAAATAATTTGGGGAATTTATAAATGGGGCAAAATTTTTTGGGAATTTATAAATGGGCCAAAATAATTTGGGGAATTAATAAATGGGCCAAATTTTTTTGGGAATTTATAAATGGGCCAAAATAATTTGGGGAATTTATAAATGGGCCAAAACTTTTTGGGGAATTTATAAATGGACCAAAAATAATTTGGGGAATTTTAATAAATGGGCCAAAATAATTTGGGGAATTTTAATAAATGGTCCAAAATAATTTGGGGAATTTTAATAAATGGGTCAAAATAATTTGGGGAATTTTAATAAATGGGCCAAAATAATTTGGGGAATTTTAATAAATGGGCCAAAATAATTTGGGGAATTTTAATAAATGGGCCAAAATAATTTGGGGAATTTTAATAAATGGGCCAAAATAATTTGGGGAATTTTAATAAATGGGCCAAAATAATTTGGGGAATTTTAATAAATGGGCCAAAATAATTTGGGGAATTTATAAATGGGTCAAAATAATTTGGGGAATTTATAAATGGGTCAAAATAATTTGGGGAATTTATAAATGGGTCAAAATATTTTGGGGAATTTATAAATGGGCCAAAATATTTTTGGGAATTTATAAATGGGCCAAAATATTTTTGGGAATTTATAAATGGCCCAAAATATTTTGGGGAATTTATAAATGGGCCAAAATAATTTGGGGAATTTATAAATAGACTAAAATAATTTGGGGAATTTATAAATGGGCCAAAATAATTTGAGGAATTTATAAATGGGTCAAAATAATTTGGGGAATTTATAAATGGGTCAAAATAATTTGGGGAATTTATAAATGGGTCAAAATAATTTGGGGAATTTATAAATGGGTCAAAATAATTTGGGGAATTTATAAATGGGTCAAAATAATTTGGGGAATTTATAAATGGGTCAAAATAATTTGGGGAATTTATAAATGGGCCAAAATAATTTGGGGAATTTATAAATGGGTCAAAATAATTTGGGGAATTTATAAATGGGTCAAAATAATTTGGGGAATTTATAAATGGGTCAAAATAATTTGGGGAATTTATAAATGGGTCAAAATAATTTGGGGAATTTATAAATGGGTCAAAATAATTTGGGGAATTTATAAATGGGCCAAAATAATTTGGGGAATTTATAAATGGGGCAAAATTTTTTGGGAATTTATAAATGGGCCAAAATAATTTGGGGAATTAATAAATGGGCCAAAATTTTTTGGGAATTTATAAATGGGCCAAAATAATTTGGGGAATTTATAAATGGGCCAAAACTTTTTGGGGAATTTATAAATGGACCAAAAATAATTTGGGGAATTTTAATAAATGGGCCAAAATAATTTGGGGAATTTTAATAAATGGTCCAAAATAATTTGGGGAATTTTAATAAATGGGTCAAAATAATTTGGGGAATTTTAATAAATGGGCCAAAATAATTTGGGGAATTTTAATAAATGGGCCAAAATAATTTGGGGAATTTTAATAAATGGGCCAAAATAATTTGGGGAATTTTAATAAATGGGCCAAAATAATTTGGGGAATTTTAATAAATGGGCCAAAATAATTTGGGGAATTTTAATAAATGGGCCAAAATAATTTGGGGAATTTATAAATGGGTCAAAATAATTTGGGGAATTTATAAATGGGTCAAAATAATTTGGGGAATTTATAAATGGGTCAAAATATTTTGGGGAATTTATAAATGGGCCAAAATAATTTGGGGAATTTTAATAAATGGGCCAAAATAATTTGGGGAATTTATAAATGGGTCAAAATAATTTGGGGAATTTATAAATGGGTCAAAATAATTTGGGGAATTTATAAATGGGTCAAAATATTTTGGGGAATTTATAAATGGGCCAAAATAATTTGGGGAATTTATAAATGGGCCAAAATAATTTGGGGAATTTATAAATAGACTAAAATAATTTGGGGAATTTATAAATGGGCCAAAATAATTTGGGGAATTTATAAATGGGTCAAAATAATTTGGGGAATTTATAAATGGGTCAAAATAATTTGGGGAATTTATAAATGGGCCAAAATAATTTGGGGAATTTATAAATGGGTCAAAATAATTTGGGGAATTTATAAATGGGTCAAAATAATTTGGGGAATTTATAAATGGGTCAAAATAATTTGGGGAATTTATAAATGGGTCAAAATAATTTGGGGAATTTATAAATGGGTCAAAATAATTTGGGGAATTTATAAATGGGCCAAAATAATTTGGGGAATTTATAAATGGGGCAAAATTTTTTGGGAATTTATAAATGGGCCAAAATAATTTGGGGAATTAATAAATGGGCCAAAATTTTTTGGGAATTTATAAATGGGCCAAAATAATTTGGGGAATTTATAAATGGGCCAAAACTTTTTGGGGAATTTATAAATGGACCAAAAATAATTTGGGGAATTTTAATAAATGGACCAAAAATAATTTGGGGAATTTTAATAAATGGGCCAAAATAATTTGGGGAATTTTAATAAATGGTCCAAAATAATTTGGGGAATTTTAATAAATGGGTCAAAATAATTTGGGGAATTTTAATAAATGGGCCAAAATAATTTGGGGAATTTTAATAAATGGGCCAAAATAATTTGGGGAATTTTAATAAATGGGCCAAAATAATTTGGGGAATTTTAATAAATGGGCCAAAATAATTTGGGGAATTTTAATAAATGGGCCAAAATAATTTGGGGAATTTTAATAAATGGGCCAAAATAATTTGGGGAATTTATAAATGGGTCAAAATAATTTGGGGAATTTATAAATGGGTCAAAATAATTTGGGGAATTTATAAATGGGTCAAAATATTTTGGGGAATTTATAAATGGGCCAAAATAATTTGGGGAATTTTAATAAATGGGCCAAAATAATTTGGGGAATTTATAAATGGGTCAAAATAATTTGGGAATTTATAAATGGGTCAAAATAATTTGGGGAATTTATAAATGGGTCAAAATATTTTGGGGAATTTATAAATGGGCCAAAATAATTTGGGGAATTTATAAATGGGCCAAAATAATTTGGGGAATTTATAAATAGACTAAAATAATTTGGGGAATTTATAAATGGGCCAAAATAATTTGGGGAATTTATAAATGGGTCAAAATAATTTGGGGAATTTATAAATGGGTCAAAATAATTTGGGGAATTTATAAATGGGTCAAAATAATTTTGGGAATTTATAAATGGGTCAAAATAATTTGGGGAATTTATAAATGGGCCAAAATAATTTGGGGAATTTATAAATGGGGCAAAATTTTTTGGGAATTTATAAATGGGCCAAAATAATTTGGGGAATTAATAAATGGGCCAAAATTTTTTGGGAATTTATAAATGGGCCAAAATAATTTGGGGAATTTATAAATGGGCCAAAATTTTATGGGGAATTTATAAATGGACCAAAAATACTTTGGGGAATTTTAATAAATGGGTCAAAATAATTTGGGGAATTTTAATAAATGGTCCAAAATAATTTGGGGAATTTTAATAAATGGTCCAAAATAATTTGGGGAATTTTAATAAATGGGTCAAAATAATTTGGGGAATTTTAATAAATGGGCCAAAATAATTTGGGGAATTTTAATAAATGGGCCAAAATAATTTGGGGAATTTTAATAAATGGGCCAAAATAATTTGGGGAATTTTAATAAATGGGCCAAAATAATTTGGGGAATTTTAATAAATGGGCCAAAATAATTTGGGGAATTTTAATAAATGGGCCAAAATAATTTGGGGAATTTTAATAAATGGGCCAAAATA
Source organism: Phalangium opilio (assembly GCA_019434445.1). Classification (NCBI taxonomy): domain Eukaryota; kingdom Metazoa; phylum Arthropoda; class Arachnida; order Opiliones; family Phalangiidae; genus Phalangium; species Phalangium opilio. Next base: position 208,269 of record JAEQBA010004123.1, read on the forward strand.
ATTTGGGGAATTTTAATAAATGGGTCAAAATAATTTGGGGAATTTTAATAAATGGGCCAAAATAATTGGGGAATTTAAAAATAGGCCAAAATAATTTGGTGAATATAAAAGAAAGGCCAAAATAATTTGGGGAATTTTAAAATAAGCCAGAAAAGTAAAGGAAACCCGAAAAAAAAATCACCTGCAAATTTGAATCTGAATTTAATATTAGTTAAAAGAAATACTGAAGAAAACTGTAGCGTAGGGGCATTACATGTTAACTTCCCATAGAGTGTAATACAGTCAAGGGCACCAAGGTGCCATTACTGTATTAAATTGTGAAATATCCGTAGTATTGTTTTATGATTCACAGGCATTCAAGTTACCATCTTCAGTTTTCCAATCGAATGTGGAAGAAAAAGAAGGATTACTGAATAAAGCGGCGACGGTCAAAGGACCAAGACCTGATTTTGACCCTGATGTGATTGCTGCTTTGGATGAAGATTTTGACTTTGATAATCCTGAAAATGAACTGGAAGACGATTTCATGCAATTGGCCAATGCTGAAGGAGACAAGTCCGATGATGATGAAGATTACACCGATGTTGATAGTGATGAAGATGATGATGCCATGAGGTAATTAATACTAATTATTCTGTAATGAGCTTTGCCAAAAGTTAGGGATTAATTGGAAAAGTCAGGGAATTTAGAAATAGGTCAAAATGGTCACAGTAGGCTAAAATGGTCATGGATTTTAAAAATGGTCAGTTTGTTTCAAATTTGCACAAAATGGCCAGGGAATTTATAAGTAGGGCAAAATGGTCACTGAATTTATAAATAGGCCAAAATCATCAAGGAGTTTAAAATTAGGCCAAAATAATTTGGGGAATTTGAAAATAGGTCAAAATGGTCGAGGGAATTTAAAATAGGCCAAAATGGTCTGAGAATTTAAAAATAGGCCAAAATGGTCGGGGAATTTAAAAATAGGCCAAAATGGTCGGGGAATTTAAAAATAGGCCAAAATGGTCGGGGAATTTATAAATAGGCCAAAATGGTCGGGGAATTTATAAATAGGCCAAAATGGTCGGGGAATTTAAAAATAGGCCAAAATGGTCGGGGAATTTAAAAATAGGCCAAAATGGTCGGGGAATTTAAAAATAGATAAAGAATGGTCTGAGAATTTAAAAATAGGCCAAAATGGTCGAGGGAATTTAAAAATAGGCCAAAATGGTCGGGGAATTTAAAAATAGGCCAAAATTGTCGGGGAATTTAAAAATAGATAAAAAATGGTTTTTAAATTTAAAAATAGGTAAAAAATTGTCTATGAATTAAAAAATGGGCAAAAACGCTAATTGAATTTAAAAAATGGGCCAAAAATGGTCCATGAATTTAAGAGTAGGCCAAAAATGGTCCATGAATTTAAAAGTAGGCCAAAATTATCAATTAATTTAAAAGTAGGCCAAAATTATCAATTAATTTAAAAGTAGGCCAAAATGGCAAGGGAATTTAAAACTAGTTGAAATGGTCAGAAAAATTCAAAATAAGGTCACAAATATCAAGGGAAATCATACCACATCCTTTTTTTCTGGCGTTAAGAAAGTGTTTATTAGCTAGAATTATATTTGAAATTTGATTCATTATTTTCAGCCACGACTTCAAGGGTTATTGCAGCGACAATGATAGTGACGATGGCCAAAAATCAAGATTCACAAGTTATTCAATGACTTCATCTGTATTACCACGAAGTGAAATTCTACAAACTCTGGATGATCGTTTTGAGAAACTTTATGAGGAATACGACGAAGAAGAAATTGGTGCTTTGGATGGTGAGGAAATAAACGGATTCATTGACCCCAACAGTGACATCATAAAACAACTTCTGAATGATCACGAAAAAAATTTCAAAACCAGGTAAGTTGACCAAACCCTTGTATGAACAGTTACTTTGAAAACCTCGTGACCTCTGACTTAAAGTGTTCCTGACGCCACAATATTAAGGAAAAGAAATATTCTAGAGTTGTTTGGGGACCAAATTAGTGGGTTCTATGGGCCGTTTTGAGTCGAAATTGTTTTATGACATTGTGACATAAGGGACACCCTAAACAAGTTATGAACATTGGAGTGTTAATTTGATGACCTTTGAAACGTAAGTAAGGAGCTGAAAGACAAAGCATATCTGTGAAACAGTCCCAATCATAACTTGTTTAGGGTGTCACATGACTTGTAAGCTGTGGTTTTTACGGAAAAATGCCATAGAACTTACACAGGGTTCATATGGAACCTGGATAAGTCAGGGTTTTGGAAAATAATGGGGGCCCGTCCGGGATTTAAAGTTTTGTCCCAAAAAGTCAGGGATATGTCAGGGATTTCGTTTTGTATATGAAACCATGATTGCTTCGAGCAATGTTAAATATGGGCCAGGTGTGATGAATGAAGTGGGCTCTTGTAAACACCTTAAAATGGTCAGCAGGGTTCGTACGGAACCTGGATAACCTGGAAAACCTGGATAAGTCAGGGATATGGAAAACAGGAGCATAAGTCAGGGATTTAAAAAAAATTCCTAAAAAGTCAGGGATATGTCAGGGATTTCGTTTGGTATATCAAACCATGATTGCTTCGACCAATGCTAAATATGAGACAGGTGTGATGAAATGGGCTCTGGTAAACACCTTAAAATGGTCAGGGATATTGCCAAAATTTGGTCAGGGATAACCTGGAAAAGTCAGGGATTTTGAAATTAAAAATTTCGTACGAACCCTGGTCAGGGATATTGGCAAAATTTCATCAGGGATAAGCTTGAAAAGTCCGGGATTTTCAATATCAAAATTTCGTCTGAACCTGGTACATTTTCAACTGAAATTCGTCCATTGAACCCACTGTTCGCAACTGTCCTACTTTTCTTCAAATTAAATGTCTTTAGACAGTCTGAGTCAGGGAAAACCCAGTTACAGTATAATCAGGGAAGTTTGAAATGAAAAACATGTGAAAGGAATTATTTTTCATAGACCCACATTAGGCCAAGTTTTGGATGATAAAGAAGATTGCGCTGACGTTGAAGTTCCTTACAATATTGAAGAGGAGAATTTGATTGATTTAGAATTATTGGAAAAACCCGGGAGAAATGATGAAAATAAATGGGATTGTGAATCCATTTTATGTAAGTTTTAAAGGGAGGGTGAAGTAGAAAATCGAGTGATTTTTTATCGATTCTTCTACTAATTATAAGACCAGTCTGCATAGTGAAACATTCAGGAAATACAGTTTCCGAATGATTTTAAAATTCAAATTAGGTTCAGATTTTAAGGATGGTGTTAAACAAGGACTGCCGACCAATCACGTAACGCCCTGCCTTTTTGGTAACAAAATTCTCGTGGCACGCGCCATGCCTAAAGAAATTTATCACGAGATTTGATAAAATTCGCGCGCTACATGATAATCGTGGCGCGAGACATGGAACGTGCCACGAGAAATTTGTTAACAAAAAGGCAGGGCGTTACGTGATTGGTCGGCAGTCCTTGTTTAAAATTATCCTTAAAATCTGAACCTAATTTGAAATAATTTTAAAATCATTCGGAATCTGTATTTCCTGAATGTTTCACTATGCAGACTGGTCTTGTAATTAGTAGAAGAATCGATAAAAAATCACTTGATTTTCTACTTCACCCTCCCTTTAATTTACTTCTAATAGCATTGTTAACGTTGAATAGTGATATTTTTATAGCGACATACTCTAACTTGTACAATAGACCAAAACTGATAAAAGAAGCTGTGAAGGTAAATATTCTTAATTTACTAATGGTCGACCAATAGATGGAGCTAGTTTTGATTCATAATCAGGACGTAGCGCCATCTAATAGAAATTTCAGAATTTACAAAGTATAATTCTAATTTGGTATACAGCCTAAGTTGGTAAAGTTAAATCAACGAACTGGTATCCCGGAAGATGTTCTTTTGGTCGGGAAGAATCAGTTAACGAAGAAAACGTTGAAAATGCTATCGCAAGAAATGGAAGATGAATCGCAACCTGATGATACGAGAAGTATGCTTAGTAAACGCAGCGCCGCCCTCTCTGTCAGGGATAGAAATGAAACTCCCGAACAAAGGAAAGAGAGAAAGGTCGCCGTTAAAGAACTTCGTAGGGTAAGTAACTTGGGAAGGTAACTTCTGTCATGAATGTGTAAATGGTACAGGGAATTCGAAATTTGGTCAAAATGGTAAAGGAAAAGGTCAGGGATTTTAAAATATGGAGAAAAATGTCAGGGAAAAGGTCGGGGATTTTAAAAAATGGAGAACAATTTCAGGGAAAAGGTCGGGGATTTTAAAAAATGGAGAAAAATTTCAGGGAAAGGTCAGGGATTTTTAAAAATGGAGAAACATTTCAGGGAAAGGTCAGGGATTATAAAAAATGGAGAAAAATTTCAGGGAAAGGTCAGGGATTTTAAAAAATGTAGAAAAACTTCAGGGAAAGTAAGGGAATTTAAAATTGGATCAAAATGGTAAGGGAAAAGGTCCGGGATTTAAAAAAAAAGGAGAAAAATTTCAGGGAAAGTCAGGGAATTTAAAATTGGATCAAATTGGTAAGGGAAATGGTCAGGGATTTTAGAAAAGGGAGAAAAATTTCAGGGAAAGTCAAGGAATTTAAAATTGGATCAAAATGGTAAGGGAAAAGGTCCGGGATTTTTAAAAAGGGAGAAAGATGTCAGGGAATTTAAAATTGGATCAAAATGGTTAGGGAAAAGGTTAGGGATTTTAAAAAATGGAGAAAAATGTCAGGGAAAGTAAGGAAATTTAAAATTGGATCAAAATGGTTAGGGAAAAGGTTAGGGATTTTAAAAAATGGAGAAAAATGTCAGGGAAAGTAAGGGGATTTAAAATTGGATCAAAATGATAAGGGAAAAGGTCGGGGATTTTAGAAAAGGGAGAGAAGGTCAAGGAAAGTCAGGGAATTTTAAATAGGGTCAAAATTATCAGGGAAACCCTATTAAAATTAAAAAGAAGGCCAAAAAGGTCAGGGAGTTTAATTTTATTTGGGAAAATGCCTTGAGTTTACAAAATTTTGCAGCATTGCATGTTACAATAAGTATGTTTTAAATTTTAATTAGGAGCGGAGACTGGAGAAGAAGGCAAACAAGGAAGCCTTTAAGGAAGAAGAAATCAGGCAATCAAAAGTAATGAAAAATCTGAAACAAAATCTGCAAGGAATTAAAATTGTCTAGCACTTTTTTACTTATAAGATTCTCTTTGTATATATATATTCAATAAAATTTGATTCAACAAAAAGACTTGTTTTTATATATATATTTCATATATCTATGATGTACTTTATTTATAAATAATCTTGAAAGACCAGCAGCAAAGACATCCGACATTTTTAGGCCTGTTTCTCTTAGGACCGCCATTTTAAAAAAAAATTACGGCAGTAAGGCCCGTCTATAAGATATAGGAAACTATAGTGTGACGTTATTCCATAAAGGTTTTTACATTTATGGCAGCCATTTTAAAAGATGGCTGAAAATCGAAGCCAAAAAGCTATAAAGCCAGTCTATAGGATATGGCTAACCATTGTACTAAATGTTATTGAAATTGGTTGAAACGCGCGGACGTTATTCCATAGAGAAGGGTTTTAACGTTTCTGGCAGCCATTTTAAAAGATGGCTGAAAATCGGAACCAAAAAGCTATAAAGCCAGTCTATAGGATAAGGCTAACCAGTGTACTAAATATTAGTGAAATCGGTTGAAAAGCGCGGACGTTATTCCATAGAGAAGGGTTTTAACGTTTCTGGCAGCCTTTTCAAAAGATGGCGGAAAATTCTAACCCGAAAAGCTATAAAGCACGTCTATAGGATAAGGCTAACCAGTGTACAAAATATTAGTGAAATTTGTTGCAACTTTTACATTTCAGGCTGCCATTTTTTCAATATGGCGGAAGATTAGAAAAATCTTTCTTAGCGCGTGGCCACTACTTAAGATTAACGTCCCTGCATAATTTCTGGCTTCTAGGTAAAGCGGTTTGGGTCATTCCTATTTTAGAGGCCGTTTTCCATAGTGGTAAAATTTTTAGTAGGATGGTAGTAAAAATAGTAGTTTTCCCCCTACATGGAAAATCAAAACCTATGATGGAGAAAATAGTATGAATTGCTACATTGTGCCGACTAACCATAAATTGCCGCCTTTTCCAAATATTGCTGACTAACCATAAATTGCCGCCTTTTCCAAAATATTGCTGACTAACCATAAATTGCCGCCTTTTCCAAATTATTTCTCACTAACCATAAATTGCCGCCTTTTCCAAAACATTGCTATATTACTGTCTTTTTCCGTGTAAAGAGGCGCATACTTAGCCTTTCGTGAATAAACAGGAAAAATGAAATGGGGTAATGCACTGGCCTTTTAACAAGGCGTTTTAAATGTTCTAATTGCGAGGCCAATACAGAATGAACATGCAAAACGAAATGTTGGAATAATACATTGGCCTTTAACCTAATTGCGAGGCCAGTACAGATATGCCCTTACGTTCAAACGAGATTAGACCAGGTTAGGTTAGGTTAGGTTTAGGCGAGGCGGGTGAAATTCCATGTCGGGCATCTCAAGGTGGCGTTGGTAGTGGCCTACTTGAGAGGCCATTAGAAAATAAACATGCAAAACGGAACCGTGTACAATTACACGCGCCTCTGAACTAAGCGTTTGTAGTGGCCTACTTGAGAGGCCAGTAGAGAATAAACACGCAAAATTAAACTAGGGACAATACATGGGTCTCTTATCTATGTTTTTATCGTCGGCTACTTTGCCGTTCGTGAATAAATATTAAAAACGAAATGGAAGCATCACATTGGCCTTTAAACTAGGTGTCCTAAGTGGCCTAATTGCGAGGCCAGTACAGATATGTCCTAACGTTCAAACTAGATAAGTATAGGTTAGGTTAGGTTAGGTTAGGTTAGGTTAGGTTGGGTTGGGTTGGGTTGGGTTAGGTTAGGTGTCGGGCCGCTCATCTTGGCGTCAGTAGTGGCCTACTTGAGAGGCCAGTAGAGAATAAACAAGCAAAATGGAATCATGGACTATTACACTGGCCTCTCAACTAGGCGTCAGTAGTGGTCTACTTGAGAGGCCAGTAGAGAATAAACAAGCTAAATGGAACCATGGACTATTACACTGGCCGCTCAACTAGGCGTCAGTAGTGGCCTACTTGAGAGGCCAGTAGAGAATAAACAAGCAAAATGGAACCATGGACTATTACACTGGCCTCTCAACTAGGCGTCAGTAGTGGTCTACTTGAGAGGCCAGTAGAGAATAAACAAGCGAAGTGGAACCATGGACTATTACACTGGCCGCTCAACTAGGCGTCAGTAGTGGCCTACTTGAGAGGCCAGTAGAGAATAAACAAGCAAAATGGAACCATGGACTATTACACTGGCCGCTCAACTAGGCGTCAGTAGTGGCCTACTTGAGAGGCCAGTAGAGAACAAACAAGCAAAATGGAACCATGGACTATTACACTGGCCTCTCAACTAGGCGTCAGTAGTGGCCTACTTGAGAGGCCAGTAGAGAATAAACAAGCAAAATGGAACCATGGACTATTACACTGGCCTCTCAACTAGGCGTCAGTAGTGGCCTACTTGAGAGGCCAGTAGAGAATAAACAAGCAAAATGGAACCATGGACTATTACACTGGCCGCTCAACTATGCGTCAGTAGTGGCCTACTTGAGAGGCCAGTAGAGATGGGGTTTACTGATTTCCGTGTAGAGACAGACGAGATTAGGAGTGGCCTCACAATAGGGCGACTATAGACACCTAGTTGAGAGGCCAAGATGTGGGGAAGTTCACTTTGGTGACATATGTTTCGTTATTTTGAGCGCATTAATAGTACAATATGAATTTCTTTTGGGAAATTTCGCTGAGAACATTAGGTTAAATAATCAAAAACTGTTAAAACAGTAAAATCATACGAAAACGTTGCTTCTGAAATATGCCTAATGAGTATTCAAATAGAGCTGTTCATAGCATTTTCTCCGTCATCGGTCTAGCTTTTTGATCTAGGAAAAATACTACTATTTTTACTACTATCCTACTAAAAAAATCCCACTATCGAAGGCGGCCTCGTAAATAGGAAAGATCCATTGCTTTGTTAAACTGACGCCATTAAGCAGGTTAATAAAATTTTGATAAAATGTTGGAATGTCGTTTAGCTCAAAATAGTCTCCTAATTTAGAACTAGACCCTCGACCACTGGTTATTTATTATTAATTTAGGGTTAATTTATTTTTGCAATCGTCTAAAACTCTATAGGGAAATTGTTGAACTTTATGAACCGAAATTAGAAAATGTTGATGATCAAGACGCGAGTTCAGAAGAATTTGAAATTCAAGAAGTATAAATAGATTTTTACATGGATTGCATTGATAAATTAACATTAATTGTGTGTCGTAACTAGCTTTTCGCAGAATGTGATTTAAAATATGAAATTATGAAAAAAGACGCTGAAATTAAAACGTTGAATATCCTATTGGATAATGAAAAGTTGAAGGTACGTAGGGTTGCAAAATTTTTCGTGTCTGAATCATGGTATTAAAAAGTGCAGGGTTGCCATATGCCAGTTAATTTAAAAAATGGGTTTTAAAGGAATAGAACGGCCTTTTTCTAATTATTAAAGGGAAATAGTTAAATAAAATCTCTTATTTCAATTTAATTAGCATTTAATTAGTCTTAAAAACGAGGACTTCTGCTAAATTGAACCTACCTTATCCCTCAGAATTCGACCAATCCTGTCTGGTGTAAGAGGCTCGATTTACAATGGGTTCTATGGGCGATTTTGAGTCAAAAATGTTCTATGACATTTTGCTATATGGGACACCCTAAACAAGTTATACATTGTAGTGTTTTACGGATGACCCCTTAATGTCTCTTAGTTTCTTACTTAATTCTAAGTGGTCCACTCTAAAACACTCAAATCAAAACTTGTTTAGGGTATATATTAGGGCAAAATAGCATTCAACTTTTTAAACTCAAAATCGCCTATGAGACCCTCTGTACGTCGGTCCAAAGCCCACGGAATTAATAGAAGTCTATGCATGCTATCTCGGGAGTAAGGGGACCGGACCTTCCCTCGCGTGCGTTTCCCGCCAAAAACATTTTGGCGCCAAAATACGTAACACAGATAATTTCTGTGTTTTTAAGGGTATATTTTTAAAAAAATATTAGTAAAAATGTTTAAATGATTATGAGAATCATAGCAAAGAGCGCCAAACCGCTCTGTGACAGTTTTTGGCGAATTCAATAAACCTATAATAAATTTTAAAAAAAATCGAGGCATGCATGAGCGTGTTTGGGCCTCTATTAATACCATAGGCTTTGCTCTGTCCTACCACGGGCAGGCTGGGAAATAAGCATAATTTTTAAACTAGTCCTTGGGACCAGTGACCCCCTAGTTTCCGAAATAATAAACTGGTCTCCAGACTGGTCCCCACCCTTGTTCTCCTATAGATTTGCAATTAATAAACTAGTCATTGGGACCAGTGACCCTCACGTTTTGAATAAAAAAAGTGGTCCAAGCTATTAATAAACTGGTTTTTGACCTGTAAACCTGTCTTATTTCCTAGCCTGACCACGGGCCACTGATCCTACCACCCTATTTGGACCATCATGAAGAGTTCTTAACAATGACAACATTTGACCTATGAAAAGGCCAGAGAAATATTAACAGAAAATACCCAAGGAAAACCTTAAAATATAAGGAATTTTCATTTTATGGCAACCCTGAAATAAAACATTTTCATTTGACATTGAAGTTCAAAACTCGATAGTAACTTTTTAAATGTTGCTGTCGTTTTAGTACGAAACCTTAGTCAAGGTATCAAATAAAAATAAATTAAAAAAATCACTTTTGATCGAGAAACTTAAAGATGAAATTGAAACATTAAACCAAATAAGTGATGCACTTGTTGAAACGATTGAGGAACTGAAAGTAAGTGTAAACAACACATGACATTGGATTGGGTATCGAAAACACGTGATAGAAAATATTTCTATCGTAGAAGCAAAATTTCATAGATAAAAACAAAAAGTGTACTTCATAGAAGCTTGCTCGTGAAACCCCCTTTTACCTCTTAGAATAGTGTCGACCCCCGCTGCGTAGTACAGGTAACACGCGTGAATAGGCTCATACAGTACCAAGAATTAAGGTTTCGATCGTCACCATAGAGTACTATTGTCTACAAAGTTTTGACCTTCAAAAAAGCCTCTTCTCTTATTGGTTGGTTCGTGTAGGGGTTGATTGAAGGGTCGTTTGCTTATCATTTTACATGGCGTCTACAGCATAAGGCTTAGAACTGTGAATATGCTCATACAGTACCAAGAATTATCGTTTCGATCGCCTTCATAGGGTACTATTTTCTTCAAAGCTTTGACCTTCAAAAAAGCCTCTTCTCTGATTGGTTTGTTCGAGTAGAGGCTTATTGGAGGGTCGTTTGCTTATCATTTTACATGGCGTATACAGCCTAAGGCTTAGAACTGTGAATAGGCTCATACAGTACCAAGAATTAACGTTTCGATTACCACCATAGAGTACTATTTTCTACAAAGCTTTGACCTTCAAAAAAGCCTCTTCTCTGATTGGTTGGTTCGTGTAGGGGTTGATTGAAGGGTCGTTTGCTTATCATTTGCCAGTAACATGGCGTCTACAGCCTAAGACTTAGAACTGTGAATGAAGTATACTTTTTGGTTTTTATCTTTGTTCTTTTACTAATTGACGTTTTATTTCTAAATCACGTGACACTGATGTTACCACCAATCTAGACTTTCTCGAAGCTAGTGTAAAATATTAGTTTTAAAATTTTTTGATTTGAATTAGGATGAAAATAAGCGGTTACGTCAAACAATAATTGATTCGAATCATACTAAAGACAAAAATAATGTAACTAAATCTCAACTAACAAACTCTAATGCTGAAAATTTGCTAGTGAAATTTGATAGGTAAGGTTTTTGCCGAATGCTACTTAAGATTAAACTTGTATTACTACCACCACATTTACAATATATATTTATATAGTTTTGAAAGTTTAAGACAATATCTTAATGAAAAAAATTCTGGTTCAAGTCTTGAGCCGCTAGTGCAGGTGAAAAGTGAACCACCAGATGAACTCGGTAAGTCAACTTATTAACCTACCTGATTGAAACGTGGTGTCGTTATCTAGGAGTTAGAATCTGAAACTTTTGTGGCAACTCGGAATTTAAACGGTTTCGGCATTTTTTATTTGCTTCAAGATGCAGCACCACCTTTACCTGTCATTAACGTCAAAGTTGAGGAAGACACGGACTCTTCGGAATTTGATTTCAATTCGCAAGAAGATATTAAACCCGTGTCTATCCGTGAACAATTTACATTTCCAAGTATCGATAGCTTCCAAGTTGATAAACTTGTTGTGCCATTATGTGTCACAAAACAAGAGGCAAACGTTCAAGAGCAAGAAAAATCTACGGATCGATTAGAATCGGTAGACGAAGATAGTGAAGGTAGCGATGAAGACATTCCATCCAATCTCGCCCTGAGCGCAAATAAAACAACTTATTGTAGCAAATTAACAAACACTTTCGCGCCTTCTTCATCTTGTAGTTTTGAGTCATGTATATATGCAAGTAGTTCTGAGCAAATCGCCGTGAACGACAAGTCCTCCATTATTACTAAACCATTTGAAAGCAAATCTTCCAATACTACAAATGCTCAGCCTTGTTCAACACTAAGCACATCAAAGGCTAAGCCTTGTTCAACACAAAAGACTTCAAATGCTAAACCTTGTTCAACACTAAGCACATCAAAGGCTAAGCCTTGTTCTACACAAAAGACTTCAAATGTTCAGCCTTGTTCTACAGAAAAGACTTCAAATGTTCAGCCTTGTTCTACACAAAAGACTTCAAATGCTAAGACTAGTTCCACACAAAAGACTTCAAATGCTAAGACTAGTTCCACACGAAGCACTTCAAAGGCTAAGCCTAGTTCTACACAAAAGACTTCAAATGCTAAGACTAGTTCCACACGAAACACTTCAAAGGCTAAGCCTAATTCCACACAAAAGACTTCAAATGCTAAGCCTAGTTCTACACAAAAGACTTCAAATGCTAAGACTAGTTCCACACGAAACACTTCAAAGGCTAAGCCTAGTTCTACACAAAAGACTTCAAATGCTAAGACTAGTTCCACACGAAACACTTCAAATGCTAAGCCTAGTTCCAGACGAAACACTTCAAAGGCTAAGCCTTGTTCCACACAAAACACTTCAATGGCTGAAGCTGAACCTTGTTCCACCCAAAACACTTCAAAGTCTGAGCCTTGTTCCACACTAAACACTTTAGTTGTTGAGCCTTGTTCCACGTTAAACAGTTCAGTTGTTGAGCCTTGTTCTACACAAAACACTTTAAATGCTAAGCCTAGTTCCACAATAAACACTTCAAATGCTGAGCCAAATGATGAGCTTTGTTTCACAATAAGCACTTCAAATGCTGAGCCAAATGCTGATCCTTGTATCACAATAAGTACTTCAAATGCTGATCCTTGTTCCACAATAAGCACTTCAAATGCTGATCCTTGTTCCACAATAAGCACTTCAAATGCTGAGCCTTGTTCCACTATAAACTATGCAAATGCTAAACGTTGTACAACACCAGACAAAGACTTAACCCAACCTCATTCAATCTTAAACCACAACTCAAGTGATTCGGAAGTGTCATTAACGAGTAATACTTCAGAAACGTTTTGCACATCAACAGACAATGTCTCCAGTTCATCTAAACATAATTGTACTTCAGTACCTTTAACGCTTGACCCGAATGTGCTACCAATTATAAAAGAACACAGTTACTTCAGCAATGTTCAGTCCAAGACAATAGGTCAAAATCAATCGACAACTTCTAAAGCAAATCCTTTCGAAGTAACGCGTGTTCAAATAAAGGATGGTAAGATTGTTTCGCAAACAACTTCACGTCCTCTCGAATATTCGGCGATTGCGCAAAGTCTTAGTAAAGACTCTATAGACTCTATTCAAGCTAAAGATGGAGATTTTGTAGTAGTTCCTGTGCCGTCGGTATCAAAATCAAATGGGGGTTTAATGCCCACTTTTCCTGGTAAGTTATAGTGATGTTAACCGGACGTACAATGCGTTATGTAGGGGCTTGTGAAGAACCACGTTTTCGAGTAGTAGTATTTCTGGGCAATTCTACAGTCACGTGACTGAGCATAGAACGACTCGGCGAAAAGATTTAATGGAAATGCCCATGCACTGATAACGCTACGAAATGCAAGCATTATTATCCTTTTATTGAGGGTTTGAAATTTTGAATGCAAATTGGGTCCCTAGAAGGGTCCTCGGTAAGGGCGGGATTAGTCAGCTTTCATAACGTGATAAATCATTGTAGGATTGAGGTAGTTCTGACAGGGTTCATACAAACCTGGAAAAATCAGGGAAATAAATAGTTGACAAAAACCTCAGGGAAAACTCAGGGAAATTTCGAATTTTTAGTAAAATTCAGGGAAATCAGGGAAATTTGCGTCAAACAGGGGCCAAGTAATTAAGCTAAATGTTCATAAACATACCCTCCGTAGGATTAACATTACACTATACATTGGAGGCTCGTAACTCTGGTTATATTAGAGATACGGGGAAGTCCTTTCAGTATGTCATAGTCCTACTTGTCCACCCCCCTCCTTCGTTAACATTTGCTCCATAGGATACTCCGTATACGGGAAAAACCTGGAAAACTCAGGGAAGTATATGGGAAAAAACCTGGAAATCTCAGGGAAATTGGTTTTCCAAAAGTTGTATGTACCCTGTCTGAGGTGACCGAAGGGGTATTGGGGTCAAGTCACCTCCGTTGGACAGGGGAAATGGCACCTATAGAGTAGGATCACTGATATTTGTCACCAAGAAGCTTGGCTTGCAGGGGTGCGTCACGCTCCTGACTAGAGCTCTATTTGGTTGAAGATAAGCTTGATTTAGGCCCCACCCCTACATAACACATTTTACATCCTTTAAAACCCAGTAATTAAAGAAAGACTTTTTGCTCGTAGGGTTTTTAGCATTGAAAAATCTTCGCTTGTTATACCAGTGTGATACGTGTCCATACAGCTCAATTAAACAGAGCAAATTCTTGGAACATTTGGAACAGCATGTCCATGCTGAACGTTACGAATGTCAATTTTGTTTAAATAAATTCAAGGAAAAGAATATTTTTCTCGATCACCAGCGAGAACACTATGAGAGAGTGTATAAGTGCGATTTATGCAGTTACAGAGGCAATGAAAGTAATCTCATTAAGCATCGTCGTTTGATTCACACGCCTGAAAGGCCTTTCGAAAACGACGAGTGTAGTTTATCCTTCGCGAAAGAGATTCAATTGGTTGATCAGGAAAGAGAACACACGGAACTGGTAAATGAAGAAATTATTGATGATCCGTCGTAAGAGTGATGGTCAGCGTGGTTAGAAGACGACAACTTTTCCCTCAATGAGGAGAGCTCAAAGGTCCCATTGAAATGGAGAGTGGGAGCTTGACCATAGGGGAGATCTTTTGCCATCTTACCCTTCAGGTGGTTTAGTAGGTCTGTGCTCAATAAATATTCGAAATTTATTGCGTTTAAAATGTAAAAAGGTTGTTTTTGTATAAATTAAAATATTCCTAAAACCTTGTTCGTTTTTGAAATGAATTTATTTTCCTTTTTACTCTCCCTTTTAATCATGGCTTAACATTTATGTTTAGCGTAATTATTTCTTATCTCTCATGATTTGTAAATACGGTCCTTCATTATAATTTATTACTTTCATCGATTTCAATTCGATTAATATGTATTTTTAAATAAAGGAATTTTATACTGAAAGTGTTTTTTCTGAATTAAAGCAAAATAATTTCATAGTTTCAGTTTGTAAAAATAATTTTATTAAAAACGTTTTACGGTAAAAATGTTGTATTAGTTGCGTTTGCGTAACGTAATTCTAACCAGTGTGGAATTTCGTGGAATGAAAATAACGCATTGCCCAATGAATTAGCTAGTCCGTATTGAACAAGAAAAGCGAACAAGTTCATGAAAAATCCAGGAACGGCCTAGAAAGATTTGTTCTTATTGTTAGTAACAAGGTGAACAATAAGTTACTCGTGAGTGTTTATAAATAAATTCATGGCACAGTTCAATAATGTCAATTGTACCATGAAAGCAATATCGACTGACGTAGTACAATTGTATCAAAAATAATATCGACTGACGTAGTACAATTGTATCAAAAATAATATCGACTGACGTAGTACAATTGTATCAAAAATAATATCGACTGACGTAGTACAATTGTATCAAAAATAATATCGGCTGATGTAATACAATTATATCATAAAAGTAATATAGACTGACGTAACACAGTTGTATCATAAAAATAGTATCAGCTGACGTAATAATCTAATTATTCTTTGTTATTATGCATAAAACATTGGAACACTCGTCAATTTTCTGAACTATTATTGCTAAGTGCAACACTTTTTTTATGAAGTTTTCGTATATTATTAGCTAACGCCTAGACTGAGACGATCTTGATAACTGCATTTAGTGAAACAGTTCGAAGTGTAGTTAAAGACCAGTTTTTCTACACTTACACCATAATTAACTATAATTTAACCCAAAAATGTTGGTTATTTTAATTTCTAACTCTTATTGAAGTATTAATCGATTAAAATGAAATGGTTCCCGTTGTTGACTAAAGCTTACTAACGGGTCTGAATGTAAGAGTTGAACCGAAAAGGTTTGCCCGAGAAAGGTGTATTTAAACAGCACAGCCATAATCGTATCAAGTGGTGTTGTACTGCAGGCGGGTAAATACTCAATGGCTCGATGGATAACAATGGCGGATCTAACATTTTACTCAAATCTGTTCCCCCTTGCATTGCTTTAAATTACGTACCATTTCAAGCATCGCTATTTCCCCTTCTTGTGCCGCAACTGTGTTAGGAATCGTGGCTACTGGTAACATGAACGCGTAGGAGGTCGATACGGCTGCGGGTAACATGAAATACAGGGGATTGACGTGAGCTGACACCGCCTGCAATTAAAAACAATTTAATCTTTTAATAAAGTAATTTCCTAACTTTGCTTAATTACTAAAATTACCAAATTTCCTATGATCGGAAGGAATACTAATACGACTAAGAGACTGCTGGCTACTTCGGTGATGAATGTGCAAGTTAAACACAAAACCAGAAGCAAAATTTGGGGGTCGTAGTCGCTAGTTCCTTGAAAGACTTCGCTCAAGAAATAGGTTATTCCGCTTTTCTATAAGGAAAAAATTTAATTTAACAGAAATTAATCGATTTTTACTTAATTGCTTTTCAAACATTCGACTTTTAGTTTAATCGAATGAGAGTTAGTAGTCGAATAATTTCGTCGATTTAAACATTATTTTCGTAGTAATCCCTACATGCGTCCGACGCTCATTAAGCTTTTACAATACTTAACATAATAACAATAAGTTATGGCAGAAGTGCTACAGTGGTTACTATGTTACTTGTTTTGTAGATTACATTTAGAACTTACTTCCAATATTCCAGAAAGACTTAGAATCCCGCCAATAACGAGAATTATTCCAAACGGCACTTGTTTCTCGAGCTCTTTCCAAGTGAAAAGTCGATCACCCGTTAGTTTCTTCGGATTTTTCGGTAGTATCAATAGCAAGAAAACAGCCAAAACTAACGGAGTTGCCTCCTTAATTTTCCTACATTAATTACATTTCAACATGAGTTTCAAACAACAACTTCTAATAGGCCTTTTCAAAACGTCTCTGGGCTCGGAATGACCACGCGCATTTTAGGGTAATAATAGTGAGCCCCTCAGGCTTTTAGCGCGAGTTTATTATTGTGTTATCAGGTTAGCTGTCCCAGCGCTTATGGAACATAAGCGCTGGGACAGTTATGGTAGAATTGTTTGGCAAAACTGCCATCGGGCCATTCATCCCGTCGTGGTTTTTTTGGAAAACCTAGTGACATTACGTTAATACTAACACGTTATTTCCAAGTGTTTCTTCCCAACCGGTCACAAATGATGATGACTTGAAGATGAACAGAAAAATAACAAGAAGGCTCGTCATTGCAACGCAAACTTCCTTGTAACTACGAGAGAGAAATGGTAAAAGGTAGTTAAAACCATTTAAAGAAGGTACAGTCTATATACTTCTCACAATATGTAAATGTTACTGTTAGAAAATGTGTAAGGAAGTTACACGCTTCAGTAGAGCAATTAAATGAGCAGTCGCAAATACCTCTAATTGTGGTGTGATGAAGTAAATCCATCTTATTCGCGATACGTTTGCTAAGGCTTAACACGCGTACTTTTAACTGACAATGGGTAAAATGACGCGTATTTTTGACCCAGATTATCAGTTAAAAACCGTGTGTTAAGCCTTGCCACATGCATGGGGAATAAGGGGGATTCTATTTCATCCGATATCGGAACATAAAGGTTTAATGTAGCGCGTTAAGCAAGGGCTCTGAACGCACGCTTTTGTTGGTCCGCCTATTAAATACTTACGTCACTGGATCTGTTTTTAGAACTTGGCAATCACTTTTCAGGTTTAGTGGGGCCTCGCGATTTCTGTAATAGTTATTAGACTTATTAAGAACAAGTTAAATGGTTGGAAAACTATAAGAAAATGATTTCAACTTACTTTGGTTTTATGAAAAACCACCACAAAACGAGAACACCTATTACTACATCGATAACCATTGATACAACACCGTAAATTAAAAAGTTCGCAAAAGTCAGCGTCTTTTCATCAGGAAATTCTCTATTGAAATGATTGAAGTTTGAAGAGCGAATTTTATAATATTATCGAATTAGTTACCTGCCTACAACATCCACGAGAATTATATTACTAATTGAACCGATTAGAGTTGCAGCCCCGCCAACATTAGCTCCATATACAACTGATAGTAATGTTGCTTTAAACAAGCGTTTTAAGGCATGCGGTGTTTCAGGATCTCTTCTGAACGAAAAGAAATTTTATTATCCATGCTAACAGTAAGGGCAAAGGGAATAGATTAATTCGTTTATTACAAACAGAGAAACCAACACACAGGGCCGAAACCGCCATTGGTGTATCCTCCCTTTCGCCAAGAAGCAACCCCAGACGGAGCCAGAGTTCACTGCACGCGGGAGGCTAACCAAGTCGCACCACCTCTAGCGGAACTTCTTGGCGAGAGGGAGGATACCCCAATGGCGCCATCGCCTCTGAGTGTTAATGGTTTCTCTGTTTGCAGTAAAGGAATTTGTCTATAGCAGAAAGTAAGGCAATTGATAAATGAAAGCCATCTGTAGTGCAAGGAATACATAAAGCTAATAAGAATAATTGTGCCCCCATATGTCCCACGTTAATATCTATGCGGAGTTTGTGGGCCGGGCTTGACTAATAATTACGACAGCTTTTTAACTGAGATTTTATTGGTTAGTTAAGACGGAACATTCGGTATGTTAGCAACGAAGACGTTAGACATGGCTTCAAAATAAAGGACTTTGGTGGACTGGTAACTTCGCAGGTCTGTAGATGTTCCCTCTTAACCTTATATCAAGCAAACGACGCTACATAATTTGCATGGAATTACTTTTCATTTACGTCGAATGTTGAGTTTGAAATGATACTCAGTTCGGTTTTTACGAGATCCGTGGTTGACGCGTTCTTTTCGAAATCATTTACTGTTAATGACGCAGCGTTTTTTTCGAATTCCCTAAATTGGGCCTTGGCTATGGTTATCATCATAGAAGTGACGACCGTGTTTGAAAACCACATGCACATTAAGGCCGCAGTCATCGAGTAAGCCATAATCAGTCTGTTTGGAATAGAGACTCGTGTTAAGTCTGATAGAACAGATTGCATCGAAGGAAAGTTCACCTAAAAGGACTGTTTCCCGCGAACTTTAATACGTTGGTAGCTATACGTTTACTTAGACCACTTTCATCGAAACTCGCTGCAAGAATCCAACCTCCAAATAATAACAGACCTATGTCCTAAAATTACGTAATGCATTTACACCAATTAGTAAGAAGTTAAATGAGATGCTTTTTTCCGAGAGAAACATTTCCGACAAGCAAACATTATTTTTCAAAACATTGCCATGTTGAGGTAATTTACTAGTAAATTAACATGGTAAAATTAAGATATGATATAAATCGAAGTAAATTACCGACACATCTCTACTTACATTCATATAATATACGGAAACTTCCTCCGTACTCATGATGTCAAAAATAGGAAGAATGATCACGGGCAAAAGGGAAGTGACAGGCATTGGAATTACTTCGGTAACCCATAGCGTTACCAGCAAAAGCATAATGTAGAAACATTTTGTTTCCTGTAAAATACATCATTGAATTCAGGTAATTGAGTTATAAAAGTAATTTTGCAGGATTTAATTTGTTATAATTCCCAAAACCAGTAGTAAAAATCAAAAATGGCCCTCTTGAATTATTTTTTGTGGGGTCACTTTTTCGCGCCATTCCAACGATGTTGCTTTGGCGGGAAAACGCGGATGAATACATGATTGGGAATATGCTACTGCTAGTGTAGGCAGTGCGTGCTTGAATGTTATTCTTTGATAAGTTAATGTTGTACTTTTGATTCAATAATAATAATTTAAAACCACCAACACTCAGATTATTTGTAATTAAATTTATTGTTACTAGGTTTAAAATGCATGACATTTATAGCCTAGATATATTGCATCTGAATATTTCAAAGTAATTTTTCTTTTGAAAGAATGCCTGGAAATATTCTCTAGCCTCAAGAAGAGTGGGACGATAACGGCATTCTTAAAATGATGCAAGAGAATTATGTAAACGAAGCAGCAAAACCAATTGACTCAGATTGGGAATTTAGTTTTTTTCCCCCGAATCAGTGGGAGATTTAGTTAATGCTTCTAAGTGCAAAGGAAATTGTGGAAGACCATTAAAACATTAAGTGATGAAAGAATAGTGGAATTCTCAACGATAATGTGACAATTCTACATTGGATTGGCTCAGAATTACTAAGCAATCACAATAAGGGCTATTTACTTCTGCCAAAACCACATTCCCATAAAATCAACTTAAAGCACCGTTTAAACCTAGGCGCCTGTTTCGGGGTAATAAATAAATGGACAATTGTCACAAAGCCCATAGTGACAAATTGCATGTTCTGTTTTAGAATTACAAATTATCGACCATACTTACAGTTGTGTTGTAAAAAGCTACTATTGGTATTGAGGCACCCACTACAACCAAAACGATCAAAATCTTAACGAAGGACTGAATTTTACTTAAATTAAACATTGAAAACGTTTATTATGATTTTTTTTTTAATTTAATAAACTGTATACACCAGTTGGGTGCAGTAGCTTGTAACTCCTCACTGGCTGCCACTAACCCCTATGTACAAAAGGCAACTAACAGAAACAGTAATTGAGTTTACAAATTTAAGAATCATTCAAGTTTGAAGTTCCTATGCGATATCAATTTTTCTATCAGTTATTTTAATCCATTGCTGGGATTTAGATAATTATAGTTCTTCGTACGCAAGACTAAAATATTTTAAATCCCATCGTAATCTCGAAGAAGATACCAACCGGTTTAACTTTGAAAATCCATTCATGGATCTTATACTCTATAGAGGATTTGAAGTCCCTTATACAAAAACCGTACAAGGTGATCGTTAAGATTCTAGTATGTCAAGGTCATAGTAAATTTAATTTCAGGGTATTGTATAGCTTGTTTTGTAAATTAGTTATGTTTTTTTCTGGTATATCCAGGTCATTCTAAATTTCAAAGAATTTATTGTTTAAAGCTCAAGGGGAGGACGTAAATGAGATGTGTTACTCCTGAACTGACTGTGCAAAACAGGCTGAGAAATAAGGATGTTTTTAAACTGGTGATATGACCAGTAAAGCCCAAGCACCTTAATTAAATAAACTGGACATAGGCCACTTAAAATTGTTAACCTTGGAACATTTTTAATGAATTAAGTGGCCACAAGGCCAGTAGACCCCCAAGCATTTAATGTTCAAACTGGTCCAGATAATTATAAAGTGGACATTTGTTCAGGGCCACCGTCTTATTTCTCAGCCTGGGGAAAAATAAAAGGGGGGAGACGCAGTGTCGTCTGCGCAATATCGGGTTAAGACGGAACATCCAAAGACGTTAGATGGGGCTTAAATGTTAACAGTCCGTCAAGGTCATTTGGTTTCAAGCCACATCTAACGTCTTTGCGTCTTGCGACAATAAGGTAAACAAACAATAGACACCAATACTTTTTCCTAGTCCTCTTTAAAAATATAAAGTCTATACTAACTACGAAAAAAACTCTAAACGTTTTCATTTTGATTGTTAAGAAGAAATGAAAACATAATAGTTATTGTAGGAATCGGAGGATTTTAGGATTAAAGATTTAAGGAAGCATATTGTGTTGCGACAGAGAAATACGTCATTTACTATCTCTGGAGCAAGTTATGCATAAATTTCTACCATTTACGTAATGTAAATATAATTTAAATCCATGATTATAAATGGAATTAAATAACGCGTGATTTCAACCGAGACAGAGATTTAGACGCATTTTATCATAAGCTTCGAATGATCCATTAGTTCCTGCCATATGCAACGGAAAAGGTAGAGGTGGTTATATAAATAACACGAGTATTCCATTATTGAAAACTAGCTTAGCTACTGTTTGTTGCTCGGGTGTTTTAAAGGGAGGGTGAAAAATTAAAATAAAGTTATTCTTTGTCGAATCGTCTACTCAGTGAAACAATCAGTATTTACCTCCGAGTGATTTAAATTTAATTATAAAATTCATAGATTATTTGAAACTTAAACATCCGACGATTCGCGTAATGCCAAATCTGTTTGCAATGGTAGACGGAGACTCGGAGAGACCAAAGTCTCCGTCAGTCTCGTCCCCCCCCGTTTTAAAACCGGTACTGCTCGGTCCTACAGCTCCGCACATGCGCGACAGAGAGAAATTATTTACAACTTACGGCCGAGGCTTTAGCTCTACTGCGGTTGTTCGTGCTTGGCTCGTGCAAGCATGGAGGCTGTAACGCATCACGTGACGTCTGGCTCTTCGGCTGTGTTTTCGCGCATGCGCGTGAGATACAGAAACGACTATGCCGTTCAAGTTACCTCCTCCTTCTCTATTCGACTTTCCTTGATTTACTTCCTCCATGGCAAAATTTATGTGTATGTAAAAGCATCTATACATGGGTATAATGTTGAAAATATAAATTACACTTCGCAACTAATGCCAAGTCTGCATTCTTTCATTCCAAGGATTTCATCTGTCTCAAAAGATCATGATTCATTAAAGGAAGAAATAAAATTAAGACCAAACTGAAGAAGTTAGCGAAGGTATTCTTCCAAAGATATTAGAGAGTATCCTCCTGCTAAGCCTCAGCTAACCAATCTTTATAATACAATGATTTTCGCTTGATGTTAGGCCTACCAATATTCTAAACACAACTTTAACCAAGATAAGGTAAATTGAA
The DNA here is from genome assembly GCA_019434445.1 of Phalangium opilio. Classification (NCBI taxonomy): domain Eukaryota; kingdom Metazoa; phylum Arthropoda; class Arachnida; order Opiliones; family Phalangiidae; genus Phalangium; species Phalangium opilio. The sequence continues at coordinate 230,774 of JAEQBA010004123.1, forward strand.
TGACTGTGTGACCAATTAAAAAACCTTCAATTTGCTTTGCCATGCACAAAATTACGAAAATTCTCTAGAATGGAACGATACTCAGGATATGGTTTATTCACACGATGGCAATATGCTTTTGTGGGAAAAGCCTTCGTTTTATCGACTAATCTTTCCATTTCCGTCTTGTATTATTAGGACCTGACGACACTTATACCACCAATGTTTATTTGTTTATTTATTATATCAAAGTACGGTTACATTACGATATAGTATATCAGATGGCGTTATTATATGAAGTATATCAGATGGCGTTATTATATGAAGTATATCAGATGGCGTTATTATATGAAGTATATCAGATCGCGTTTTTAATTATATCTGTATAAAATTATATTATAGATTAATCATCCATTTCAGCTCGAGATATTTTGCCATCTTTATTGGAATCCATGTTGTCAAATTCTTCTTTTACTTTAGGGGTATCTTTCTCGGACCATCCATGAGATTTAAAGCACCATTCCTTAACTTCGGAAAATTGCAAATATCCGTTCTTATCTTTATCGTACTGCGCAAAAATTTCGTCCAAATTCTTCTGAGAATCTTGCTCTCCTTCTGCCACATGCCGTTTTCCGCGAGGACATGAATTAGAGCACGCTCCCTCGTGACAACCGTCTCCTCGGCAAGCGCATCCGAAAACGTTGCATGGGCCTTTGCCGCAGTACGGAGTTCCTTCGGAGCAATCGCCGCAAAGGCCGATGTTAGCACCTCCGGATGAAACGCGGCTGCACGTTGTACGACAACAAAAGGCCTCTGCAAAGTCTCGCTTCAAAACCAACGCGAGAATTGCTTCATCATTTTCAACGTCTGGAAAAAAATGTAAATACCAGGGAGCCATGTTAAAGGTTTGGTTAATAAAGGCTTGATACCCACTCGGCCCTTTTCAACCGTTTTGGAAATGTAAAATTTTACTGTTAACCATAGAGATTTTTATAACAATTAAGGGTTTTGTCATAAAGCTTAAGTGTTACAGCTGTACTGTACATTAAGATGTTCTTTGGAGACATAATGTCTAGGGATTTCGCCCTCGTCCCAACCTTGTTTAATCAAAACTCATTTGTTTTAATGCTTATGGCTATCAATAGACTTTTCTATATCGATAGTGATACTGCAATGGTCAAATCACAAGATTAATAGTAAGCCTCTATTGTAGCATTGCCTTACCTAACCTAACCCTAACGAAACCTAACTAAACGTAGCCTAAACCTAACCTAACCTAACCCTAACCAAACGTAACCTAACCCTAACCAAACGTAACCTAACCCTAACCAAACGTAACCTAACCCTAACCAAACGTAATCTAACCCTAACCAAACGTAACCTAACCCTAACCAAACGTAACCTAACCCTAACCAAACGTAACCTAACCCTAACCAAATGTAACCTTACCCTAACCAAATATAGCCTAACCCTAACCAAATGTAACCTAACCCTAACCAAAGTAAACCTGACCCGAAATCTGTGCGTAAATGGGTTATGGTTAAAAATGGTGAGCTAAATTTTGAATGTATAAAGACTGTGCGCTAATGGGCCATAAAAATTGTGCGGAATTGGACATCCTCGGAATTGTGACCCTGCATAAAGAATTACATACAAACAACTTTCTGAAATTTATATAAGATTTAAGTATAATGGTTAACATAAAAAGTATGGAGAAAAAAAATTAGAGTAGTAATATTTCAGAATATTTTATAGAAGCAAAACTATCTTACTCACAGTAACTGAAGTTGAGTTCCGAGTTGAAAGGGTTATAGCTTTTCTACCATAAAACACGAGTTTTTATACTACATTTGATGCACTCAAGAATCGTTTGAAATTCTTTTTAAATGAGTTGAAATGCTTTTCTCTTCATATTATATTTCGAAATTTTCATTGGAAACTCTGTTAGTTTAGAACTTGTTGATAAGGAGAAACCGGATGATAAAGACAATTAAAAATAGCTCATTTGTCCATTCAAGACTGAAAACGATACATTATTGAAAGTTTTAAACCTTGCGAGGTAAATTAAAATATCTATTGTTATCTCCTCATTTAAAGAAAGAAGGAACTGATGGATAAATTCGCACATTTTATTAAGTCACAAGGCGTTAGTCTTTTTATTTGCTCGTTCAGAACCATTGTTACATTAAGCTGAATCAGAAGGGGATAATAGAAGAAGGATGACACTCTGTATCCTCTTAATGCTTTAGTTATGTAACGTCATTCTTCCCAGGCTCACCCTTTTAGTTTGCTTTCCCGCTCATCAAACTACAAATGGGCATCGCACCGTAAGGTGAATTCTATAATTGTTTGGCACTAAATCCCCAGCAATCATCCCACAAACCTCGTCTTGACGTGGGACAAAAATGCGCAAGCGCGTCTGGCCAAATATTTAAACGCTAATAGAGTAATGATGAGGGAGCTATTTATCGCGTATGTGATTCGTTTTAGTAACCTTGCTCTAAATGATCCGATGTTGGGAAGAGTGACGTTACACTTACCCCGCTTTGTGGTACACTTCTCTCGGAGAGAAGTATTATATACTTCTGGCTGAATTATTCGATGGTTTTAAGGATTATACATATTTCAAACATTTTTTTTGTCAATTTCGTCTCGAGACAGTTTCCCGTCGTTGTTAGTGTCCATTTTGGAAAACTCCTGCTTCGTTTTTTCATCGTCTTTGGTAACGTTGTGGCGTGTGAATCGAAAATTGATGGTTTCTGAAAACGAAAATAGACCGTCCTTGTCTTTATCAAACATTTGAAAAATTTCGTCTAATTTCTTCACGCTGTTAATTTTTGCTTGTTCAGCTTGCGCGGCCCGAGTGGCGTCCGAAATTTCAGGGGCCGGTTCAACATCTCGTCGTCTAAGTTTGCAACCGCAATTGCCGGTTCGACAGCCTCCGTCACAATTGCATCCAAAAATATTGCATGGGCCATAACCACAGTATGGAGTTGGGATGGTACAATCTTTGCATTTCATTAAAGTAGGAGCCATAACTCCGAGAACGGAACAACTTGCGTGACAGCAGTCGCTTTCCACGAAGTCTTGCTTCAACAGGAATATCAGAAACGCCAGTAAGAGGAAACGCTTCGACATTTTAGAAAAGCTGCAAACGAATTAAACAATTATGTCTATGGAATAATTTAACACGATTATTTCTAAGAGGTTTCAAAATACGCTACTCATGCCATAAAACTCTTGCTTCCAGAATAAATTTTACGATCCACGGTACTAAGATTTGGATCTAGCTTTCAATACTAAAGAAAACTATATTATTATTAGATTTTAGCATAGAAATATCGCGGGTTAATACGTAAATATATGGTCTTTTTTAAAGTGGATTGTACCGTTCGCGACATTAAAAATTACTCCTTTAGTGAGTATAACAATAAACGAAAATAGCTAGTTTTAAAGAATAAGTTTGGAAGTTACATTTTAAGGATAGTTTAAATTAAAGATACTAGTTGACTTTACTTACATATGGAGACCGTGTTGAGTTGATATCTAAAATGGAAATAGCCTTTTTTCTTTCAAACACAGACTTTTATACAAAATTTTGGATATTCCTAAAATATTAAATTATTTTCAAGTGCCTTTCAACTGTATTTCATTCGCATTAATCTTTGAAATGCTCTGTGGTAATTCTAATTTGTAGATAATTAGAAACAGGACGATAAAACCACTGAAAAATGTAGGTTCATTCAAGGCTTAAAACGATATATTATAATTAGTGAATGAGGAGCTAAATTATAGTGAATGTAATTGTCTCCTCATATTTTTAATCACTGACTTATGAAAGTTGGTAATCACAATGAAAAAGGTTTTAGAAAACTATTTTTTTTACATTAGGCTGAAGTAATCCATCACTTTAATCAGTATACTTATTAGGAACACGTTAATTGTTAATTTCGTGACTCGTAAATTTTCTGTCATAATTGGAGTCTATTTTGGAAGCTTGAAGTTTCGCTTTTCCAACATTTTCTTTGGAATTGTTGCGAAGTTCGAATCTTGTCGCAATACCGGGCCTCTTTGCTGCTAGTAATAAATAATATAAGTTCATAAGATATGTTTCATAAGTTTGTCACTGGTTACTGAGAGCTAGTCATGAAGTAAAGCGACGTCAGGTTAGGGGCTGTCTAGGCTTAGCTTAGACTAAATATTAAGATGGACTGCGAAACCGAGTGTAGTCAATTCTCGCTTGTCGTTCTCGAACTACCTCTCAGTAAATCTCTAGCATCACGAAGTATAGGAAGTGTCATACTTATGGAACATATCTTATAAACTTATGCTAATAATAATGAAATCTTTGACAAATACTCGAAATTTGATAACAAGAAAAACACCAGAATTTCAAAACAGTTTAAAATATATCGGGCATACCCTTGTATTAATAGTGAAAACAAAGCACTCACGATTGAGCAAAAGTATAAGGGAAACAAAGGGCATGTAAATATTTCAAAACCACAAATGATACGAGCCGATAAAGAAAAGAGAAAAATAGAACTGGAATGCAAAGGATTAGACAGAAAATTAAAGGAAAAGTTCAGGTAACATAACATATACCTTAAAAGAACGGAATTTTTCTAAATATAAAAGGAATTAAATATTAAAAGAAATAAAAAATGTTCTCTTATTACAATAATTAATTAGTACATTTAATTAGTCTTAAAAACTAGGACTACTGCGCCATCCGCCATTGGTGAAGTGGCGTTTGCTAAATGGATCCTCTTACCCCTACGGGATTGGTTAAATTCTCCCAGGCTGAGAGAGGTAAGTGTAGAGTAGTGGTAAGAGGTTCGTTTTAGTAGACGCCACTAAACCAATGTTGGCGCAGTAGTCTTCGATTTTAAGACCTACGTCACTTCATAACATATGACACTTATTGGTCATATGTTATAAACTTATGGTGGTAGCTACACACTAAGTAATAGTTGTTTACAAATATAAAATACCTTCTTTTTGTGGAATAATAAATTAACTAGTGTTTTATTTGATTTCATTAATATTTGGTTAATATCTGTATTCTATTGTTGAACTTCATTTGCATCAAGTTAGTCACCAACCATTGAATTTTGGTTATTATTCTACAAAACAAACTAAAGATACAAAATATAATATCATCCATCCATAGGGAAACACTTTTGTTTCAAAACTACTTTTTCAATGGCGAGACAATAAAATGGTTTTTATGGACCTTTTTCAAAAAGGGACCGGCATCGTTTGCTTGATATAGCGTTAAAACGGAACAATGATTGGGGGGTTCACGTTAAATAGGCCTACAAGGTTGCCAGTCCACAAAGTACTTCTTCTTCAAGCCATATCTAACGCCTTTGTCGTACACATACCGTTTTAAAATTTAAAGAAAGTGGTTAAATACCAGTCTCGACATCAGAAAAGGGTCTGTTGTTTTTATCAAATTGTTCCCGTATCACAATTTTATCATAGGTCATTTTTAAGTACAAATGAAACACTTGGGAAAAACCTGAAAAATATTTTAGATTAGCCGAAATTTTGTATAAAAGCCCGTGAAAGAAACATTGTTGGCATTAAAACTGGAAACTCAACTTCATTTACCTACGTAAGTAAATGGTTTCTTTATACTATACCCTGAAATTATTAGTTGGTACTCGCCTGTAATTTTGAACTAAACGCGTTATGTTTGCCAATGTACTTAATAAACTACAATAATTTCTATGTTAAAGGAGTTAGTTACCCGGCGTTTCCTTCCCATCAAAACTTGTCGAGCGAAGTTTATGTTAGTAGTTAGTATAGGACGCTGTTGGTAAGCTGTGGCAGACGGGACTCGCTACCATCCTTCTATGCATTGGAAAGAGACTAAATAAGCCAAAGCCTTAGTGTAGACATCCCTTATTAGATACCATTAAATCCAAAAGAGAAACAAACACCACAGGGGCAGAGCAGCCATCTTGGGTTACATCCCACGCGTCAAGAAGCACCGCTAGAGGCATTGCGAGTCGGCAAGCCTCCCTCCACGTGTAGTGAACTCGGGCTCCGTCTGGTGTTGCCTCTAGGCGCGAGGGAAATAACCTATGAGGACTGCCATCCGTCTGTTTGTTGGTTTCTCTGTATGTAGTTAAAGAAATATTCTGTTATTATTATATAAAGTAGATTCCAACTCATGAAGAGCCAAACATATTCTTTGGAAACGAAAGAATAATTAAATATTTTAGTAATAAAAGTTTAGGAGTAAATGTCATAAAACTTAGGAACAGTTTTGAGTACTGACGAGAAGCGATATCTAGTTTACTAGGGAGAAGGTACAAGATGAATAAGTATTCGCGTGCCGTAGTCCCAGTCCCCCTTTCAAACTTCAAGGGGGAACGTAAATGGAGGCCGAGCTATTTCGCCTCTCCTCAGTTGGAAAAGATGTAATTTTCGTCATACGCGTCGCGCTGACGTGAGTTTTCAATTACCAATGAGATGCCGGTTGTAATTTAGAGGCGGGGATTAACTCCGGACCTACGTTTGAACTGGAGATAAAGCTAGGAATGTAGCGAATTTATAACTTCTTCCTAGTTTTGAAATTTCTTAGAAATCACCATGTTAATTTATTCCATAGATTATTGCTAAGATTGTGTGAAGCTGTTCAAAAATGTCGAAGCATTTCCTCTTGCTGGCGTTTCTGATCTTCCTTTTGAAGCAAGATTTTGTGGAGAGCGATTGCTGTACCGCACAATGCGCAGGCTTTGGCTTCCCCTTTATATCGAAATGCGAGGATTGTACCGACCCAACTCCATACTGTGGTTATGGCCCGTGCAATATATTTGGATGCAATTGCGACGGAGGCTGTCGAAAGGGCTCTTGCGATTGCATGCCTAGTAAACGAGACACTGAATCGGTTCCTGAAATTTCGGACGCCATTCGGGCCGCGCAAGCCGAGAAAATAAAAGTTGCGAGCGAGAAGAAATTAGACGAGATTTTTGAAAGCCACGATAAAAACAAGGACGGCTTTTTGGATCTATCCGAAGTCCACGATTTTGCATTCAAACGCCACAACACTACCAAAGGCGATGAAAAAACGAGGCGTGAATTTCACCAAATTGACGCCAATAAAGACGGGAAATTGTCTCGAGACGAAATTGACAAATAACGTGTTATCGAATCTGATAACCATTAAAACCATGGAATACTTCAACGTAATGTAACTAATATTCTTACCAATGTGCAAATAAAATTGAAATAACAATTGATTATACTCCTACTAATCGTAAATCTACCTTTCATTGTGGAGAAATGATACGAAAATCAAATCTCGTTTTATTATGAATTTATTCGTTAGCATGAATAACTAACAGGCTCAAGTTAGACGGCTCTTACTCGGAGACAGTCTGGGAATAGCACACTTCCTCTGGTCCAAAACCAGTCCAGTTTACTTATTGCTTGGACTAGTTTTTAAATTAAACAAGTGGGGGTTACTGGTCCTGGGGACCAGTTTATTAATTGAAAATCTATAGGAGAGCAATGGTGGGGACCACTTTTTTTATTTCGGACACTAGAGGGGGGGGTCGCTGGTCCCAAGGACTGGTATAAAAAAATGCTTATTTCCCAGACTGCTTGGTGATAGGAGGAGCCTATTTAGTGGTAGCATAGCCCACTCGAATACTGCGCTCACAGACGCTAGCTGCTTGGCCTACATAAAGCACGAGTAGCTTGCGTACATGAGTGCAGAATTCGAGTTGGCTATGCCGTCTGATATGAGAAACTGAAAGGCACGCCCTTATACCAAGGTTTGCTTCTTATTGGTTAGAAAATTGACGTCACTCCAGTCTTGCGAAAATATGGATCTTTCTATCGCTTTTTGACAGTGTGCTACCTGGGTTATAGTTATTAATGTTAGCAGGGATTGATTTAATTTTAGAAGTTGGAATGGATAACAGAGTAACCTGGGCGTGCGTCTAAGTCCCGAACCTCCTTCCACGGGACGGAGGGGTATGAAAGAAGAGGCGGGTCATAGCGACAGAGGTAAAAAAGAATTACGTATTTTACACCGTCCCCGTCAGCAACGTCATCAAAACAAAGATAATTTAAACTTTTCTTTACGTGTTGAAGGAAGGGAGAGGCTCTTTACTGGCTTATGACTCGGACTGAAGTAAATACTAACCGTTCTCCATTCCCACTTCTAAAATTAAATCTATCCCTGATAATATCATATCATCCACGGGAAACACTGTTGTTTCAGAAGTACTTTTTCACTGGCGAGACGATAAAACGGTTTTATAGCCCTTTTTCAAAAGGGGCCCCGGTATCTTTTGCTTGATAAAGCGTTAAAACGGAATATTGATAGGGTTGAAGTTAGATAGGCTGTTACCAGTCCAAAAAAATCTTTTAGTCAGAAGCCATATCTATCGTCTTTGTTTTCCATGTATCGTATGTTCCGTTTTAAAATTCAAACAAGGTGGTTAAACACCAGCTTCTATTTAACCCCCTCGACCTCAGAAAAGAGTCTGTTGTTTTATCAAACCGTTCCCGTATCACCGTGTTTTAAACTATTGCAATGCTATCATAGGTCATTTTTAAGCATAAATAAAACACTTGGGAAAGCCTGAAAAGATTTTAGATTAGCCGAAATTTTGTATAAAAGCCCGTGAAAGAAAGATTATTGGCATTAAGACTGGAAACTTAACATCATTTACATACGTAAGTAAATTGTTTCTTTATACTACCCTGGATTATTAGTTGGTACCTTCCTCTAATTTTGAACTAAACGCTTTATGTTTGCCCATATACTTGTTGAGCTAAGATAATCTCTATGCTAAAGGAGTTAGTTACCCAGGTCTCTCCTTCCCATCAAAACTTGTCGAGGTTAATGGTAATAGCAGAAGTATATAATACTTCTCTTCGAGAGAAGTGTACCACAAAGCGGGGTAAGTGTAACGTCATTCTTCCCAATGGAGCAAGGTTACTAAACCGAATCACATACGCGATAAATAGTTCCCTCATCATTAGTCTATTTGCGTTAAACTATTAGGCAAGACGCGCTTGTGGATTTTGTCCCACCCCAAGACGAGGTTTGTGGGTTGATTAATGGGAATTTAGTACCAAACAGTTATAGAATTCACCTTAGGGTGCGATGCCCATCTGAAGTTTGATGAGCGGGAATGCAAACAAAAAGGGTGAGCCTGGGAAGAATGACGTTACATAAATTAAGTATGGAGAGGATACAGAGTGGCATCCTTCTTCTATTATCCCCTTCTGGTAATAGTTAGTATACGGCACTGTCGGGTAGCCACCAACACTCTATACATTGTAAAAAGACTAAATAAGCCAAAGCCTTAGTGTGGAATCCCTTCTTAGAAAAAAGACTAGATTATACATCTTACCATTAAATCCAAGAGAGAAGCAAACACTACAAGGGCGGTGCAGTCTTTTGAAATATCTTAGGACTAACTATGCCAATTTATTCCATAGATAATTGCTAAGTTTATGTGAAGTTGTTCAAAAATGTCGAAGCATTTCCTCTTTCTGGCGTTTCTGATCTTCCTGTTGAAGCAAGACTTTGTGGAGAGCGATTGCTGTCACGCATCTTGTGGCAGTGTTGCATTTTGGGGTGCGACCATGAAATGCAGCGATTGTACCCCCCCAACTCCATACTGCGGTTATGGCCCATGCAATGTATTTGGATGCAATTGCGACGGAGGTTGTCGACAAGGCTCTTGCAGTTGCGGACGTAGACGACGAGAGGCTGAACCGGTCCCTGAAATTTCGGACGCCATTCGGGCCACGCTAGCCGAGAAAGTAAAAGTTGAGAGCGTGAAGAAATTAGACGAGATTTTTGAAAGCCACGACAAAAACCAGGACGGCTTTTTGGATCTTTCGGAAGTCCACGATTTTGCATTCAAACGCCACAACACTACCAAAGGCGATGATAAAACGAAGCGTGAATTTCACCAAATTGACACCAATAAAGACGGGAAATTGTCTCGAGGTGAAATTGACAAATAACGTGGGATCGAATCTGATAACCATTAAAACCACGGAATACTTCAACGTAATGTAACTAATATTCCTACCAATGTTCAAATAAAATTGAAATAAAGAATGATCACACATGTACTAATCTTGAATCTACCTTTCATTGTGGGGAAATTTTACGCGATGAACTTCTAATTTCACGATTTTCAATATTTAGTAGGTAAGATATTTCGTAAACTATCACATAAATAGTAATTAACTTTAGTATAAGGTTAAATTAATCTAAATTCATTCAAATTTAATGTTTATCCTGTTTTATGAGTAACTTGATAGTCGCAATTGCTTTCAAAATGATTTAATTATAATATCCTCGTGTCGCCAAGTGCGCTTGAACAGCGCAATATCAGATTAACATATCATATTCCTACACAAAGGCCTAGACGTATTATCATCTTGTTTTGTTTCAACTCTTTCAAAACCATTTTGAGTTATCACAAACCACTTCATAATAATAGAAGGGAGCGATATGGGTAGAGGACTGTAACGTGAGTGCGACCAACCTAAAAAAAACACTGAAAATTCGTTCAACTACATAGCCTAAAACCAACTCACACGAAAAATAGTCCCCTGTCGTTGCCCGCTACAATGTGAATAGCTTGATTTCGCTTAACGGCACTAACTTCAGCAAATTTCATTTAAAGAATTCAGATTACATCCTAAACTATTGTTTGATTCTCTCCCCACCCTCACGAGATTAAACGGCACAACAATGACAGCTCCTTAGCCAATCAGAGAATGGAAGGCAATCTGAGGTTGGTGAAAGCCATTAAACAAATACATTAAATTCAGTGAGAAGTCTTATCTAAGAGAGCTACCATTATTTGTCAAGTGCCATCCTTCTCTTATTAACGGTGACTTTTTAACGACATTTGTCAATAACACGAATGGACATTGACATTTATAAACTTTTCAGATAAAAGTTGTTTTTACACAGAATGTCTGATCCTACATTACGACTACAATAGAAAAATCTAAGAAAATATTTCACTAAATTATCTCCGCTATATTATTTGCAGTTTTGGGTTTGAACCTTTCAAAGTTGCGCTTTCATTTGAAATTTCGTTAGTGCTGCGGTGTTGAAATCGTTATACATATCAAAACCATAAAACCGGTCTATAGGATTTCAAAGCTGGAGATTCGTCGACTCGCGAAATAGGTTTGGATGCAATTGCAACGGTGGTTGTCGAAGAATGCTGTTCCATTGAAATCTGGTTCTAAGAATTGCATACGTATAAGACGTTGTAACATTCGCTGAAGTTTCAAACGCCACAAGGGCAGCGCAAGATTGGCAAACATAAATTAGGCGTACCACCGAGAAGCATTTAGAGAACCATTTTCAAATATTTGATGATGTATATAACAACTTATTGTCATTATCCAAAAATCGGGAGTTTGCATTCAATCAAGTTATCGTTCAAGAAAAACAATGATGCAAAAAATTCTGGAAATTTCCAAAATTTATATCAATAAAAACTAACATTTTTCTCGAGATGAAACTAACGAATAATTAATAAATCATCAAAATGCTGCTATTTAGGTTAATGAATCTGAAACACACTTTTAAACGATGGTAAGAGTTTATATATGCATACTTGCTTCAACGAACCACAAACATTGTCAACGGTTCATAATACAATACATTATACTTTTCAAACGTATCATATGATTCTAAGAAAAATTCTATAGTTTCAAATATTGTGACGAAAGACGGGTTTTAATCGATTTCATCACTCTAACTGTTCACGAGTCAACGCCTTTAAAAATATCACGGGTTGAAAATAGTGAAGCATTTACTCTTGCACACCAATTTTAGGTGTAATCTGTTCAAAGGCACTTGACACTAATCTGAGAAAATTTTAGAGTATCTGAAATTTCGTATATAAGCCAGTGTTTTTAGGAAAACAGATTATAAGCATTTCAACTAGTAGCTTAACACCGTCTCCATATGTAAGTAGAACTACTTACTTTCTATAAAGTACCGTAAGATGCCATTATACCTTCTTCAAATTTGGTTTAACAAGGCACATCCGTGGATTATAGACATATGGTTTTCGCGTTTTCTAAAGTATTAAAAACTTAACACTAAATCCATGTTCAGCAACTTGTAGAATGAAGGGTGTTTTTGAAACATATTCGAAATCACGATGTTAAATTTTTCCATGCGTATAATTGTTTAATTGGTTTCCAGCTTTTTAAAAATGTCCAAGTATTTCTTCTTGCTGGCGTTCTTGGTCTTCATGTTGAAGCAAGATTTTGTGGAAAGCGATTGCTGTCACGCAGGTTGCCCCGCCATTGGCTTCGCATATCCAATGAAATGCAACGATTGTACCGACCCAACTCCTTACTGCGGTTATGGCTCGTGTAATGTATTTGGATGCAACTGCGACGGAGGTTGTCGAACAGGCTCTTGCAGTTGCTTGCGTAGACGACGAGACGTTGAACCGGTCGCTGAAGTTTCGGACGCCACTCGGGCCGCACATGCCGAGCAGGTGAAAATTAACACCGAGAAGCATTTAGACGATATTTTTGAAAACTTCGACAAAAATAAGAACGGAGTTTTGGAGTTTTCCGAAGTGCAAGATTGGGGATTCGAACGTCGCAATATTTCCAAAGAAGATCATGGAAAAATGAGGCTTGAGGTTTCCAAAATTGACACCGACAAAGACGGAAAATTGGCCCGTCACGAAATTAACAAATAATGGGTTCCAATTTCATTAAAGAATGAAATACCTAAGCCCAATGTAACAGTGGTTAAAATTTGCAAATAAAATTCGCTTTCTTAAACCTTTATCATTGTGATTAAAGTCTTCTACCAACACACGAAGAACGTACATGTATGGAAAGGCAATAATATTTATCTTAGCTTACCTCCTCCTTCACCAAAGTCCTGGACTATATTGGGGTAACGCCGCCGGTACTGCGGTGGCTAAATTTTCAGCGGCGAAACCTGACACCATTTTGAAGGTGCAATGCTGCAAGACACGTTTCCCCAGTATTTTTTGGACTAATTGTTGGCTGCTTTTCTTTCCGTTTTTAGACACTGAACAACCGTAAAGGCTATATTTTTGTTTGTGGCGAATTTAACTGCATTAATTTCAATAACTAGTTAATTAATTTGGGAACCCCAATTCATAAACGTAGAATAAAATAGTAAACCCTGTAAACCCTTAAAGAATACGGCATAGAGTCCTAGACGCTGCCACTTTTAAAATTGTGCCCTCTAGTTCTCTGAAGTATGAAACAACTGATAATGACAAAAACCAGAGATCACGCGCACGTGAACAAGATCGAGTTGGCTATGCCAAATAAAATCCATCTCTCCGTAAATGGCGGCTGATCACAAGGTCACATTTTACATGCGAATAACGGCGCGAGATTCTTGAGCCATCTGCGGCTCTTTAATGAACTAAAACTAAAACAATATTTGTTTTATGTCTTGATTGATCAAAAAGGAAATTTTTCCATTGTTTTAATCGCCCTAATTCTTATTATTATCAGAATTATCACTGACTATTCCAAAGTTTATTGCGAAGAAAGAACAATTCAAGGGCACTTAAAACGATTTAAAATTTTAGAGTATCCGAAGACTTGTATAAAAGCATGAGACTCAAGGAAGAAGAGTTATTACCATTTCAACTATTAGCCTAACAACGTCTCCAAATGTAAGTAAAACTGTTAACTTTCTATAATTTATCGTATTTTTGTACTCGGGTCTTTTGGTTTAACAATATACATAATAAGGGAGATCCGTGGAAAACTGTATGATAAAGTTCACTCATTCTTAGTTTGATTTCTCGTTTTCTAAAGTATTTAAAACTTAATACTAAATCTATGTTCAGATTTTATTTGAAACAATAATGAAGAGTGTTATTGGAACATATAAGAAATCACTTTGTTAAATTATTCCACGCATATAATTGTTTAATTGGTTTCCAGCTTCTTTAAAATGTCCAAGTACTTCTTCTTGCTGGCGTTTTTGGTCTTCGTGTTGAAGCAAGATTTTGTGGAAAGCGAATGCTGTACCCCAAGTTGCCCCGCCATTGGCTTCCTATATCCAATGAAATGCAGCGATTGTACCGACCCAACTCCTTACTGCGCTTATGGCTCGTGTAATATATTTGGATGCAACTGCGATGGAGGTTGTCGACAAGGCTCTTGTAATTGCTTGCGTAGACGACGTGACGTTGAACCGGTCGCTGAAGTTTCGGACGCCACTCGTGCCGCACATGCCCAGCAAGTCAAAATTAACACAGAGAAGCATTTAGACGATATTTTCGAAAACTACGATAAAAATAAGAACGGCGTTTTGGAGTTTTCCGAAGTACAAGATTGGGGATTCGAACGTCGCAACATTTCCAAAGAAGATCATGGAAAAATGAGGCTTGAGGTTGCCAAAATTGACACCGACAAAGATGGAAAACTGGCCCGCCACGAAATTAACAAATAATGGGTAAAAATATCATTTAAGCTATGGAATAATTCAATCAAATGTAACAGCGATAAATTTGTGAAAATAAAATTATCTTTCTTAAACCTTTATCAAAGTGATTTCCGTTTTTTACCAACACAAGGAGAGCTGTTTTTTCAATATGTGGAGGCAATGATATTTATCTTAGCTTACCTCCTCTTTCACCAATAGTTCTGGTCTCTATAGTTGTAGTTAGTAAATTTTGGTGGCGAAGCCTAGTGCCTTTTTCGAAAGTACAATGCAATTTACCTGATATTTTTACGAACTACAATATACCGTTTTGAGTCCTCTTTGGAAAAATTAGAAGACCGGTTTTCAACTGCCTTTATCGTTCTGTGTCTGCTTATCTACTACTTCTTATCTATCGGAATTACCACAGGCCATTTCAAAGTTTAATACGAATGAAGAACAATTTGAAAACCACTTGAAAATAATTTAATATTGAAAGAGCATCCCAATTTTTTTATTAAAGTCTGTGTTTGAAGGAAGAAAGGTATCTTAGTTTACCCTCGTTTACCTTGTTAATTGTAAAAAGTGTGAATAATTACAATATACCGTTAAGTCTTGAATGGACAATTAATCTATCAATTGACTTTATCATCCTGTTTCTTCTTATCAACGAGTTCTGAACTATCGGAGCTAGGCCTACCAAAGACCATTTCAAAATCTATTATGAAGGGATAGTCATTCCAAAAGAATCGCAAACCCTTAATAACCCCTTTCCTTGGCAGTCATATCCGTTATAATGTTATTTTTTACGCTATTATCATAAGTAACACAATCACAATAAGTGTGAAACTTCTTACAGAAAGTTGGTTCGCGCGTTATAGATAACAGGAATACATACTGTTAATTGGAATCATTGTGTAGCCATTTTCTCAACGCATCTTAACGGCTTTTTTGAGATGAGCTAGCCTAATCATTATGTATGATGTATTTGACCTACAGAATAATCTATTTCGCTGTTCGCGCCCAGGATTATGCATTGTTATCAAAGAATGAAATCACATTAAGAAAGACATCAGAATTATGGGGCGTGAGTGACGGATAGTACTTAAGCTCGGCCCACAAAACACACATAGAAATTAACATGGGAGATATGAGGGCACAATGATTCCTTTTAGCTATATGCATTCCTTGGTTTGAAATGAAGGTTTTACCATAAGTTCATAAGACATGTTCCATAAGTTTGTCAGTGGTTACTGAGACTTTGTCATGAAGTGATGTTGGTCATAGATTCTCCTAAAGCGACGCCTAGTGAGGCGTTGTCAAAGGCTTAGTACAGACTAAGTAGGACTAGATGGACTGCAAAATTAACCGAGTGTAGTCAATTCTTGCTAGTCGTTCTCGAAGTAGGTCGAGCTGTAGGTCTCCAGCATTACAAAGAGACCAACTTATGGTTTTTCTCAGAAATACATCTCTATTAAAATGAAGGACATTCAAAAAGGATAGTAGGAATGAATTTCTGTCAAACTTTGCACAAAGGCGCACCGTTTCCAAGTTACGGTTGCTGTGTTTTACAGATAATCCTTTAATTATAGGTAAGACAATGCTAATTTAAGCATAAGTTCATCCTTTAAACACTAGTCATAACTTGTCTCTCATATCATACTTATTGTCTTTACGTTACTTACGGTTTCGTATCGATTTGATTATCAGTTATCTTCACATTTGTTTTTATTAATATACTAAAAAGATCGATGACCCCCCTCCCCAAAGGGCTCGAACTTCGGCTTCACCGCCTCGAGAATAATTTTATATTTCAGTCACGATCTTTCAAGGGCAGTTGGCCTCTCGTAGAAACTCGTTCACCGTGTGAAGATTATGGTGTTAAGCTTATATCCCGCACAAAACTAAGTACAAAGTGAAAATTCCTAATCTATGTCGGACTGAGTACATCGGATCTCGAAAAAGGCTCATCTTTAGATTAAAACATTCGGGGTTTTCTAATTGTCAGAATTGTCCGTGTTCTTTCTATGAGAAGACCATGTTAAATATTTTAGTGTTTAAGCTCATGTTAATATGTATTGTCGACGCGCATTACTTAAGCAACTTGCCACACACGATTTACGAGCCTAACTTGGTCCTGCAAAAGTGGAATTTACTCGAAGATGTTTTCAAGGGTTTCGGTAAAAGTCTGGCCGATGATTTCGAATCAACTTTGGACGATATTAAATCCAACAACGTTACCATTTCTAATCATTGTTCGGAGAGCTTATCAGAAATGGTTCGAGGAATGAGGGAATATCGATTGTGGGCATACGAAAGTAGGTTTAATTTTTATTAAATTATTTAATGAGTAATACAATATGTTGATCTGAACATGAGAGTCACATTGTCCATGCACGAACTTTTCAAGTCAAGAGACTTATTTTTGTTAAGAGACATCAGTTCCGAATCAATGCATTTCTATGTACTGTGCGTAGTGTTCCGAATTGCCCTGTACAATACCCATTTCAATTATGAATAGAGGAATACATAGATTTCTTCGACTTCGAATCTTTAAAAAGCCTTTCTGCTTGAATTAAAGGTGAAGAGGTGTAGAAACCGTTACCTTTGACCTCGTGCATAATTTTTTTGACCTTGCAGTCGAGTTATCCTCCACGAACCCGAATGTAAACCAATTCTCTTAAGTGTCGTCTGAACGAGTAGACTATGGCTCGAAGGATGTCCTAAATATGTGAATAACCAATGACATGCGAGGAAGGAGGATCGGGTGGTTTAACAAAGTTTTAGGCCCTCCTCTTACCTTCAACCAGATATTAGCAGAAGAAATCAATGTGTTCCAGGAATACCCATTTCAATTTTGAAACGAATGGTTATTTGTACCGTTGATACCGAAGGAACACGTTTTGGTCAAATATTGGTAGTTTTTAAGCTGAGACAAGTAATTTTTGTGACTTTCCCATGCAGTATTGACCATTTTGGATTATATAAGACGATCGTTATTTGTGATAACGAAACTTAAATAATAACACAACAATTCTGCAATTTTGCATTTTAGTGTTAGACGCAACTGGAAAACTTCCATCGGGCATTCTTTCGTTTTCAACGAGCGAATTGGGCTCGTACGAGCAATGCCTTCGCATTTTTGCGCCAGACAAAGCAGAAATTGAAGGACAGTACTGTTTGTTGAAATTCATTTTACCTCTTCCACAGAAAGCAAAAGCACTTACACTTGGAAACGTTTTTCCATTTGAAAATTACACTTTTGGGACAGAGGTAAGATTAAACTTCCAATCTTTAAATAAAAATAAGTAAAAAATAACATTTCAAAAAGGTATTCGAGCATTGGAAAGTGTTTGCCAGATTTTTATACAGCACAGCCCCAACTCTAGGGATATGCGTTCCTTCACTGTGCACCAAAGAAGATATTGGTTCAATTGCGAAATTTTGTAAGTTCTTCGATACAAAAATATTTAAATACACACATAAAATTATATTGGTTGCTTGGTTGCATCGTCAAATTTCACAATAATATTTCGCTTTTTCTAGTTTTAAAGGATATACCAATAAAACCGGTCATTGAAAGATGCGAAACCAACAAATCACAGTTAAAAACGTTAGACAAAGTTCAAATACTTGTTCTGTGAGTATTCTTATGTATTTCTGATAAGTATTCCATAAATAATTGGGTGTGTTCTTTGGTCAGACTAAGTGAAAAGTTTTGAAGATCATGGGACCTAAAACTTTTAGTTACGGGGTACTGGCTCCCAAACATTGGCACTAAAAACAAGGATAATGCCACACATGGGGAGTAATACATTCAGCCTACCCATCTTGTTTAGACAATTTCAATAGCCTCCAGTCTAAGAACGTTAAAGATCCTTTAGCTAGCAGAAATGTACGTTTAAAAGTAGAAGCGTCCCTATACTGGTAATGTATAAGTTGTTCAAAGTGTAGTAGCACAAAAGTGGACATTTTGAACAATAACGATGTTAACTTGATACGGATAAAAGAAACATTAACTTTATTTCACTTTGAACTACTTTTACATTACCAGCTAAGGCACACTTCTACTAAATAAAGGATCATTAACGTTCTTACACCGGAAGCTATTGAAATTGTCTAAACAAGATGAGCAGGCTGATATATCTTACTCCCCATATGTGCCAATATCCTTGTTTTAGCGGCCAATTTTTGGCGCCCGTACCTCCGTAGTTTAATGTGTTAGACACCATGTTATCTGACACTTTTCATTCAGTCTGACCCAAAGAACAAACTTTTTAATTTATGACATACTTATCAGAAACATCTTGTATATATTTATAAAAATTACACAAGTACACCACAATATGTGCTTAAACTGTTTATAATTTAATTTTCAGTTCAATTTTGTGCTTATTTGTGCTACTAATTGTCGCCTCTACTATTTACATTTCTTGGAGAAAACCATTAATAAATGAATCAAGCAAAAGTAAGGATTAATTTAGTAGGGGCACAAACATCTTTCGTTTAATATTGCATTTAACAATTATCATACTCACAGGTTCACTATTTCGTCTGGAAATCATTGAATCCTTTTGCGTCTTTAATAATACCCGAAGTATTTTCGACTTGGACAGTTCAACGGACGACAGTCTGAACTTTCTTCACGGAATCAAAGTTATCTCCGGGATTTGGGTCATTTTATGCCATTTGTTCGTTCACTTTAATATCGACGTTATCCGTAAGATTACAATTATAAGAGTAAGAAACATAATAGGAACAAGTATGACACTTCATATATTGCTAAAATACTCAAAAAATCGTGTTTTACTCAGAAACAGGACTCCATTAACGGACCTTATTTAGTGTCATACACTCTTATTATTGTTACGGTACTTAATTATTGTTCCGTCATTGATTTTGGAAACATTTAGGTGACTTTGTCACGTGCGAAGTCGCAACAAGGTCGTTCTTCTTCCAAATAATTATAAATGGATTTCTTTCGGTTGATTCGTTTTTCTTTGTCAGGTAAGTATGAGTATGAGTTCAACTTTTATTTCTCAAAAACCATTGCAATTGATGCAAACGATATTATACTTTAAAGTAACGGAGATAAATATTGCTACGCCAATGGATAGCAAATTTATCTAAGAGCTGGAGTCCCTACGTTAATAGGAATCATTGTGCCGCCAAATCTTTATAACTATGCGGGTATTGTGGGCGTGGGTTGAGTGCTCTTCGTCACTCCTCAAAATTCTGACGTTTTTCTGAATATGATTTCTTTGCTTGGTCGTCTGATTTCATTCCCTGTGCATGGCCAATGAAGTCGTGAATCAATATGACAGTGACGTACAAACGCGAGGTCTGGAGGTTCAACGCGCAGCCAAATAAATTATTCGTGACGTAATATTCGTCATACATAATGATTAGTCTAGCTCCTCCCTCAAAGCCCGCCTAGATGTGTTGAGGAACTGGCTACACTTTAATTTCTGTTAGCTTAGGAATTCCAGCAATGAGAGAAAGACACGGGACATCTCATGTCATCTTGACATATTGTTCTTAATAATATTTTTAATTTCTAGTGGTCTTCTTGTAACTACTCTCGCTATTAAACACTCTGAAACGCATGGTACCAAGAAGTTCAACCCATTGTTGTTAATCTTTATGCGAATGGCAAGGTAATTAAGACGTGATGAAATGAAATTGGTCTGACTATATTCAAAGCCCAATAGATCGAGTTATCATCACATTTTATATTACAGAAATTCCCAAAATTCACTGGTTCCTAATGCAAATAATATTCTTTCTTAGACTCTTGCCGTCGGCGATGATTGTGTTAGGAATCCATTTGATCGTTCCACTGCTAAGTAGAGGACCGTACTGGAACGAGTTTTTTCCTGTTTACATAGCTGGCATAAAAAACAACTGGTGGAGGGTTATAACTTTCACCAATAACCTTATAACATTGGATAAAATGGTAACATTGCCAGCTTAGGCAAACTTGACCCTTTAAAAGTATACTTCTGCTAGATAAAGGCTCATTAAAGCTCTTGAAATTGTCTAAACAAGAGGGGCAAGTTGATATGTGTTACTCCTCATGTGTGCCAATTTAATTGTTTTAGGGGCCATTGTTATGGGGTTTGCACCTCCGTAACAAAAATGTTTTGGACCCCATTTTCTTGACACTTTTCACTTAGTCTGACACAAAGAACACACCCTATAATCTATGACATACTTATCAGAATCACCCTTTATAAATATGCCATAAGAACATAAGGAATAGCGTGGGAGGGAAGTAGATTTTGGGTAATGTAAGATTGGATTAGTGTTTAGTATTGACTTATATTTATTAAGAACTAATTCATTTTTTCTTGTAGCCGATGGTTCACTACTGGTACATCGCTTGCGACGTTCAGTTTTTCATTGTTGCCATGATATTCTTATTCATATATTTCAAGTAAGATTACGCGAGTACCTTTTTTTCGGTAATTTTCATTCAGTAATAATTTGTATTTCAATTTAAGAAAACCGTCTGCTGGAATCATCTTCGGTGTTTTTCTCGTACTGCTAAGTATTTTAACAACGGCTGGGCTGACCTACAGCTACGACGTTCAACCATTCACGTCTATTACCGCCTTCGATAACTCGTAAATTAATTTGAAATAATCTCTAATTAGTAAATTATTTTTAACTTAATTTCCGAATTTTTAGTGCCTACTTTGACAATATCTTCTTCCATTTCTATCCTTCAACGCATTTGAGTTGTTTCGCAGTTGGTTTGATAACCGGACACATTATTGTAAAATCCAACAACGACTTGAAAATATCCAATGTGAGCTTTACACTTTATTACTTAACATTACTCAAGTTGTTTCTTAGATGGTTGTTGTGTTAATATTGAAAGCGTGACCCTGAAGAAAATGTCAAGGGCATGATAACAAGATTCAAAAATCATTTAATTATAGAAGTTACTCTAAAAATAATTGAAGTTGCAGAGATTCGAAATGAACAACAAATAAACACATTTTATCTTTACAGTTGATGACGACATTCAGCTGGGGTATCGCTTTAATTGGTGGTGTCACTTCGCTATTTGGTATCTATTGGTGGAGTAACGGTGCACCCATTTCGATGTTAGCGAACATTATTTATGGCTCCATTCACAGAACCACTTGGGCGCTTAGTTTAGGCTGGTTAAGCTTAATGTGTGCAACTGGTAAAGGAGGTGAGTTGGGTTGAGTGCTATTAATATTGAACCACAAATATCATCAAAAGAATTATTATGCCTATGACAATTCCATTTTGAGTGAACTCTGAAACCATATTCCTATTTGGGGTTTATAAATATTGACTTTGTCCTATCAGGTGCTCATTGCTTAAAATCATGTATTTGATTGAGAGTCATACTTATGAGTGTTATGGTTTCTTAAAGAGAGATTCTTTTGAAGAACGACTTAACAACAGAGCCTATTGAAGAATTCCCTGATGTCTACATAACCTTCATTATAATTTCAGGTTTCATCAACGCTATCCTATCGTCAAGAGTACTACTTCCCTTGAGTAGATTGACGTATCTGGCATACCTAGCTCATTTCATGTTGGTCGTAGCTCTTTGGTCAAATTTCCACGGTGTTATTGATGGAAGTTTCACATTAATGGTGAAATGTTTTAACTTTTTACATTTATAAAAGAAATTAGATATAACAGTTCAAAGTTAGGCACTGTTGTGGACCAAAATATGCCTTCCAATATGTCCAGTTTTGAAAATCTGTCAGAAATGAATAGAGGTGTTCTTTAGGCAAAAATGTTTGCATGACATTTTGTCCTAATGACACCGTTTCGAGTTATAATTTGAGTGTTTTACGGATAACCACTGATTTAAATTAGCATTGTCTTCCAGTTTGTTAATAAAATTTAAGGAGTCATATGGCAAACACACCAAGAATAACTTGAAAACGGTGTCCGTTAGGGTAAAAGGTTATCGAACATTTTCGACTCAAATCGCCCAAAGAACATTCCACCATAATTTTTGACTGACCTCTCAGAAGCACCCTGTATATTAATTTTAAAAACATTTTATTTTTTAATCATTTCAGACATTGATATTTTTTGGCGTCATTGTAAGCTCCTACATATTCGCATTCGCTTGCTATGTTCTATTCGATGGACCAATTGGAAAACTCCAGAAAATATTTTTGAAACGTTCTGTATAAAATGCAATACCCTATGTCGTTTTCCATTGACATTTTCAATAGAGTTATATTCTTGGATTGAGAAGTCTCTTTAAAATTGAACATTAAATGCATCTATGTCTAATTTAATATTGTTACAAGGTGGCGGCTTGGTTACAGCCAATGGAAATCGGCATCATTTTAGTTTAATTACCATCAAATAGCCTAAATTGTACTCCCATCGTATTCCTTACGTTTAAAAGTAGTGTATCTATAGTCCGAGTGGTGGCAAAAGGTCAAAAATAACGTCAAAGTTCCGTTTTTTGGAAAATGAAATGGTCGAATCGTAATTTTTTCGCGTATTGGCTATAGATGGCGCTATTATTATCTCCAACGCACTTCCGAACCCTGATTTTATGAACAATATGAGGCATCGATGTTTAAAATAGCGCCACCTATGGCCATTAAGGAGAAACATGACGCGTTCGGAATTTCGATTGATGCTACTCGGTCTATATATACTCTAGTTAAAACGCTTATCAAAAATATACTGATCTGTTTTACGTATTTGTTTTATTTCTGAAACTTGTACAAAAAAAGTATTTTAAACTATTTTCATGCATTTCAATTTTACAAACTGAGAAAAAAAACGATTTTTAAAAAATTAACATATTACTATGTTAATAAACTTGGCCAGTTATTAAAAATTACACGAATTATTAGTCAATCTCGTGTCGAGCCAATTTGCCGTCATTATCGGAATCAATTTTTAAAAACTCGGCCATGATTTTGTGAACATCTCTTTTGGAAATATCGTGGTGTTTGAATCCCCATTCTTGAGCTTCGGAAAATTCCAAAACTCCGTTCTGATTTTTATCAAATTCGGCAAAAATCTTGTCTAAATGCTTCTGGGAATCTTGAGCGTGTTGTTCGACTTGCGCGGCACGTGTTGCGTTGGAAACTTTGTGATCGTTTTCGATATCTCGCTTAGTGCGGCAATTTGCGCAACCGACGCCAGTTCGACAACCTCCTTTGCATTTGCATCCGAAGAAATTGCATTTCCCGTATCCGCAGTGCGGTGTAGTGCGAGTGCAATCGTTGCATTTGGCCGCTCTTTTGTATTGATTAATGTAGATCAAATGTTGGCATGGAGCGGTGCAACAAACGCCATCCGCAATTTCGTTTTTTAAAACGAAAATGAGTACCGCGAGAAGTAACAGTAGTTTCGTCATTTTCCTGGTGAATCTGTGAAATAATTGCATGTTTTTACAAAGGCACGAAAAAAGTGTTCGATTAAAAACATTTGGTATATTTTGCACGGAAAGAATTATCACCGCTACTAGAGTAAATCAATTAGTTGAAAGAATTTAGCGTATCTCTCAATTGCAGACCATCATTGGACAAGTGAGTTACACAGGTTTTCTTTAGTTCTATTGTACAAGCTTGCCTGGGTGTTTTAAGGGAGTTTAAACCTAAAGGGTTTCATGTCCTTGTTGACGCAAAACGCTAAATACTCCTTGGACCCACCCCAATTTAATATCTGCATGCTTTTAACATTTTTCCAAATTTCAAATACATTAAAGCAATGTTCAAGATAAATGTTAAGGGTCTAGAGTATTACAGGCTCAATTATGGAACGCCGTTTCGGCCAAAATTATAGCTGGTTGTTGTCTAGATGGCGGGTTGTGGCCTAGATAGCGGGTTGTAGTCTACATGGCGGGTTGTGGTCTAGATGGACTTAGAAATTTTTCTCTCTACAGAAACTTTGGAGAGACTTAAAGAGGCGTTCCACAGCCCCTGTTATTATATTCTCCGATGTATCTGAATTGAATACTATTACTTTAAATAAAATTTTTGGAAATTTGTGACATTTATTTGTTCAAATTTTAATCGTAAAAATATAAATTAATTTTCTGTATAATTTAAAGTAATGACTTCACGCCGAGGGGTCGGACAAATCGCGTTTTTGTGTGCTGTATTTTGAATATATGAGAGATTTTGATATTTTAAAGCTAATTTTTTTTGGAGGAAATTTAAGATTTCATTGTTCATTTTCTCATGGAAAATATTTAGGGATTTTGGGTATTCGACCAAAATGTATGAGATTTTGAAAAGTGTCCAACCCCTCGCTTGACGCGGTAATATTGCATGCAAAACCAGTTTATCAAGCATTAATTAATGATTTTATACATTTACTTATTGATTTATTGAAACTGAAAAAAAAATTCTACAATAAACGCCGCTTCAGTCTGAAGTATAAAATTTTTCAAAGATAAAAAACCAAGTCCATGTAGACCACAACCCGCCATCTAGACCACAACCCGCCATCTAGACCACAACCCGCCATCTAGACCACAACCCGCCATCTAGACCACAACCCGCCATGTAGACCACAACCCGCCATGTAGACCACAACCCGCCATCTAGACCACAACCCGCCATGTAGACCACAACCCGCCATGTAGACCACAACCCGCCATGTAGACCACAACCCGCCATGTAGACCACAACCCGCCATGTAGACCACAACCCGCCATGTAGACCACAACCCGCCATGTAGACCACAACCCGCCATGTAGACCACAACCCGCCATCTAGACCACAACCCGCCATATAGACCACAACCTGTCATACTTGTGTTTAATCGTCCTTTAAAAATTAAGATTTTCTTCATTTTGCTTTTTTAAGTCTAGTTTTCCAATTTTTTTTCGAAACAATATTATCTCTGAATACCTGTATGCTAAGGGTTTCTGGTTAGTCGACTATAGCTTAAGGTTCACCCATAAGGGTCCACGGTTAAGGGGCCCTATAGTTATTGTTTAGACCAGTCTTGTAACGTCTAAAGACGGCTAAAATGATTTTTCAATCCGTAATCGGTGCACAGGGATTATCAGAGTGATGAGCCCCACGTGAATTACTGATCCCGATTTGGCTAGTATTATGGCTGAACAAAACATGGACTAAAAATACTGAAAAATTTGCCAGCTTCACAAATTCTCAGAAAGTATACGTTATGCTCAAAATCTTAAATTTCACTTTTTGATTTATTGTAACGCGATGTGTTCAATTCCGGTCTAAGTTCTATTAAACGGTTATGAAATTGTTAATTAATCGGATCAGTTTAGATTCTTGACTGAAATTTGCTATGCAACATTGAATCGTGATAAGTTTGATTTTATCGACCAAGGGCACTTTAAAAAAAACTCAAATTCAATTATAGATAGTTTTCACACATGGAGGATTCATACCATTTACACCAGGAGGCCGGGCTATCTGGCGGACAAAAACCCGCCTGCTTTTGTCCTCCAGATAGCCCGGCTTCCTGGTGTAAATGGTATGAATCCTCCATGTGTGAAAACTATCTATAATTGAATTTGAGTTTTTTTTTAAAGTGCCCTTGGTCGATAAAATCAAACTTATCACGATTCAATGTTGCATAGCAAATTTCAGTCAAGAATCTAAACTGATCCGATTAATTAACAATTTCATAACCGTTTAATAGAACTTAGACCGGAATTGAACACATCGCGTTACAATAAATCAAAAAGTGAAATTTAAGATTTTGAGCATAACGTATACTTTCTGAGAATTTGTGAAGCTGGCAAATTTTTCAGTATTTTTAGTCCATGTTTTGTTCAGCCATAATACTAGCCAAATCGGGATCAGTAATTCACGTGGGGCTCATCACTCTGATAATCCCTGTGCACCGATTACGGATTGAAAAATCATTTTAGCCGTCTTTAGACGTTACAAGACTGGTCTAAACAATAACTATAGGGCCCCTTAACCGTGGACCCTTATGGGTGAACCTTAAGCTATAGTCGACTAACCAGAAACCCTTAGCATACAGGTATTCAGAGATAATATTGTTTCGAAAAAAAATTGGAAAACTAGACTTAAAAAAGCAAAATGAAGAAAATCTTAATTTTTAAAGGACGATTAAACACAAGTATGACAGGTTGTGGTCTATATGGCGGGTTGTGGTCTAGATGGCGGGTTGTGGTCTACATGGCGGGTTGTGGTCTACATGGCGGGTTGTGGTCTACATGGCGGGTTGTGGTCTACATGGCGGGTTGTGGTCTACATGGCGGGTTGTGGTCTACATGGCGGGTTGTGGTCTACATGGCGGGTTGTGGTCTACATGGCGGGTTGTGGTCTAGATGGCGGGTTGTGGTCTACATGGCGGGTTGTGGTCTACATGGCGGGTTGTGGTCTAGATGGCGGGTTGTGGTCTAGATGGCGGGTTGTGGTCTAGATGGCGGGTTGTGGTCTAGATGGCGGGTTGTGGTCTACATGGACTTGGTTTTTTATCTTTGAAAAATTTTATACTTCAGACTGAAGCGGCGTTTATTGTAGAATTTTTTTTTCAGTTTCAATAAATCAATAAGTAAATGTATAAAATCATTAATTAATGCTTGATAAACTGGTTTTGCATGCAATATTACCGCGTCAAGCGAGGGGTTGGACACTTTTCAAAATCTCATACATTTTGGTCGAATACCCAAAATCCCTAAATATTTTCCATGAGAAAATGAACAATGAAATCTTAAATTTCCTCCAAAAAAAATTAGCTTTAAAATATCAAAATCTCTCATATATTCAAAATACAGCACACAAAAACGCGATTTGTCCGACCCCTCGGCGTGAAGTCATTACTTTAAATTATACAGAAAATTAATTTATATTTTTACGATTAAAATTTGAACAAATAAATGTCACAAATTTCCAAAAATTTTATTTAAAGTAATAGTATTCAATTCAGATACATCGGAGAATATAATAACAGGGGCTGTGGAACGCCTCTTTAAGTCTCTCCAAAGTTTCTGTAGAGAGAAAAATTTCTAAGTCCATCTAGACCACAACCCGCCATGTAGACTACAACCCGCTATCTAGGCCACAACCCGCCATCTAGACAACAACCAGCTATAATTTTGGCCGAAACGGCGTTCCATAATCAATGGCGTAGGAATTATTTCAACCAAACCACTCCTAAAACATTCCCCTTGGTTTTCTAATATCAACCATACATTTAGGTCAAATTCAGCTATGAATTGTGATGTGCACAAAGAACCAACTTCCAAACAAAATAAATTATGAAATATAAAATTCGTAAAAATGTTTCGTATCAAAATTTAATCTATTCATACGCTTATTTTCTGTTTAAACGTGCATTCGCAAGAATCTGCCATAATCCGTAAATGAAGGTAAATTTGATAGTCAAATTCTAATTTTGGTCTTCATACGTTGGGTGTATATGGTCGCTGATAATGATAGCAATTAGAATTAAAAATTACTAACCTATTCTGGTCTGTGGCAAAGAAGTACGTCTTCGAACCATGGATCTAACATAAAACAAAACATTTACGTTCATCCCGCACCTTTTATACACAACCAATCTATCCTCCAAAGGAAATTCTAATTTTACCCAAAAATTCCTAGAGGTGAATTATTTCAGAATTACTTAAATAAAACAACTACAATTTTCGACGAATAAAATTAATTTAATCTTCCCAAAATCACATTGAAAATGTAAAGATATCTTCTAAACGGATACACGCATCCGGTGAGTTTTAATTGTAGATAACACTAACTAACCAGACACAAGGTAATAATACAATAAGGGACCGACGCTGTGATTTCGACACACTCTAGTTTAGAAACCACAGCGCTTGCGTAGAAATTGGCCTTATTCCTATTCAGTGCCACTAGCCGAGGGTCTGAAAACTATTCCATAGAGACCTAGGGAACTTACGAAAGTACATAGAATCACAGTCAGGCGCTCTCAGCCACCTGGCGATAATTCTGTGAACCTTCGTAAGTTAATCAGTCTCTAGGGGAATAGTTTGCTGACCCTCCGCCTTTGGCGCTGAATAAGGCCAATAATATGGGAGTAGAAAAATATTCGTCAAAACTCATCCACGAAAAAAAGGGCAGATTTTCAAACACTCTACAGCGGTGGAGAATTTAAGTTATGATCTCGGCAAGGGTTGAGGGGAGTTCCATACAGTGTTTTTGAAAGGTCAATCAGAAATTAAGGGGGATGTTATTTGGGCGATTTAAGAATGTGATATGATATTTTTTCCACAAGTAACACCGTTTTCATGAAGGATTTGAGAGTTTCAGATTATTTATTTAAGCGGTATACATACCCCTTAAATAAATTGAGAAACTGGAATACAATGCTAAGTAAATTTTAGGGGTTATTCGTAAAATACTCCAATTTTAACTTAAAAACAGTGGCTGATAAAACCGAGTAATTAAATTTTCGAGCACTCGATATGAAAAACTAGAACTGCTATAGTCTGTTAAACGAAAGAAGAGCCCTGAGAAATTTGTCCAAATTGGTGTCGCCACCATCGACCCCATAGTACTTTATCAACTTGTTATGTTTTGTCAATAGTCGTCTGTAATATAGTCTGCTATAAACAGATAGGCTTAATCGCAATAGAACCAATACATTTTGCAATATATATTTAATATGTTTATGTTTCATGGTTTTTACGATCATCGAGTATTAAAGAATATAAAAGAAAATTAACGACAAGACACAAGTTTTATCTTTGTTGAACTAGCATTGCAATATATTTTAATGACATAAGTTAAAGTACTTGTCATATATTGCAAAATGTATTGGTTCTATTGCGATTAAGCCTATCTGTTTATAGCAGACTATATTACAGACGACTATTCACAAAACAAAACAAGTTGATAAAGTACTATGGGGTCGATGGTGGCGACACCAATTTGGACAAATTTCTCAGGGCTCTTCTTTCGTTTGACAGACTATAGGGTATTCTGAAAAATGAATAAGCCTTCGAATGCTGAAACCGAGTAATAGAATTTTGAGTACTGTTACTCGAATTAGTTTTTTTTTAAACGAGTACACTATTCGGATTTTGAATAGAAGATTCGTACAGCCCTAAATAAGTATCATGTTTTTCCCTTAAAAAATGCTAGAGTTTTAGTATCTTTCAAAGTACTTGCAAAAATATTTTCAAACTGTTTTTATCGACTCTTTTTATCAACACGTTCTAAACTATAACGGACCTTTTCAAGTGTAATCTCAAGTATGTTAGTCCGAGGAGGTTGAACTACCGATAATTTGGTATAAAAGGCAGAGCTTTTACGAGAGAAAGGGTATAAGCGATTTTACTAGTAAGTCAACTTCATCTCCATATGTAAGTAAAATTAACAATTTTCTTTGAACTAGCCTAAAATGTTCCGTCTGTCTTAAATTTTC
Source organism: Phalangium opilio (assembly GCA_019434445.1). Lineage (NCBI taxonomy): Eukaryota > Metazoa > Arthropoda > Arachnida > Opiliones > Phalangiidae > Phalangium > Phalangium opilio. Next base: position 260,595 of record JAEQBA010004123.1, read on the forward strand.
TAGTCCGTTAGGTTTACCAAATTGACCTATAAGAAACAGGCCTTTCTATGATAAGTCCACTCATTCTCAGTTTAGTTTGCTAGTTTTCTACAATATTAAAAGCTGTATACTTAATTTATTTGGAAAATTTGGTTTTCTAATTTTCTAAGCAAAACTTAAATAAAAATCTAGTTTTTGCGAAATGCTTAAGAAGAGTTCTATAGCATCTTAGAAATCGCCATGTTAAATTTTGGATATAATTTCTTCATTTCCAGCGGTTGTAAGATGTCGAAGTATTTCCTCTTTCTGGCGTTTCTGATATTCGTATTGAAACACGATGTGGTGAAGAGCGAATGCTGTCAGCCAGGATGCATGTTTCCCGTTGGTATTGGTGCTGTGGGAGGCAAATGCAACGATTGCACTGCTCCAACTCCATACTGTGGTTACGGCCCATGCAATATATTTGGATGCAATTGCGACGGAGGTTGTCGAAAAAACCCTGGTTGCGAAAATTGCGGCCGTAGACGCCGAAACGTTGAACCAGTCACTGAGATTTCAAACGCCACACGAGCTGCCCAAGATGAGAAAACTAAAATTGACACCGAAAAGCACTTAGACAAGATTTTTGAAAGCCACGACAAAAATAAGGACGGCATTTTGGAACTTGTCGAGGTTCAAGATTTTACATTCAAACGCCACAACATTCCCAAAGATGATGTTGAAAAAACGAGGTTGGAGTTCTCACAAATTGACACCAATAAAGACGGGAAATTGACTCGTGAGGAGATTAACAAATAGCTTTGTTCCAAACCATAGAATTCTTCATTATATTGTAACTATGGTTCCTAAGAAAGTATAATAAAAAATTGGTTTGTAAAACCTTTCCTACTCGAGATTACTACTTTTTCTCTAAAATTTTGCACTCCTCCAATCTACCGTTCTTTGGGAGATAAAGAGGAAATAATACTGTCTTTATTATAATAAACTTAATTTCTTTTTGTTTTGTGAAACTCGCGAATTGCAATATACCTTTTTATGCATTTATTGGGACCAAGTTAAAGCGGGTTTGAAGGGTAGTTTCTAGTTTTCAGGGTTATATCAACTGGGATGGACTGGTCTTAAGGTCTTTCAGAAATTAAGGGAGGGGATGTTATGTTCTATGACGTTCTTCCACAAGGGACACCCTTTTCAAGTCGGAATGGAGTGGTTAACGGATGACGTATTAAATAAATTAAGAAACTGAATGACAATGCTAATTGAATTTAAGGGGTCATTCGTGAAATACCCTTATCTTAATTATGAAATGTGTCCCTTATTAAAAAATTTCATAGAGCATTTTCGACTCTAAGTCGCAACTGTAATTTCTGAAGGTATATTTTTTAACGTAACTCATTGCGTCTAATAGACTTTTTCGACGTAAATAATTTGGGTATGGAACCCTCAGTATTGGAACACTCAAGGGGTTGATACATTGCCGTCTCAGCGCATTCTCAAGATACAAAATGACTACAGCGCAGGCGCCAAGAAACCAGATGGAACATGAAGTTTTACCCCCGTGTCTTTCCCTTTTTGTTACCTTGAAAGGGTCTGTACGCGCTATCATAAAACGCCTTTGTATAAACCAAGATATCATAAACTAAAATGTTCTGCACGGGAAGAATTCCAACTGAATTACTCATCTGCTGTTAGAGGGCACTTTTTCAAAATGATCAGGAGATAAAAAGTATCATGGGTTTCCATACAAAATGCTAGAGTTTGAGCATCTTTCACAGTACTTAGAAAAAGTCTTCAACCGTTTTTATCACCCTGTTCAATTATCAACGCATTCTAAACTCTGATGGGTTAACACGGGGCTTTTCAAGTGTAACCTCAAGAATTTTAATCTGAGGAGATATTAAATTCACTCAAATTTTGTATAAAACGCCGTGTTTTTCTGAGAGAAAGGGTATTAGCTATTTGACTGCTAAGTCAACTACATCTCCATATGTAAGTAAAATTAACTATTTTCTTTGAACTAGCATAATATTTCACTTCTGTCTTAAATTTACAAATCTGTTAGGTTTACCAAATTGATAAGTTTGGTTAGCTAGTTTTCTACAATATTGAAAGTTTTATACTCAATTTATTTGGAATCATTTGGTTTTCTAACTATTATTTAAATATAAATCTAATTTTTGCTAAATGCTTAAGTAGAGTTCTGTAGCACCTTAGGAATCACCTTGTTAAATTATACTATGGATTTAATTGTCAAGTTCGTTTCCAGCGGTTGCAAGATGTCGAAAAATTTCCTCTTGATGGCGTTTCTGATATTCGTGTTGAAACAAGATGTTGTGGAGAGCGAATGCTGTCCAGCAGGCTGTTCCATTCCCACTCTATATGGTTTTAAGGGAGGCAAATGCAACGATTGCACTGATCCAACTCCATACTGTGGTTACGGCCCATGCAATATATTTGGATGCAATTGCGACGGAGGTTGTCGAAAAAACCCTGGTTGCGACAATTGCGGCCGTAGACGACGAGGCGTAGAACCAGTCACTGAAATTTCAAACGCAACACGGGCTGCCCAAGATGAGCAAACTAAAATTGAGTCCGAAAAGCATTTAGACGAGATTTTTGAAAGCCACGATATAAATAAGGACGGCATTTTGGAACTTGTCGAGGTTCAGGATTTTACATTCAAACACCACAGCGTTCCCAAAGAAGAGGTTGAAAAAACGAGGTTGGAGTTCTCACAAATTGACACCGATAAAGACGGGAAATTGACTCGAGATGAGATTAACAAATAGCTTTGTTTCAAACCATATAATGCTTCAGCTTATTTTAACTATTGTTCTTATGAAAGTGTAAATAAAGTTGCTTTGTAAAGCCTTCACCACCGAGATTAAAACATTTTTTCTGATATTATTGAATCCACCATTCTTTGGGGAGACAAGGAGGAAATAATACTGATCTTATCTATGATAGACTTAATTTATTTTTATTTTTTGAAACTCTCGCGTTACAATATACCGTTTTATGCGTTAATTATAACCAACTTACTGCGGATTTGGACTTTGGAGGCTATAGTTTCTAGTTTCAGGGTTATTGTGGCAAAAATGTTATAGGCATTTTCGATTCCAAATCACCCAAAGAACACCCCCTAATTATTTGATACATATTCTGAAAAATTCTGTAAAGGGAAAGCTTCGCGTCGAATGTGCACTATTATAAAGTTACCTTGGTTTAAACCAAGATATAAAAAAGAAACAGTTAACATTAGAAAAGTAAAATTCTTCCAAGAAAAGTTTCCAAATGAACTGTTCATCTTCTTTTAAAGTACACGTTTCAAAACGAGAAAGAGATAAAAAGTATCATGTGTTTCCTTAAGAAATCCTTGAGATTCATCATCTTTCGTAGTATACTTGCAAAAACCATCTGATATTGATTTATATCACTATGTTCAAGTATCAACTCGTCCTAAAGTCTAACGAGTTACCACGTGGCTTTTGAAGAGTGATCTCAAGCGTATTAATCTGATAAGTACCCAAAATTTTCAATATAAAAGGCCGGGCCTTTAAGAGAGAAACTGTATAAGAAATTCGACTGCTAGATCAACTTCATCTCCATATGTAAGAAATTGTTTTGAGCTAGCCCAAAATGTTGTTCTGTCATTTTTCTAGTCTGTGAGGTTTATCAAATTGAACTATAGCAAACAGACATTTCTGCGATGACCCCACTCATTCTCAGTTTGGTTCGCTAGTTTTCTACAATATTAATTTATTGCAACCATTTGGTTTACTAACTTTCTAATTATTACTTAAATATAAACGAAATTTTCGCGAAATTCTTAAGAAGAGTTTAGAAACAACTATGTTAAATTTTACTATGGATATAATTGTTCCTTTCCAGCGGTTGTAAGATGTCGAAGTACTTCCTTTTGCTGGCGTTTCTGATATTCGTGTTGAAACAAGACGTGGTGGAGAGCGAATGCTGTGTCCCAACTTGCTCCTACCCTTCTACAAGCATTGTTGGAGGCAAATGCAGCGATTGCACCGACCCAACTCCTTACTGTGGTTACGGTTCATGCAATGTATTCGGATGCAATTGCGACGGAGGTTGTCGACAAGGTTCTTTGCTCGAATTGCGGCCGTCAACGACGAGACGTACAACCAGTCCCCGGAGTTTCAAACGCCACACGGGCTGCCCAAGATGAGCAAACAAAAGTTCACAAAGCATTTAGACGAGATTTTTGAAAAACACGACAAAAATAAGGACGGCATTTTGGAATTTGTCGAAGTTCAGGATTTTAAATTCAAACGCCACAACGTTCCCAAAGAAGATGTTGAGAAAACGAGGTTGGAGTTCGAAGAAATTGACACCAATAAAGACGGGAAATTGACTCGAGATGAGATTAACAAATAATTTGTTCCAAACCATATCATTATTCAGCTTATTGTAACTATGGTTCTGATGAAAAAGTAAATGAAAGTTGTATTGTAAAACCTTCACTACCGAGATTCGAATGTTTTCTTTAATAAATTGCCCTAATTTAATCTACCATTATTGGGGTGATGAAGAGGAAATAATCGTGATTATAAAGTGTCATGAATTACGATATACCGTTTTATGCGTTAATTAGAACCATCTTGAAGCGCGTTAGGACTTTGGAGGCTATAGTTTCTAATTTCAGGGTTATTTCAACATGAAAACGGTGTCTCTTGTGGCAAAATCTCATGGGTCATTTTCGATTCCAAAGAACCCCTCCCTCTTAATGTTTGATAGATATTTCAGAAACACTGTGCACAGAAGCGTAAGGGGAACATTAGAAAAGTAAATTTCTCCCAGGAAAAGGTTCCGAATGAGATACTCATCTTCTATTAAAGTGCACCTTTCGAAACGAGACAGAGATAAAAAGTATCATGTGCTTCCTTAAGAAATTATTGACTTTCATCATCTTTCGTAGCATACTTACAAATACCATCTGATATTGATTTATCACAATGTTCGAGTATCAACTCGTCCTAATGTCTAACGAGTTACCAATCATGCATTAGTTTCATCAGAACAAGTTTCGTACAGAAATGTCCACGAAATTATAAAATTTTAGATTCGTAGTAAAACAATAATTGAATTAGGCTCTAGCTTCATTTTGAATATCACACAGTGTTAATAATATCTATTTGTAGTCCTGACTGACTGACTGATAATCAACGCCCAGCCCAAACCGCTTGCCTTAGAAGGCTGAAAATTTGCAGGAACGTTACTCATAAGTAGTAGGCACGTACTAAGAAACATTTTTCCAATCCGCCTCCATCTTAAAAAATGGTGACCAGAAATGTAAAGAAAACTTCTCTATGCAACAAAGTCCGCGCGTTTCAACCGATTTCACGCATATTTAGTACACTGCTTACCTTTAAGCTATAGATGGGCTGAATGGTATTTTGGATTCGATTTGTTGTCAACTTTTTAAATGGCGGCCTAAAACCTAAAAAACCTTCTTTATAGAATAATGTCCGCGTGAAAAGTAATAAAAAATGTTCCGACGGGCTGACGGGCAACGTCGAGTGCCATCGCTCCTAGGGTGCTACAAAAATATTAGTCATCAGTAAAATCTACCCATTCTTTATATGATTTTGATGGAAGTTCTTATTACAAACGAGCGACGCCGCGGGTAACAGCTAGTTACTTTATAAAACTTTTATTAGAGTATTATATAGGAAGTAGATAAAAATATTGCGTTCTTCTTCTTGTAATAGTTTTCTTTATTTAAGATATTTCGGGTAAAACGTGGGGAGAAATAGTGATTGGGAGGGATTCAATGTAGCAGACGAATTTTAACAACCCCGGTGTTCATTATATATGTAACCAAACCTAACTATGCCTCAAGTTTCCACTTCACTTCGCACCATTAAGTGCAGAATTGCATCATGGTTCGAGTATTATGCGAGGGGTTAGTCACTTGAATAATCAGGTGTACAAAACCGCGGAAATCGATTACTTGATTTCTAGAATTCTTTGGAAATCATAAGTAATCAAAATCTTGTGGGTAATCAAGGGTAATCAGTAATCTCCGATAATCACTGGAAATCACACAAAATCTTGAGAAAATCAGAAATAATCACATGATTTAAAAGTAATCTTTTGTAATCACCTCGGTAATCACACATTTCGCGAAATAATCACACATAATCAATCGAGGAATTCGAAAATCCAAAATAAAAATCATAATCAGTTGAAATAGAAATAATCACTGCATTCATCGAAATTCACGAAGAATCCAGTGGTAATCACGGCATTCACCAAAAAATCACCGGAATTCATTGGAATTCAAACAGGAATCACAAGTAATCCGCGGCAATAGCGGGAAATCAGTGTAAAGATTATGGAAATCACCTAAAATAATCGTAATCAAGGAAATCAAGGAATTCATTCCGTAATCAACGGAATTCACATAAAAATTCAGAAATCCGTAATCAGGTGTACAAAATTTTGGCAAATGACTAGCCCCTCGGTATTATGCGAGAAGTAAGGTCTGGTTTCTAACAACGCGTTTGTGGTTCATACAAAATGCTATCGAAACTTCATTTATTTTATTGACCAATTTTATAAAGTAATGGTTATTGTTATGATCAACGAAATATGTAGGTAGGCAATTATCATTATGTTTTATGTATGTTTAAAACTGGCGTTTGTTAAAGGGAGTGTGAAAAGAAATGAAGTTAAGTTTTTATTGATTCTTTTACCTGTTATAAGTCCAGATAATATCTCCGAATGATTTTGAAATTCAAATTTGTTTGAGATTTCATATTTAATTTGAAATTAGCACCTCAGGTCAATCGCCTTCTTATTAACAAATTCCCGTGGCATGTTCCATGTCGAATGAAATTTAGCCTGAAATTTGTTAACGTTTTTCCCTTTTCACTCTCCCTTTAACATTTCGGGTGTGAAAATTACGGAAATAATTTTACAGACTATAAAGAGGAAATTTATGAATATAATTTTTACATAACCAATTTTATATCTATAAATGGCCTACTAATACCTAATATATAAACCGAAATTTATCATATTTCAAAATTGACTCAATGTCGAATCGTGCTAGTACGACATCGCGATGAATTTCAAATTTATTTCAATACTTTCACTTTTAGCAGCGTGTTGCGGCAGATACAATTTTAGTGAAAGCGAACCTAACTCAGATTATGTACTGTCGGGTCTAATAGGCACCGTACCAGATACAATCATCAAGTTATCAAAGTTTATCGCGTGGCAATTTAAAAATGCCTTTATCAATTTGAAATTTATTACGAATCCTCTGAGAAATTCATTTAATGATCCTGATTTCGGATTAACGACGGTAAGAATTTAAAAATAATAATTAAATAAATTTCTTTCTGTCTTCGCGCCTGTCTTTTCTTCTCTCTCTTTGTGTCTGTCGTTTCTTCCGTCTGTGTGTCTTTCCATGTTTCGTTCTATCTGTGTTTCTGTCTGTACGTTTGTCTCTCTTCCTTTCTGTCTGGGTCATAACTTGAAAGCCATTTTTGACTCACTTCTGCCGAAGCGATTTCTCTCAAATTTGGAGTGCATGTTCAAATATGACTGCATTACATAAATCAATGATAAAATATTTGAAATTTTTGATAATTTACATCGAATCATGGTACTTTAAATAAATATACTTTACTGTTCAGATACATTTTGTTTGAATTTCAGCCGGAACTAATAGTCAGAAAAGGATATCCTGTGGAAGTGCATCACGTAGTTACGAGAGATGGTTACGTATTAGAGCTGCACAGAATTCCCGGTGGAAATCGTTATAGACAAAAGCCAAACCATGGCAGTAAACCAGTCGTCTTTCTTCAACACGGGATCTTGTCGAGTAGCTCAGCTTTTGTCGTGAATACCTATCCGGATCAATGTTTGGGTAAATACTTTTATAAAACTACTATGATATTTTGAACCAAGGGACACTCTAAACAAATTATGATTGTAGTGTTTTACGGATAACCCCTTAATTAAATTAGCATTTTCTTTCAGTCTCTAACTTCAATTTAAGTAGCCATCGATTAAACACTCCAATGTTCATAACTTGTAAACTGTGGCGTTTAGGGCAAAATGTCATAGAAAATTTTCGACTCAAAAATGTCCATAGAAACCCACTGTACCACCATTTTTTGTAACACCCTCTGTAATAGCTAACAGTTGCGCTAAATACAAATTGTTCTATTTCAGGATTTATTTTGGCCGATTTGGGCTACGATGTTTGGTTGGGAAATGCTCGTGGAAATACGTATTCGAGAAAACACATTACATATTCGAATAAAGACGAAAGATTTTGGTATTTCTGGTAAATAACAGTTATTAATTAAACATAAATTATCCATTATGAAACTTGTGTTTTTAGTAATGACGAAACGGCATTGATTGATATTCCAACGATGATTGATTACGTATTGCAAGTAACTGGACGAAGTCAATTGTCCTTCCTTGGATATTCCATGGGAACAACCACAATTTTTGGATTGTTATCTGAAAGTCAATATTATAATACCAAAGTAAGTGTTGTGCTCGCAACGCACCTTTTTGATGAAAACCCATCATAAAACAAGCTGGATGGTGTCAGAAATGTTTTAAAAATCACTGATTATTACATTGCAATTTGCGAAGGAATACATACAATTAATAAGAATGATTGTGAAGCATTTCTCAATGGATCTAGGCGGATTTTGTGGGAAGAGCTAGAATAATCATAATTTATGACGAATTTAGCTTCGTGAATAATGTATCTATCTCGCTGCGCGTTGCATCTTGCGTGTGCCCCTTACCTCGTGTTGCTTCCAACGAATGAAAATACAGTTAGAAATACGACAGAATAATGAGGCGTGACGTATAGTACTCAAACCCAGCCCACAAAACCTGCATAGAAATTAACGTTGGAGATATGTGGCACCATAATCCCTAGTACCTTAATGTATTTCTGGTAAAATTATTAATGTGTTTTCTGTTTTAGATCAACGTTTTGATTGCAATGGCTCCTGTTGCAAAATTGACTTACAGTTACGGACCATCAGCATTGCTGTCAAATATTGGCAATCTATTCACGGTAAAAAATAGTTTATGATATAATCTTACTTAGCCATCCTGATAAACTTAAAATCAGTATTTAGGTAGAGTAACTGGAACCCAGGGTGAAATTTTGCCTAGCACTTCATTAGCTCGAAAAGTTTCCAAATACGTTTGTGGTCTGGGATTTGCTCGAGAATTTGGCTGTGCCTTAGGACTTGGCGGAAATATGGGACTTGTTACGAACCATATTAACAGAGTATGTAATGCTAAAACCACCTAAGTATAATCCGAAGTTATCGTAAAACAACTTAAGATAAACTTGGTTTTGTCCATTTATTGTGATTAAAAAATTTCTTACGCGCAATTGTTAACTTCAGATTAATTCTTTACCTGGTATAAAATTAGTTAATTATTTAAGACAAATGAGATTTAAAAATAATTTATTAGACCAGAATTCCTGTTTTGTACTCAAGTGGTCCTGCTGGAACTTCGTCATATAGTTTTGTCCAATTTGCACAGGTTAGTTTACACAAAGTGAGACATAATCGAGAAGTATGCCCATCTGCATAGAGTTTCAATTTCATCATGAAACCTTTGTCTATAATGGAATTGTTGCCATATAGAGGTTGCAATCATTCCTAGCAAAATAAATCCAAATAACCTAAAATAAGTTAAGAAAAGAGATACTTGAAAGAGGAAATTATTAAAAGTTAAACTTGATGTTTTAGTCTTCGGAAAATTTCTTCCCAAACACGAAAAGTCAATGAAGAATAAAATAGTCATTCATTATTTGAGTGATATGGTCATACTTCCCGTTGTTGTGTTTCTTTTGATGTAAATGATGTTCAAATAATTAAAGTTGGTTGAATTTTGACAGATAATTCAATCTAGGAGATTTCAGAAGTACGATTTTGGCAATATAGGAAATATAAAGAGATACGGCAAGGTATTGTAAAAATACAAAACTTCTAAATGAGTATGTCACTCAATAAAATACGTTAACTGAGTCGTGTTTCAGTCAACCCAACTTGGTGAGGTGAGACAAATAGGTAATAAGAAGGTTTCGGAGTTTCCCCCATTCAGACTAGGCTAGAATCTTAAGATCACGACGGTGAAGTCGCCTTAGGCACGTGTCAACGGCTACGTTTAAAAAATTCGCGGGTTTAATTTGAAAATTTTCAGTTTCGTCGGGAAGTGTCGAGATGGCACCACTTCGTTAGCGCCTTTTCTTTAGCCATAGCTCACTGGATCATGCCTTACTGACGCATATTATTATGATGTTACGTATACTAATAAGAGTTTTGTCTAATTCCAGGCATATCCACCTGAATATGACATTCGACGAATTAAAGTTCCTGTTGCTCTCATCACCAGTCCATCGGACACGTACTCAACCCCCAAAGATGTCGATTTCTTGAGACTCAACTTACCAAATATAATAGTGGACTATTCAGTACCAGCAGTTGATTACTCCCACATTGATTTTGTATGGGCCACCGACGCTAAATTATTTGTATACCCCAAAGTAGTCGAGATTTTAAATTTCTTTAATTTTCAACCAACATAATTAATAGATTAAATTTAAATAATTCATTTAAAACCTAATTCAATTTCAAACTCGATCAACTTTCGTTAAGAGTAATTATGTAATGAAATGATTTAAATGAGCGCGTAATGATTCCTTCAAAGGAGCCCTTTTACGGCGTTCGAATCCAAAAACCCACGGCTTTCATTGGGCTTTCCCCACCATTAAAACCCATTTAATAAAATCCAGATCACTAAAATCTTCAATTTTGATTAATTTAAATGCTAAATTAATTTCTTTTTCAAGACAGATCACAGTTTAAGATATTGGTTTCAATTTCGAAAGTATTTTTAATAATATTTATTATTTTTTATGAAACATTTTAAAAATTCTTTTCTAAGAGGTGATTTTTGAGTGACAATTTCAACTGATAAATTTGCCTCGTAGGGAAACGATAACTCAAGATTTGAGTAGACTAAAGTTGATAGAGAGAAAGACTTCGAGACTTGGAGGGAGTACTTCATTAACATCATAGAGGGCACTACGAAAATCTTTCATCCACACTGTTATTTCTATTTACCTTTGCCATTAGTACGTTTTCTCAGTCTCGCCTTTGTAGTCATAATATATTGACTTAATATACAACCCACGCCCCACTCGCAAAGACCCTAACAGTTAATCATTAAAGGTTTTTATCTTCGATCCATTTAGGAGTGTGAAATATCCATTTCCATAAAATTTGGTTTTTTTATTGTAGTGCATACAGTAGATGCAACGGTAATGGAAAAGTTTTAGAAACTCTATTAGGACCATCAACTGAAACTATAAAAGAACAAATTGCATCAATACCGCAAAATACCTTTACAAATAAGCTACGAGAGTTAATATTGATTTTCCAGTATAGTGAAGTAAACTGTTGTTGAGCGAGTAATATATCTCGTGCTATGTTGAGCTAATAATCTATCTCGTGGTAATGTGAGCTAGTAACCTGTCTCGTGGTATGTTGAGCTAGTAACCTGTCTCGTGGTATGTTGAGCTAGTAACCTGTCTCGTGGTATGTTGAGCTAGTAACCTGTCTCGTGTTATGTTGAGCTAGTAACCTGTCTCGTGTTATGTTGAGCTAGTAACCTGTCTCGTGTTATGTTGAGCTAGTAACCTGTCTCGTGTTTCGTTGAGCCAGTAACCTGTCTCGTGCTATGTTGAGTGAGTATTGTCTCGTATGTTCAGCAAGCAATCTGTCTAGTTCATTTCAGCTTGATCGTTGCACGTGCAAGAATTAATTCCAACTCGAGGTGGTAACTTTAATTTAGTTGAAATGGAATCACGGTCGTCAAACTCATCTTCAACTCCGTTACGAATGATGATCTATCACGTACGTACAAAAACCTGTAGGTTGCAAGAAAATTGCTGTAGATAAGTACTCCAAACTTCCGTTAGCAGAATCCTTCATTCACTATCATTAATAAAGGCGAAGCTACTGGTATGGGCATTGAAATGTGGAATTATGTCGCTAAACCATTGAAGAACAAGTGAGTACAGATATTTCATTAGACATTTGCACTTGGGAATGGCAATCTGGTGTTTAAAACGATGGAACGCATTAAGGTTTTGTAATAAGCAAGGCAAATAGTTATGATCTAAAAGCTCCTGATTGGCTTAAGGAAGGAAAAATTGCAAGATTCGAGGAAAAACTTAACGAATAGTTTAAACTTTTCGCAAAGCATGCGACATAATTCGAGATTTAATTTTGTATTGAAATTTACAAAAACTTACTGAAGATTTTAAGTTACATGATAGCGACCGTCGTATAAGCCGCGAGGTTCTTTTATTAAAGTGTTAATATAATTTATGGGTTTTCAGCATAACATACGTTTTAAATCACAAGCATCCACACCTTGGTCTTGTTATAAAAGGCTTGTGGTACGGTGTTTTACAGGATCTCCAACAAAATGTAAGTGAACGCTTTGTAACAAGTATTTAAAAACAATTTATTGTAATTGAATAACATTTATTTAGCGAAGTGATGGATTAATATACGATTGTTTATACGTTGAGGATCCGACGGGTACAGTTCAGTTCACCTCCTCATTCGGAACTTCGACCATTTTATCGTTGTCCAGTTACAACGATGAGTGCAAATCAAGTATAGTCGAAACTCACTTCCCGAAAGTGTCTAGAAACGTAAGTGCTCTTTCGGTAAATTGTAATCTAGCAAAAATAACTCACTCAATGAGATACGTTAATGAAGGTCTGTTTCCTAGAATGATTTACACTAATCAACTTGTTACTTTTCAAATCCTTCGTACAAGCCACCATTGGTTAGACAGAGAGATCATAATATAAATGGTTTCTTACTTACAGTTTGCAACAGCAATTTCCGTGTCATTCGTTGTTTTCATCATCGTCAATTACATGGGACTCAATTTTTTTCCTCGAAGATCAATAACATGTTCTAACAGTCACAAATATCTTTTTACAAGCTTGAACAACTTTTACACTATTGTACTGAAACAACGTTAGTAACTGATTTTCTAACGAAACATCAGATAATAGTTAGAATAGGCTAGAATAATTCGTAAGAGCATGTAAACCAGTATACTAAATATTAGAGAAATCGGTTGAAACGCGCGGACGTTATTCCGAAGGTTTTCAATTTTTGGACCGCCATTTTAAAAGATGGCGGCAAATCGAAACCCAATGCCATAAAGCCTGTCCTTAGAATATAGGGAATTCTGCCTTCCATCTCACTTTTCGGCGCCTGCGCTCTTGGGAAATTTGATTTAAGAGAGTACTCAGAGACGGGGTGGATCAACCCCCTTGTACGTCTCGACACTGAGGGTGCTTACCCCCGTTTTTACATCAAAGTGACTTATTGTATATGCTCTTTCGAACAAAACTTCAATCTAGCCTGGAATTTAACTTCAACCTTTGAAAAAAGATTTTGTTATTTAGCTTTAAAAGATACCAGTTCTGATGGAATTCGAATTTTAATTGGAATTTTTCTAATGGGGCTTATCATCATCACCAATTTCTACTTGGGTCAAATAAGCGCTGATATGGCTCTATGCGTTAGAGCAAGAGCCAGTTCGATCAAGGATATTGCATTCGATCCAAGAATATTACCAATATTTTCCAAGAAAAGCTCAGCATTTCACCAAATTATGGTTAAGTATGGCTTATACGGATCTTTCATAATAGCCTTATGATCTTGCACATCAGGAATTCATCGAAATATTAGCTACAGGAATGGTAACGTTAAGCTATAAAATTTCGTAAACGCCTAAATTTCTTTCGGTGACTTGCGCCACCTAGGGAAGATTTTGCCCGCAAGGTGGCAGGCACGATATAAATGAAGCTTGAACTGTTAAAAGGTAAGAAAATGGTTAATTTGCATACTAATTAATAATAAACCAATGGGTAACTGTGGCAAAAAATTATTTTGTTGTCGTGGACATGGAGTAGTGGCCATTTTGTTCTGTATTTTTAACTGGCGGGTAATTACGCAATTAGAGGCTAAATTGTCTATGGAGACTCATTACACTGTTAACATTACTGTAGCTAATTTTTCGATGAGTTGTTAGGTCTATAATTTCGATAAATCTTTACCTTATTAAACCAATCACAAGTTGATTATAAAAAGCGACTCAGGAAACGATTAGATAAAAATAAACGTTTCTCCAACTAATTAAATGCACTTCCAGGACTCTAGAATTCCTATTATTCAAAAACTAGCCCAAAAAATTCGTTCAACTGATGGATTGGTTTCGGAAAAAATTTCCGGATTCGAATATTTAATTGACAAACTAGTCAAGCAAAAAAGATTCATTATAATGAGCGAAGAAGAACTTGAATACGCTTTGATCCCAATATGCGCCAACGAAAATCAACGTCCCAATTTTTTAGACGTTGTTGATCCTGAAGTACAGTTACTGAAACAGACAACGAGAAAACTTAATTTCGCCTTTCGTTCCGGAGTCCCCAAAGAATTCATTGAAGTTGTTGAACAAAGGCAAGTTGTTGTTATAAATATCAAACCGTAGCCCTATAATGCATAAGTATTGGTCTGTCATAGAGGTTTATAGTATCGGCTCGTGCTAGACAAAATTAATGAGATCGCTGCAACACCTTAGTTTAATCGTTTTATTCTTCAAACTAGAGATGATTAGTCGGTAATTTACCAAATACCGCCTCATTTCACTTATATTTTCGTTGTTTTGTTTTTTAAATAGATTGCAACATTTTGTAGCAGTTGGTCTATGGACGGGTTTGAATTTCAAGCCTGATTTAGCTGTATCATTATGCGTGCCCGATCATGATCTGAACTCGAAAACATTGGCCAGTGAATTTAGAAGTTCAATATTCCCACAAACGATGTTCATCAATATGTTTCTAGTTGGCTTTGGAGGCGCGTTCGCATTCTTCATCTTTGAATGGATACTTCATTTAACTCAACGAAGGAGATCAGTGCGCTTGCGCAGAAGGCGTCGACGACGAAAGAAATACAAACCACTATTTCTACTCGTGCGCTTACCATCAAATTACTAGAGTCGAACTTTGCCTTAGATCAAATCCAAATCTTTACTCCTATTATTCCAATTATTCCAATTATTCTAGAAGAGAAGCAAACACCACAGGGGCGGGGTCACCTTCTTGGGTTATTTACCTCGTGCCAAGAAGCACCGCTAGAGGCAGTGCGAGTTGGCTAGCTTCCCTCCGCTGGTCATTAATGGAACGGTCTATTAATACTTTTCAACTTGTAATGTGTATAAGGGTCACCTGTTCTTCCACTGTCTGGTTCTAAAGTGGGCAGGTCAAAGTACTTGAACCTAGAACTTTGTTGAGTATTGTGATACTGTAACGAAACAGGAATTAATACCGCTTTACTTTGAATACGTATCTTTCCACAAGTTTTTCCAATATCAGGGACCTAAGTGGGCGGACCCAGACGCTAAGTAACGTCAGCTACGCTTGTGACGTATTATTGTCATGTAACCCCCCCTATAAGATACGAAATGTTTTTTGAAAAAAGGACTAATTATTTTCGCATTTGTCTTTAATAGTTTTAATTAGTGTACACTATCTTCGCTAGATGGCATCGGGTACTTAATAAAAGAGAGATCAAGGAGAGTTATCGTCCCCATTTCTAAAAGCGACTAGCTCTTAAGGATATTTCTTTGAAACAGGTTTTTGTTAGTCCCACTTTACTTGGCCCCGAGATTCGACGTCAGTCATCTATCCTAGTAATTACGACCCTGAGGCAATACGCGATAGCACTTGGCTCGTGCTCCATGCACCATCCCGTATAAATGAATATAATATAAAATTCCTACATCTACCACGCGCCACCCTTGGGCATTCTGAATGAGTGATCGTGACCAATTTAAACGAAGTGGTCTAACACTTAAAATTGTTAATATTAAATTATAGATTTTTTCAAAGCAAATTACATAGTTTGAATTTTGAAATAGTTTATTAAGAAACTATTATTACAAGTAAACCTTATTATGTGTTGTAGAATTACTTTAATTTATTTTGACCCTCAACATGACCCCAGGGGAAGGGGGGGGGGGGGTAATAAAATCAATAAAAAGTGATTAACACTTATAAGTCGTCAGCAAGTAAGAGCATGCAGTGTTCATGGGACGATTTTAAGTCAAAAATGTTTTTTGTCATTTTGCTGTCCAAGCTACCATTTTCGGGTTCGGATTGGAGTGTTTTTGGAAACAGAGTTATACCACTTTAAGGTGGAGATGCAAAATTCATTGGGATATACAGTAGAGAATTAATTCTATCTTTTGGTCTATTTTGCTTAGTTATTTGAGCCCTGATTGCTCAATTAACTAATAATTCGAGCGCAAGTATTTAGTGTCTTTCGAAAGGGAATGTCTATCATATGTTGAACTGAGCAGTTGTAACGCTGCAAAATGTAAAATCAATGTTGCTCTGATTGTTGTAACCTCGAGTAATAGATATCATGAAATGGAGTAGACTTTTTTGGAGTTGAAACATTTTTTAATAAATCATAGCTATTTGTTCTGATTTGTAACGAAATAGAGTACATTGTCTAGCCACTTTATCACTATTAGACATTAGCGCAATTGCGGCAGCCCTATTAGCTCGTGTCAACGGGGGATTAGAGCGAGTATTTGGCTATGATATAATAAGTCTCCCCTTTCTGTAGGTAGGTAACCCCCCCCCCCCCCCGAATGTCTTTCGCACGAATCGTACGCTCCGTCTCTCTTCTGTTTCAAGAGTTCCTTAACATCCCTCAACTATTCGAGGGAATCCTCACCCCTGAAGTTATCCACAACACCCACATTATACGTTAAAGACATCATCAGGCCTTATCTGAGAGAGCTACCGCTCCATTAGAATAAACACAGACGACTCAATTTATTTCACTGCTTCATGGTAAATGACTTAGACAGCTACTATGCTTAGAGCTTGGTGGGAAGAGCTGAAATGGAGTAGTAATTTTGATACTTATAACGTAGCCACTGTAACCTCATGTATGGAAGAGTAACAAAGTCCTCCCAGCATCCTCAGTGGCGTTTTGGTAGGGTCATACGGTAGAAATGTCAACAGTGCGAGAGACTTTCATTGCTACTCCATCTCACCTCTATCCTCTAAGCTTAAAGATGTAAATAGACCTTTTTCAAAAGTGTCGCCTGGTTGATATAAAAATGTATCGGTGTCATTTTAAATTTTTTATGGATCTTTAATGATTTCAAGGTCTATTTTTAATTGCCCTTCGTAATTTTCAAGGCTTGTAGATACGTTTCTATTGGCTTCTGACTATCTGCCACCGAAAACGTCAACAACGCTCCCTGTGTGTTAAAAATATAAGCTAATTCGTGAGAAGTAGCTTCAACCAAAGGTAGGGGCGTGCGTAAGGTGCTTTGGGAGACTTTCATTGCCGAACATGGCCCAACAACATAACTTCTCCATATAACCTCCCTCCTCGAAGCTCGAGAACCGACTTCGTTATGTTTCAAAGTCCAATTTCGAGTAGAGTGGCGACAACCTCGCCACGGAGCGAGCGTGTTTGAGAAGGATTTGCCACTCTGTTGGAATCGTCGTGACCTAACTCTGCGCCAGTCAGATTCAATCCGGCTCTCAGTCGGTGAAGCAGGCGCGAATCTCTCATCGCGCTTCTGAGCCTACATAGACTTACTGGCTTTGCAATCCCTTGTATTACGACAGTGGAACCAGTTGGTGTTGTGTTTATTTTCATTGTCAGCTCGACTAACTCAATTGGAAAGAACTCGTTGATTCTTTAATTGTGTTACGGATTTTCGCTTGGATAACGTTGGTTTGTTTGACAATACTTTGTGCGCGACCGTTCATTGTACAACTCAGGATATTACGATATAATGTTGGCCATTGTGTCCTCCTCACAATAACGAAAGTAAGATTTATCTTCATTTAAATAATCGAAAGTGTTTCTGTTTTTATTCATTTATTTGTGTGTCGCTATTTAATTATTGTCAATGGTTACAATTTGAATTGAAGGTAAGGCTTCGCTGAACCGCGCCGTGTCCTTATCTGCGGTTTATTTGAAATCGAAATTCTTTTTATGTGGCTTCAATTTCAGTGAACGACCTGTGATTAAGATATTGGATTTCAATTTATGGTTTTTTAGTTTCCAGGGTTGTCTCCTTTAGAGTAAAGACAAATACGATTTTGTTTAAATGTTGAAGGGTCTTAATATAAGTATGGTAACAATACATAACAAGCGTGACACTTGTCATTGTCGTAGTGCTTAGCAAGAGAAAGTACGTGAAAATCACTTGAACTTTTGAAATTTTGCAAATTCATGTTGATTTGTTAGTAGCAGAGTTTGAGGGAATACGACACCTTACGGTGGCCTTACCATGTAGGTCTTGCAAGCCCCGTGTCCGCTGGAGGTGACTTGACCTCAACACCCTTTCGGTCATCTCCCAAATAAACCTCATAACTTTCCCTGTATCAACACAAACAGAAACGATGATTATTCGTATCCTTGCCGAGGACTCTTCCAGGGACCCTATTGCATTGAAACCCTTAGTAAAAAAGAAATACTTTGACGCAACATGGTTTCATTAACACCAACATACCCCCGTTAACGGCGACATACCATCATTAACTTCAACATATCCCCGTTAACGGCGACATACCATAATTAACTGCAAAAATACCCCCGTTAACGGCGACATACCATAATTAACTGCAAAAATACCCCCGTTAACGGCGACATACCATAATTAACTGCAAAAATACCCCCGTTAACGGCGACATACCATAATTAACTGCAAAAATACCCCCGTTAACGGCGACATACCATAATTAACTGCAAAATACCCCCGTTAACGGCGACATCCCATCATTAACCGCAAAATACCCTGTTAACGGCGACATACCATCATTAACTGCAAAATACCCCGTTAACGGCGACATACCATCATTAACCGCAAAATACCCCCGTTAACGGCGACATACCATCATTAACCGCAAAATACCCCCATTAACGGCGACATAACATCATTAACTGCAACATACCCCCGTTAACGGCGACATACCATCATTAACTAAAAATACCCCCGTTAACGGCGACATACCATTATTAACTGACTGCAACATACCTCCATAAATGGCATGGAGTGCATATCATACTAACTGTTACTAGGTTACTGATGTCTATATTCATGAATTATTGGTATCAACTCGTCAAAACTTATTTGAATATCGTTATAAAAACTATTAAACAAATAATTCTTTACTGCATTAATTAGCACCCTTTAGATATTAGCTTAATTAGTCCCTGGTATTCAAATGCTTTCCCTCGCTAACCAAACAGAGCTTAAATCAAACAAAGAGAGCGTCTACTAACGACCTTTACTATCTATTCTATCGGGACGGAAAACGCGAGGGTGAAACCGAGGGGGCGGACATAAAACGAGGGATTCATTATGCTTGACTAGAATCGAAGTATCGATCGAATAATTCTGTCAGTATTCAGGAAGAGACGAATATAAATCGAATATCCCCGGGATGGGATCACAAAGGAATGCCCTTCCTCGTGGCACGGGACCTAGGACCTTTTTCGTGATAGGAAAATACAACCGCTGGCATTAAACATCAATTTCATCGTACAAAAGGAAGTTTGCTTTTTAGGTTCAAAGGATGACTAATGAAGGGTGGGTCCGTGCACATACTAAAATGAAATATTGCATAATGCAACAAAGAAATTCGGTTCTTCTATGGCAAGCGGGATTGTGAATTGTTTTGTTACAGCCCTAGCTGCATGGTTCCATCGCCTAAGTCCAATTCTAAATCAAATATACCATACCATAAAGGCCAATTCAGACTACGTTGCCGTCGCGTCGGTACGTTCGTTTGCCTGTTCAAACGCGAGTGCAGACGACTTAAAATTAGTTGCATATATGGTGATGATTCAACCAAGACTCTTGAGTCGTCGGTCGCCTCGATAATTTCGTTGCGTTCGCGTCTGTACGTTCATTTCCCTGTTCAGACGCGTGAGCAGACTATTTAAAAACGTGTCGCGTATATGGTGATTTTTTTGAACCAACGCTTTTGAGTACTTAAATAGCTGCTTATCCAAAATAACAAATACGGCCAAGAAAGCGCAAAGATTTTAGTCTTGTCTGAAAGAGCCTTTAATTGCAGCAAAGAAACAAACACCATATGAGGAGAGGTTATTTCAATTGCGCCAAGAAACGCCGCTAGAGGCAGTGCTAGTCGGCTTGTGAACTCGGGCTCCTTCTGTCGTTATCTCTTTGTGCGATGGAAATAACCTAAGAAAAATATGGTCGAAGCAGGCTATAGTCGATGCATTAAGGAATATTCAACCTATTACCTAACTTAGCCTTAAACACTATTGTGAGCCACATTTAAAAACTTCGGCTTTCTAACCACTTGATAAGTAATAAATTCTAATAAACTTTCGATAAAATCCTTCTTATAGTTGTTGAGAAAGACGTGTTGATACGGAGTCGATTTGGGGAAGATGCGAAGAAAGCTTCAAAATTGACTAATGATGACCTTGTTAGGCTAGCCATTGTTTTGTTCAAGGTCATGATAAGCGTGCCCATTGTTGAGAATACATCTCTATACTAAAACCGTTCGTTCGTCTATATACTGTCTGCTAATTGATATTTCGCTTAAAGCTCTACTTTTCAATTAAAAGCGATTTATATCGCAGCTACGTCTCCTGAAAAATAAGTACTATATCTTAACAAATTAAGTAGGTTTTAATTTCATACTTAAAATTACTTATTACTTTTAACGGGAAACTTCTAACAAGTTTAATTAATACATAATTCATGTATTTT
Organism: Phalangium opilio; assembly: GCA_019434445.1. NCBI lineage: Eukaryota > Metazoa > Arthropoda > Arachnida > Opiliones > Phalangiidae > Phalangium > Phalangium opilio. The sequence continues at coordinate 281,475 of JAEQBA010004123.1, forward strand.
ACAGCCCAACTAAATTAAACTAAAATAGTATAACCTTTAACTAATTAGTATAATTAACCCGATTTCATACAGATGCTCCGAATTACAAATCCATTTTTAATTATGAAAGTACGAGCACCCTCAACCATGATTTATTTTTAATTCCCGCTAGAGCGGTCTCTCTCATTATTAATTAAATAACCTTTCTCTGAAATTGATTCTTAATGAGATGTATACAGACTCGTGTTCCCGGACAGATAATGAGAGGATCCACTTTCCCACGATAGGATTTCAATGTTCAGCTCCTCATCTCTCGACATAATCAACCTAATTGCTAATTCGCAAAGTGGAGTGCATTGGGGGTCTTTTCAGATGTCGGCTTATAAGGATTTATTTGAGGAGAAATAATATTAATTAGCCTTTAATTTGCTTGAACAATTGAGCAATGGTTTATATCCCCGAAGCATCAAAGGCTTCCTCAGTGAATGATAGTAGACATCTATTCAGGAAGAGTTGATTACAACTTACGTCGTCTGCTTAGCTTAAGTGAATACACTTTATTCCCTATACCATTGCCGAGGCTTAATAGGTGATTTTTAACGAAAAAAATCATTGCATTGTTTTCTGCAAAAAACTATTTAAGTTCTTTGCTAAACTTTAACTTAGGTATCAGCATAAGCTCATAAGATATGTTCCATAAGTTTGTCACTGGTTACTGAGAACTTTTCATGAAGTGAGGCGGTGTCAAAGGCTTAGTACAGACTAAATGGAAATTTGGACTGTAAAACCGAATGTATTCAATTCTCACTTGTCATTCTCCAACTAGTTCTTAGTAAGTCTCTAACATTATGAAGTATAGGTAGTGTCGTGCTTATGGAATATTTCACATGAAATTCTGGTAACAAAAATATGATATAATGGAATCATGGTTAAACTAAATGCAATATATTGAAATTTGAGAACCGTTCTTGCTTATTTACCAAATAACAGGGGCGAGCAAATTCAGACGACAGTAAATTCGGTATAGTTCAAAATATCATTACTAGTGTTTTGGGGGCAGCAGTATCGCAATTTCGACCAGGATTTAAAGAAGTTAAATTAAAACATAAAATTAGTATCCGTATCTTTAGACAAATTCATTCATTCATACACTTTTTCGCTACAAAGAAGCCGGATTTCCGAAGAAACGCTTACAAAGAAGCTTCTGTGTTGATAAAATACCAAGCGGGAAGTTAGTTCCCACGAACTTGATTTCGAACAAGCGCCCGAAGCCTTCTTTTTCTTATCGCACACACCATCCTTGAGTATAAACCCTCTTCAGTAATGTAGTACTATATACATTATGTTTAAATATTTTAAAAATAAATGTACAATGGTTGGCAATTGTTGCTTTGTCTCTACAGTCCACTTATAGTGCTCAAGACGTTAGTTGTTTTAGCACACTTTACAAATTATCTTCTTTGGAAACGCTCCAGAATTAGTTCCCGGTATTTCTTAGAAAAGATAAGCACATTTCAATTTTGTTTATAGTGAAGGGACTGCTGAAATGGGAACGTAATACCAAAATAACAAAATGGATAATATTTTCATGACATTCAAAATTATCTTCGAAGACATGATAATATTGTCTTGTCCACAGAATTGGGAATGCCTTTGAAGCTCAGACCACCTAACCATAAACAGGTTTGCTTAGAGTAGGGGTGTGGCAGCTGGTGTCGCATGTTTATCACCAAATCGTAGTATTAGTAAAGTTAGGCGAAAAATTGTGTTCGGCGTGCTACGCATTGCCATTTGTTAATGCGGTTGTCCATGGTTAGCTGCTCCGAGTTTTAAAGTTTCAAATAGAATCGATGTCGTACGTTTCCGTCTGAGTTCTATTCGATTCGATTTGCTTTACTTTTGCTATTTAGGATTACATGTTTCCTTTTCGATGACAAATTAAAAAATAATACTAATTCCACCCCAACGAAGTCGCCGGTAACAGCTTATACGATGGTAATTACCTTATAAAAACTGAAGCTAATGGTTTGAAGATGCAAAAATCGTTAATTACTCATTAAATCTATTTTGCGTCCAAAGTTTAAAACCGATCAAGTGGAATTGCCTTCCAAAAATTCCCTTACGAAATTTCAGTAGAACTAAAAAAATATAAAAAGACATGAAAATATGGTTCTAAAATCAAATCTACGCGTCAGCAGAAAATACTCAAGTAAGCCGTTAGGCATACGATAATTATAAGCAAATATAAGTGGTTCACTGTAGCTAAATTGAGCAGGAACCATTAATAGCGAGCGAGGTCTCGCTCAAATTACAATAATTACCTAAAGTACAATACTTTCCCATACTCTCGTCTTAATTATTTTAAATCTAATTCCATTGTTTCCCGAAATGGAGAGTCGACTGGTTTTTCCGGGTTATTCCCGGGTCTTTATCAAACTGGTCGGATTATTAAAGATTAGGTCTGAGATGTATTTGATTTTACAGTTAAAATAATGAAAGTAATCAGTTATGGCATAGCTTAAAAGCTTTATTTTGTAAAGATACATACTTAAAAGCATAAAATCAGTCTCAATTCACAATAGACATTGAACGAAAAACGTCCAGGTCAACGTGTAACATTCAGCCTAGAATACATTATGTTATTTAATTTCGTTAATATCTCTAAATGTATTTCTAGTAGCTTATTGAATTGAAAATGTCGCTAAATTCCAATTAGACTTGTCCATTTGAAAATGAAGTATCACGTGTGATAATATTTCTTGCATATGAAACGTAAAAGAACCACACCGTTTTCTTACACGTTTTATTTTCAATTTTGTTAATGTCTAAATGCATTTCGAGTCGCTAAATATTCTTAGGCATATGAAAACATTAACATTGAGTCACTCACTAATTAAACACCAGCATACGTTAAACTAAAGATACATGTATAATTTAAAAGTTTTGTAAAATTCAAATGGGTCCTTAATTATACGGAGTAGAATTTGGCCTTCAGGCTAGAAAATGGTACAGTGAAACGTTTACCTGTGTTAGTATATTACTGGTAAAGCCGGGACCATAATTGAAGAAGTTACTCCACGACTTCTCGACCTTATTGCTGGGGAAATGAAAAAAAAAACCTGAATTTTTACTAGTAAATTCTTAACCTAATTTTTTTATATTCGTTCTTCGTTCATATCAACGCGTACCGGCTTCAAAAATATACGTTTGTAAAGAAAAACTTCATTCTGACAAAATGCTTATAAAATCTCTGCAGCGTCTTTTAATAGAAACTAAATACGTTGTATTTTATAACGGTATATTCCTTTAAATGCACGAGGAGAAGAATCTAAGGCCGAGCCAGCTCCTATTTTGGCCCACGGCTACGAAATTTATCTAATCCTGATTTTCCACTTCTGGACACGTTCAAAAGAGTGTGAACAAAAATTGAGAGGTAGAATAAAAACCACACCGGGTTTTTTGACCAAAGAACTTCCAAGTTTAATATTAATGTGGAAGGTTATGTTTCCCATGTAAATAATCTCAGGATCAAATAAAAGCAATGTGGGAATTAATTTTTACAACGCGGTAATGATATCGTATCCATTTATTGATGTCATTGTGGCGACTAGGTGATAAAGACGGACTGTGTCGCTCCAACTTGGACCTGTATTGACTAAAATTGACCGTTATAGACTAATATTGGCCGTTATTGACTAAAATTGGCCGTTATTGACTAAAATTGACCGTTAATGACTAAAATTGACCGTTAATGACTAAAATTGACCGTTAATGACTAAAATTGACCGTTAATGACTAAAATTGACCGTTAATGACTAACATTTACCGTTAATGACTAACATTTACCGTTAATGACTAACATTTACCGTTAATGACTAACATTTACCGTTAATGACTAACATTTACCGGTAATGACTAACATTTACCGGTAATGACTAGAATTACCGTTCTTGACTAGAATTACCGTTCTTGACTAGAATTACCGTTCTTGACTAGAATTACCGTTCTTGACTAGAATTACCGTTCTTGACTAGAATTACCGTTCTTGACTAAAATTGACCGTTCTTGACTAGAATTACCGTTCTTGACTAAAATTGACCGTTCTTGACTAAAATTGACCGTTCTTGACTAAAATTGACCGTTCTTGACTAAAATTGACCGTTAATGACTAAAATTGACCGTTAATGACTAAAATTGACCGTTCTTGACTAAAATTGACCGTTAATGACTAAAATTGACCGTTAATGACTAAAATTGACCGTTAATGACTAAAATTGACCGTTAATGACTAAAATTGACCGTTAATGACTAAAATTGACCGTTAATGACTAAAATTGACCGTTAATGACTAAAATTGACCGTTAATGACTAAAATTGACCGTTAATGACTAAAATTGACCGTTAATGACTAAAATTGACCGTTAATGACTAAAATTGACCGTTAATGACTAAAATTGACCGTTAATGACTAACATTTACCGTTAATGACTAACATTTACCGTTAATGACTAACATTTACCGTTAATGACTAACATTTACCGGTAATGACTAACATTTACCGTTCTTGACTAGAATTACCGTTCTTGACTAGAATTACCGTTCTTGACTAGAATTACCGTTCTTGACTAGAATTACCGTTCTTGACTAGAATTACCGTTCTTGACTAGAATTACCGTTCTTGACTAGAATTACCGTTCTTGACTAAAATTGACCGTTCTTGACTAGAATTACCGTTCTTGACTAAAATTGACCGTTCTTGACTAAAATTGACCGTTCTTGACTAAAATTGACCGTTCTTGACTAAAATTGACCGTTAATGACTAAAATTGACCGTTAATGACTAAAATTGACCGTTCTTGACTAAAATTGACCGTTAATGACTAAAATTGACCGTTAATGACTAAAATTGACCGTTAATGACTAAAATTGACCGTTAATGACTAAAATTGACCGTTAATGACTAAAATTGACCGTTAATGACTAAAATTGACCGTTAATGACTAAAATTGACCGTTAATGACTAAAATTGACCGTTAATGACTAAAATTGACCGTTAATGACTAAAATTGACCGTTAATGACTAAAATTGACCGTTAATGACTAAAATTGACCGTTAATGACTAAAATTGACCGTTAATGACTAAAATTGACTTATTGACTAAAATTGACCGTTATTGACTTAAAGCCTTTTCAGACAATACAACTTTTGACTCAACTAGATATGTGAAAAAGTTGAGTCAGCAATAATTGGTCAGTGATCAATTTTTAATTTGGTGATTCAACTTGCCCAACCAACTTCTGTTCATACGACCCAACAAGTTTACTCCACTCAAGTTGACTAATCTAAATGAGTCAAAAAGTTGTATCGTCTGAAAAGACCTTTAAATTGACCAATATTGACTTAAATTCTGTCTAAATTTGACCAACCTTGACTTAGTTTCACCAATATCGACTATAAGTTGGACGAACATTGAATATTAGAACTATGTCATATATAAATATTTCATAACTAATAAAACTACAAACAAAAAACAAAAATAATATTATTTTTATTATTGCCGAATTACCTATTTAAAATCAATCTTATGTTTCAAATTTATTTAAAAAATATTCTGACACTATTTTTAAAATCACGATTTCACCTTCACCACGACGATAGCGTTCTATTTTTAAAGTGTTTCATCCCATTTTAATCATGCAACCGAGAAAGACGATGTGCTTCCTCAAAAATCTATTTACCGAAAAAAAACCTCAACTATGCAAAAAAATAAAACCATGCAATGAATATACAATGTATAATATTAAAATGATGCTCTTCAATGGGTCATTCCGAAAAGCGCAAAATACCTGCTTATCTTTATTTACATCCTTGAATGAATCAACCTCGTTTGGACCCAGTTTCTTACGCAAAAGATGTAAATTGAAAAAAAGAAAAAGAAACACATCGATACGCATCGGTTTTTTTTTGACGAGTACAAATACAGTTTCTTAATTCATTAGCGTCAAAATGTAGGTTAGCATGGTTTATTGAAATCTATTGCGATATCACAAAATAATTACAATTTCTTTATGGTTCCGAAGGTCCTTTTCAATAAATATTTTGAGGTTTATTATATTGAAGTTCGAGTCTTGTAGGAATTGAAGATTTGTGCTCGTCTTAATAATACGAATAGCTAACCCATTCTCACTGCTCGGAATTAGGCAGATATTCGTTTCGAATTACCAGAATAAATTTAAAATCGTGACAAATGAATCCCACAAATTGTTTTATCTATCGATTTGTCTGTAATAAATTTGCACATAGATTTATGTGCAATAATGTTATGTTAAACTATATTAAAAATTAATAAAAATAGGTAAAACAATTCCAAAAATATTATAATTTTAACAGAATTGTTTCTTCTAATGATAGAAAAGTATTAACAGAAATTGTTTTATCTAATGATAGATAAGTATTCAAATTAAATATTTCGTACGGATTAAAATTCCCTTGGGAGCACATTTTTCATATTTTTTACAAAAACCAAATATAGGTAAATTAAAATTGAAATAATAAATTTTAAATAAACTGGGTTGAATTTTAAATTCCGTGGCGGTCCTCTACCTGTCACCGTTTCAAATATTGGGCGATTTTAACACATTCTGCGCGAGTTCGAATACCAATGAAGCTTGAATCCGGAAATATTGACACCCAAACTTTGGCCGACTTAAATATACTGAAATACGATATTCTTTCCGTAATTGTAATAACGCCTTGGATTCTTAGCAATAATCTTAATCGATTACGAGTAATTACCTCTAAATAAGTTATATCTATCGCTAGCATATAAATTTGAACATTCGATAAGTCTAAAATCCAAGTTTGGTTCTTGCAAACGTTGTATTCTTCATACTAATTTTGTATAATCAGGGATAGATTTAATTTTAGAAGTAGAAATGAAGAACAGATGTAATGTGGGCGCGCGTCAAAGTCCCGGACCCCCTTCCCCGGGACGGAGGGGTATGAAAGAAGAGGCGGGCGGGTCATAGCGACAGAGGTAAAAAGGAATTACGTATTTTTCGCCGTCCCCGGCAGCAACGTCATCAAAACGTAGTTTAAGTGAGCCAATAAGATAATTTAAGCTTTTCGTTACGTGTTGGAGGGAGGGGCTTTATACTGGGTGGTCTATGAGTCGGACTGAAGTAAATACTTACCGTTCTCCATTCCTACTTCTAAAATTAAATCTATCCCTGGTATAATCTATAATTATTATTGGATGTTAATAGCTAGCTACTGGTGAAATCAAAGGTCTTGCATAATTATAATTATACACACTTTACTGTTTCATTGGTCTGCAGTTAAGTAAATCGGTTTTTTATCGTCAGCAGTTTCGCGATTTCCAGAATACGTTTTGCTCCGTTCTTTTCTACTATAAAAACTCATTGCATCCTTGGAAGAAATATGAAACTATGAATATATTTGTTGAGCAACTTGTTAAGTGTATGTGTTTAAGCACCGTACATTTTTCTTTCTTTGAGTAATTAAATTTCATCCAAAAATTCCCTGGCAGAATAAGGTCTTTCAGATTCCTTCCCGTACTTAACAGCAGGGTGTGGTTCGAAATCCTAAATTCTGGAGGACAGCGGGGATTCTCATAAAATATTGTACAAATATATTACACCATTCCCGCCAAAAAAATGAAGATTGACAATGATAAATCAAGCCAAAAGTACATTGATAAAAACCCAAAAGTATTCTTTATTGAAGCTTGCTCGTGCCGTTCCCTTTACCCCTCAGAATAGTGTCGACCCCCGTCTGCGTATGATTGATTACCTTCACGACCGTAGCACGAAGAACACGCGTGAATTGGCTCTTAAAGTAGCAGATGTTAACTCTAGTACCAAGAATTAACGTTTAGATAGCCACCATAGAGTTCAATTTTCTATAACCCTTTGACCTCTGGTTGGTTGGTTCGCGTAGAGATTGAGAGAAGGGACGCTAATTTGCTTCTCATTTTACATGGCGTCTACAGTCATGGCTGGGAACTGTGAACAAAGTATACTTTTGGTTTTGATCTATTAACTTTTGTTCAAACTTATATTAGAAGTTCGTAAATTTAATTTTTACGTTAAAAGTTAAAACATTTCTTTGTATCCACTCAAATCTGATTTCCTCTCAACACGGTTTTCTCAATAACTATCAGACCGACTCAAAATATTTTTTTATATCTTTAGAAATTATCACGTTTCATTTCTTGACGAAGACGTATTGTTTATTTTTGCTTCAAGAATGAAGTATTCAATGCAGATATAGAAGACAGACATTAAATGCCTTATTGTCACTACATTCTATATAAAAGTTACTTGTAATCACTGTCAAAGTTAGTGTTTTTAAAGATTGCTCGTAACTGTAAGTCAACGCTAATTTAATTAAGGCGTCATCCTTAAAACATAACTTGAAAACGGTAGCTTGAACGGCAAATGTCATAAAACATTTGCGTCTCGAAATTGTAAAAAAAAAACATTCGATAGTAGAAATCTTTGAAAAAAAACTGAATATAATATAAAATTTAACATTTATTTTCAAATATAATACATTGAATCATTTACTTCCGCTTCGGAACTATCGTACCTGATGTCGGTTCTTCTTAATGTTTTGAAACATTACAGAAAAAAATGTCTTTTTAAACGTTTCACGCTTGAGTCCGTCTTTACGGAACTACAGCTGGGATCCTCCCCTATTAAAAATGACTCGCGAACAAAGAAGGTAAAATTCCTCTAAAAATTTATTCCAGTAATTCTGAACGGCTGGGCGTAACACCTACTATATATAATAAGAAGGGATTTTTAAAACATTACAGATCTATTCTTTGCGTGGTTTTACTTCAGCTGGTTTTTGTTCTTCGTAAAATTTATAGAAAACAATGAAACTATTAATGATACCACCAGGAGATGAATTTTTATTATTATTCTTACGAAGGGCAAATGGGGAAAGCAGAAAGTGAGGTAGTAAAAAGAGATGTGTGATTCTCATTGTCTCTGAGCCAACGAAAAAGTATTTACCGACCCCGTGCGGAATACTATTTGAAATACTGGCGTATGAATGGGTAAACTAGCAGGTTTGCACTACGAAATCTGTGATATTCTCCAAAAGAAGCATAGGGCAGTATGTTGTCAAAAACTCAATCAAAATAATTGAAAAGTACTCGATGAAACTACTAGGCAAGTACTCGATTAAAATACTCGACAAATACTCTAAAACATTTCCCTTAATACTAGAGAGGAAACAGGTACCGTAGTTTTAAAGAAGAGCGCTGATTGGTCGTCCTAAGAAGCTAGAGAGAAAGAATCAAGACTTGAATTACGCTGTAAACATCGTATTGGGTACTACGGAAGGCTTTTATTAACCTCTCCAGTACCATCTCACTTTCTTCAATTTCAATTTACCTTTGGTATTACCTGTTAAGAAAGAAATACGCTACGTTATCTGTCTGTTAGTAATGTTCTATCTGTAATCTGTGCGAAAGATAGCGCGTATTTCTGTGCCTCTATCGCTGTCTAAGAATTGTTTTGTCCTTGTGTCGCAGTTGGTTATTCGTCTTCATGTACTCTCCTCAGGCTCATTGTTGGCTATTTCACAATTTTAGCATAATATTAAGGTAGTGACCTTTATTTACTTTCGGTTGTCTGCAGAAGTATTTACATTGTCTAAAGACCTTGGTTGCTCTAAGACTATACACTTGAATAACTTTCATTAATTCAGAATTGTTTTCAGGGATGCTTTAACCTCGACCTTTGACCTTTAGGAATTTTCTAAAAATAATTAAACACGTGCGTTAAAGATAAAATCACAGTGATAGTCGCAACTCGGTGCATTTTAACTTTCTGATAACGATTGAAAAACGCTTCAATGCGACTGAATGAATTTTAGAAAGTCTATTCTGGGTTAAAGTTATCTAGATAATCTCATTTTTTCATTGAAATCGAATCTGAATTACCAACAAGTTCAAATCCAAAGGAACTGCTGTAATGATTTTGACAAATTCTGCTTGTAAATTACTTCTAAAACATTCGACAGTGGCTTCAATGGATAATTTTGAGTCGAAAAATTGGTTTAGAAATTTTAATTAAAAATTCAATAAGAACCTGAAAGACCATGCAAATTTAATCAAGGGGTCATTCACAAAACACTCGTTTAGGGTGTACTTTAGGGCAAAATGCCATAGAACATTTTCGACTCAAAATAGCTCATAGAACTCATTGTATTTCGGTCCTACCGCCGTTTTTGCAACACCATTTATATATGATCAGTAGCCTTATCTTAAAATAACATTGGCAAACAATTTGCTAAAATAAACAATATGACTAATTTGTGAACTTTCAGTTATTGCCGAACAATTGCACCCATTTTCATACTGATACGTCTCGTAATTTTAAAGAAAAAATTTGTAGCATTAGAATTTAAGCTAGATATCAAATATATTTCAATCAATTATTGATTTATTTGCTACAATAATTTGGGTGAAACTTTGACGCATTTGTTGAAATTGGAACTAATCGATTTTGTATCGAGGGCAATTTTACCCGTATTAAGCGCCTAAGCGTTTAATCAGAATTAATTGGGTCATAGAAATTAAGATCGCAGGAAAAATCTATTCGACAAGAAAATGAAAAATATATTTAAATTTTGAAAGCGATACACAGGATCATTAAAACTTAATCAAGATTTCAAGGTTTTCCCCATTAGTACAATATTAATTATACGAAAACTGATATCATGAATTTTTAATCTACAAAAGTTTAAAATATTATATATTTATAGAAATATTTTAGCCTCAATTTTATTTAAAATATATATTAGGTTACATTTTTTTCTGAATTTTATAACGTTAAAATAAATCATTTTTTTCTCAATATTTTTCAAATTTAAATTAAATCAATATATTTACTCATTTTACTCGGATATAAAAGTGGCTCACCATATGGCGAATATCATAAAGAGCAACGTTATAAATGGCAAATATTCGTTTGCTGGCAAATGTACCTTTCAAACCGGAAATATTCGCTGGTTGACAAATAGCGAATATTTGATACTTGACACCTGCCTAGTATTTGATACTTGACACCTGCCGAATATTTGACACTTGACACTTGCCGAATATTTGATACTTGACACCTGCCGAATATTTGATACTTGACACCTGCCGAATATTTGACACTTGACACTTGCCGAATATTTGACACTTGACACTTGCCGAATATTTGATACTTGACACTTGCCGAATATTTGCTACTTGACAAATGGCGAATATTCGCTACTTGACAAATGGCGAATATTCGCTACTTGACAAATGGCGAATATTTTCTACTTGACTATTGGCGAATATTCGCTATTTGACAAAAGATGAATATGTAGCGCCACATTTAACTAACATATTTTAAGTAAAGACAATTACTTAACTCGATCAGGGAAACTTGTAATTTTACAAAAAAAAATTAGAAGGAAAACAATAGACTATCCTAAACCCCAAAATTAATTCAGATAGACCTAGTTTAACATAACATTATCTCTTATATGGATTTCCTTAAAAAGTTAAAAGGCTGTTTCACTCGTATTAAAGAATAATTTATATTTCTTAAAATAACTTTAAACGGCATACAATATTATAAAAATATTCTTAAAATTATTTTCGTATCCGACTCAATTTTCTAGCTATCAATAAAATACAATTGACAAAAGTAGAACACCGTGTTTTTATATCAATTGTTTATTTTGAAATAATTCTTTTAATAACAAAAACAAAATGACTTCCGAAACAATAAGTCATCCGTCACAACTTAATAGAAATGTATTGAACTAATTTGCATCAATACATATGCTTCCATAGTTGAAAACATTTCTCAATGAAAACATATTTGTATTTAGCTACGGTCTTACCCAAATCCATTGAACCAAAACGGTGTACTCAAGTAACACAGCAGCATTATTTTGCTACTTATTTGCTTTCGTGCAGATTTGGTTCTTTGTTGGGAAAAATGTTCACAACCGCGTGGCCATTTCGTCAGAATAAAAATAGAAGTACGAATTGTTATGGCTTGCTTTTCAAAAATTTAATTCGTTCTAAGTGGGTTTCCTGTTTCTGGCAAGCGATTAAATGGTTCAAGAAAGACGGACGTGAAGCTACCGTGCTTCTAAACATTTGACTTAATCTTAATTCCATTTTAAAGGAAGATGTTTAAAGTGGTAGTAGTGTTTAATTACGACTACCATACGGTTTCGATGGTTGAAATTACCCAAAAATATGAATCTGTAGCATAATAAATCAGCAAAATTAGACAATAATTTTAAATCGGAAAATGAATTGCATCAGGAATACATACAGCTAATAGGAATTATTGTGCTCCGTGTTAATTTCTATCGTGTTTTGTGGGCGGGGTTGAGAACTCACGGTAATAGTTAGTATAGGGCGCTGTAGGTTAGCTGTGGCATAGGGGCTAGCCATCACCTCTCTATGCATTGTAAAGGGATCCACCTGTAAACAAGCGACAGGCTTAGTGTGGAAATCCCTTCATACACAAAAGCTTAGATTATTATTATTATTACTTAGTTTCGGCCATTCGTCATAATTCGGAAGCCTTTCCAGCTGTGATATCATTGGCTGGTTATTTGAGCTTCTCGGGTTTGAAACTGAATGATCACTGAATCGAACAGTCTGTTGTAGATAATGATTGAATTTCATTCATAAATGACTGGCAACATATGCAAAATATGGGCAGTCGAAGTATTGATTTTTTGGGAAAAAAGTGTCGCATCCAAAATGAAATGGTTAACGTGAATGTACGCTACTATCCCTTTAATAACGTAATTATGCATAATATCATACGGAAACTCGTGATTTCCCACTGGAATTGAAGTTTAACACGCGTGAATAAAACAATTTCTATGGGGTTTCACGCTTCGTTTCTTCTCGAGACATTTATATGGAACGAAACGCTATACTACTGTTCAGAAACAATTATCAAACTAACCAAAAGCTTAGGCGGATTACTACATCATGTTTTACGCCGTAGCAATAAAACCAGTCCTTGCAAACTTATCTTGAATAGATGATCCAAAACTACACGTATACAATGACAATAATGCTTTTTTAAAAACGAAATTCTATAACTTTTTGTGTCCGTCCTGAATTGACAAAGATTTGTATCAAATTCAGGCCAATCAGAAAGCACCGCAGCACGTGATCTCTTATTAGTCCCATGAGTTGGGAATTTAAAGCCCGTAAATATCAAGCAGACGATACTGCAGCCATAACTGTCTTGAGAGTTTTTGGGCTTGGGGAAATTTGACGAGATCCTGGGCCCCCATCAAGACAGCACTGCACGTAATCTGGGCTCCTTAGAAGGTACGGGCCCCGGTGAACCTGCCAGAATTTCCTCCATCTTACAAGCACACCTTAATGACAAAAAGTTAAGCGCTAATAGAGTAATGATGAGGGAACTATATATCTCGTATGTGATTCGGTTTAGTAACCTTGTGCACTCCAAATGTTTCAGTTGATGTTGGGAAGAATCATGTTACAATTATTCCGGTTTGTGGTGGAACACTTCTCTCGAAGAGAAGTATTATATACTTCTGGTTACATTAACCAAATCTTGCCCTATTATAACTGAAAATATGCATTGTGGTCGTTTATTGATTTCTTTAGGTGTCTATGTCCACAAGGGACAAATGTTAAACGAATGCTAGCTGCACCAAGTATCCTTTCATTATTTATTATCATAGTCTTACAATTGTAGGTAACACTTGCACCATGGATGAAAAAAAACTAACAGGGATAAATCAAACTCGTAGACTTTACATTACTAAGAGGGAAACACGTTTGTTACCAACAAGGCTGCCAGATTTGATTTCGATTTTATTTTTTTAGCTCATTTACCGATTCAAATTCGGAAGTAGATTTATAGAAATTTTGCCATCTCGTGGTAACCTCGGGAACTTTAATTTAAAAATGTCGATTCCAACTTTAGACGTTTGAGAATCTTCGTATGATTTGTTAGGGTTGGTAACTTGCATACGTTATATTCAACGTTTTAAAGCTAAAGTTTCGAAACTTTTCGAGTCATTTAAAGTCTTCAACTAGATATTATAAGTTTTTTTTAATTTCAACAGAAAAATAGCTCTGCGAATAATAGTAGACTTGAAAACTACACTAAGCCTTGACTAGGTATCAGCGGAATCCCGATTCCCGAGCCGCCGGCGGCTAAGCTCCCCGTAGCCGCGGGAATAGAAAACATTCCTCGTAAAAAACAGATACACGGCGTCTTAAATAGGCCAAGCAAAAGCTACCCAGATTGATAAGATCTTCGTGCCTTACTCCCAAATAATCTTTCGTATTGTGAATAGTTTTAACTAAAGAATATTCCAGACACTATACTCAATATTTATAGTAGTTCCCTAATTCCAACAGAAAAATAGCTCTGCGAATTATAGTAGTTCCCTAATTCCAACAGAAAAATAGCTCTGCGAATTATAGTAGACTCGACGAAAACTACACTAAGCCTTGGCTAGGTATCAGCGGTATCCCGATTCCCGAGCCGCCGGCGGCTGAGCTCGCCGTAACCGCGAGAACAGCAAACATTCCCGGTTACGATTACGTGGGTACAAAAAGCAGACGAAACAACAACCGACTTGACCCCGTGATTGAATCGGTAAATTGAATGTTTCCGGTTCTTATAATTTCGGCCGCGAGGGTGCGTTTCGAACAAACATTTTACCGCCGTGATTTATCCCTGTTAGTTTTTTTTCATCCATGCTTGCACTATATGCGAAATTGTGTCACATTTTCCAGTGTTTTACAAAATATCTTTATCCGGCATTGTTTCTTTAATATTGCGATGCCAATTTAAGGGAAAGTATGTGGCCCAGCTGTTCTGTTCTGGCACTCATTCAACTATATTATTAACCAAAACTGCCTGCAAAGAAAGAGAGAAAGTTAAATTGAGCGTATGATGATGATTATATAGGAGAAACATTGCCTCATTGCACCCGCTACTATTATGGAATATGGGCCATTCGAAAGTGCATTAAGAGCTTTACTCGAAATTATTTTAAATGACATTCGAGCGCGCCATTTGGGAAAACTAGTTTTCTTTTTTCCATCCGCTATGATAGATCCCCTTATTAGCTTTTAGAAATATGTTTGGTGGACCCTAAATTTAAACTTAGGCTTTGTGTGTCAGAAAGAATGCGTAATAAAGACGAATGAAGCGGAACTCTGACCAACAATAAACAATGATCAATTACCGCAAATACTATAGAAATTAATATAAATAAGTTTTTTACCAATGTTTACTTTACTTGGAATGTTGATTTACATAATTGAATTTTTTTCAATAAGGGTTCTTTCAAAAGTTGTTCACTGATGGTTCTTTCGATATTTTTACTGAGGGTTCTTTCCATAAGTTCTCTAAGGCTGTTTCGACATTTTCCACTTAGGGTATCGTTCGCAGTTTTTTCACTGACGGTGCATGGTTTGATGTTTTTCACTGAGGGTTGTTTTGATATTTTTCAGTGAGGGTTTCCTTCGACATTATTCACTGAGGGTTTCGTTCGACATTTTTCACTGCTGTTCAAAGTTTTCCAATGGAAAATTCAGGATCAATTTTAGACGTTTAACTAACCCTTGATTACAGCTAGCCCACATTTAACATTGCAAAACTCATGATCGTTATAAGTTTTAGGATGAAAAATCCCTGACTAAAAACAGGCATTTACTAGAGTCAACTTGATCATATTAGCAGGCATTGTTCCACACATGGTTGCATAGACTAACATATCTGGATCTACATAGAAATCAACTTTAACCCCATAAAGCACACGATGCTAAAAAGGTCAAATTATTCCTGTATTGCGTACAAATCTAACCGGCAAACTATATAACTATCTTTACTTCCAAATACAATCCTCTAATTCATCTATGAAAATATCACACCTACTTTCCGACCGTGTATTTGTTTCCCGGGTCAAGAAACCCATTTTTCGATAAAATTCTAGAATTCTCGAGCGTGTTGACACGAATTGTTGAAATGGAGAACTTAGCTTTATCGGAAGTATGGCGGTGTTTTTTATTAGCCCTTTTTTCGCGGTCGAACGCCTCTTCTTTTTTTAAGTCGAAGGTGTTACGGTTGCGCCATTCCATTGCCGCCGACCTTGATTTTCAATTCCTTTCCAGAACGTGACAAACGCCTTCAATGCAAATATTTAACGCCAACTTATAAATGTTTCTTCTTTTAAGTGCTGGTTCACTAGACATATATATATTATTGAAATTTTGAACAGGAAAGACATGGTATAAACTGAAATCATATGGAAATATATTATTAAGACTGTTTGATTCTGTTGCCGGATTTCCGTTAATTAAAAAATTATATTATTTTGGAAAAAGATTGCCAAGATGATTTATTCATTAGAACTAGAGAACGCTGGAATATCCATTTTATGGTTACACTATTTGCACCTGATAGTTTTAAGATGTCAACTTGAACCCACTAACCTAACAGAAGCCTAGCCCAACCTTAACCTAACCTAAGCCTGACCCAAGCTTAATCTAACCTAATCGTAACTCAAACTAAGCCTACCCAAACCTAAGCCTAACCTAACACAACCTTAACCTTAACCTAACCTAAGCCTAACCTAACCCAACCTTAACCTTAACCTAAACTAAGCCTAACCTAACCCAACCTTAACCTTAACCTAAACTAAGCCTAACCTAACCCAACCTTAACCTTAACCTAAACTAAGCCAAACCCAACCTTAACCTAACCTAAGCCTAACCTAACCCAACCTTAACCTAACCTAGCCTAACCTAACCTAACCCAACCTTAACCTAACTTAAGCCTTACCTAACCCAAGCCTAACCTAAGCCTAACCTAACCCAACCTTAATCTAAAGAAAGCCAAACCCAACCTCAACCTAAAGAAAGCCAAACCCAACCTCAACCTAAAGAAAGCCAAACCCAACCTCAACCTAAAGAAAGCCAAACCCAACCTCAACCTAAAGAAAGCCAAACTCAACCTTAACCTAACCTAAACTAAGACTAACTCAACCTCAACCCTAACCTAAGCCAAACTCAACCTTAACCTAACCTGACACAAGAATAACCTAACCCAAACCTATTCTAACCTAAACCCATCCAAAGTTTAACACACTATGAGTAATATGGGTGGGAGTTCAGGTTGCAGTCTTATCCCAAGTTTTGCCAATGTGGCTTTGATGTGAGGGAAACGGTACAAGTTTGGGGGAGGACCTATACTTGAACTTTTCAGCTCTAATTTGTGTTCTTGTTGCAAACTAAATGTAACTTAATAATTTTCTTACCATGAAAATCATTTGTATATCGTAGAAATATACTAAATTGCTCTAGAAATTATTCATAAACCGTCCACGTACTGTTTCGCAAGAACCGTATTCATCATTAAACCTAGCCTTCTAAAGTGGTGTCTTTTACACCATTAAAATGTATCAAATACCAAAAAACTCAGTCAAGCGTGACAACCATATTGGAAAACCTGAACCGAGACGGTAAACTATCCATAAATATACTTACACTGCAGAACGTCTAGGAGTTTGTGTTAAATTTCAACGTGTGTGATAAATCGAGATCCATCAAATAGAGGACATCTTCGCCCGTAACTATTGGTAATAATCCTCAAAGAACGTATTATCGCGCGTTTATGAAGCGTTTCGATGTTGATCTTCTTGCTCATCCTAGCGTGATGTTTACCTGTTGTTTGTTTAAGGCAGATTCTTCACCGTAATGGAATAAATGTCTCATTTTTGCTTAACTTTGAGGTAGACTTAGTTGTGCTTTGCTAGAAACAAATTAAAAGTGCAATTTTGAAAATGAAAGTTTTCTCGAGGGAACTTTCTCATACGTTTGGAAATAAATACACGAACAGTTTTTGAAGCTATTAATCGTTCGTATTTGGCACTAATAGGAAGGATTTAACTAATTTAAGGAATTTGTATAGATGTTTTGAAAAATTTCATCGTGTTGAAAAATATAATGGAAATGATTGAACTCATTGTTGGAGTTGAAAGTATTTTACTAACATTTTGGTCAAATCTCCGCAGGACGACAGTCCACCGGCTTAGTTGCGTTAAATTCTCCAAACATCTGTGAAACATGGTGAGAGAATGGTGTAGACGAGCCATCAAGCTCGATCAGGCACGTCATTCTATCTCATTTGATTATTTGAAATCTTTCGATTGGATGAAACATTTCAAATGCGTTTCGGGTGAGGCACATAAACACACTCTAAAAATGATGGGCTCTGACCTACTACTTCGAAGCGCTTCTTTTTATAAATTCCAGGTTTATGTTATAAAACTGAGTAATATAGGGTACGATTTGAAAGCAAGCCAATCGATCAATATCTGTCAAGTTTGACAAGATAATCTATATCTATTTAAGTCAAAATCTTGAGTGACAGACTTATTATCAATGCCAAACCCAAACCGCTTTACCAAGATGGCTGAAAATTGACAGGGACCTTAGTCTAAAGTAGAAACACGCATTATCATAAACGTTTTGTAATCTGCCGCCATCTTGAAAAATGGCGGCCAGAAATGTAAAAAATCGTTTTTGTTTTGGGAATACAACCGAGCCTTTCAACCGATATCACAAATATTTAGTACAGTAGTTCCCAATATCCCATAGACGGGCTTTGTGGCTTTTGGGGTTCGATTTTCCGCCATCTTTTAAAATGGCGGATCAAAAATTAAGTAAAGTGTTCCGAGTGCCTTTGCCGCTAGTATTACATGCATTATATTTTTAAATTTTATCAAATAAATATTAAATGAAAATTATCCTCAGGCTGGTTATAGATGAGGTCATATGATTTCAGCTGAGAAAAAAATTATTCTTAACAATTTTTAAAATTTTAAATCAAAGAAAGTACCTAGCACCAATTACGGAACATATAAATTCGATTTTTAATTATATTTCAACAATACATAACCTTTACGTGCTAACCCTAATTTTTAAAAATATAATTTTCAATTTCCTGACTCGACGCTTTTAAAACTTCCCTGGAGCAATTTTAACATATATATATTTTTTGGCTCTTAACGATGAACGAAGCGTAATCAATACAGGATATACTCTCTACCAGAATTTGCGGTTAAAAATTTGCTCGAGATGGGAATGTCGAAGAAAACTGAGAATGAGGAAAGATTTTATAATAAATTTGCCAACATAGCGGTGTG
The DNA here is from genome assembly GCA_019434445.1 of Phalangium opilio. Taxonomy (NCBI): domain Eukaryota; kingdom Metazoa; phylum Arthropoda; class Arachnida; order Opiliones; family Phalangiidae; genus Phalangium; species Phalangium opilio. The sequence goes on from JAEQBA010004123.1 coordinate 300,700, forward strand.
GATAATAATGTAGGTCAGATTTTAGAGCCGTATCGTGATGAACCCTTGGTCGGGATCGCGTTGAAAATCATCCTAGAATTATACAATTTCCTCTTACTACAAATAACTTTTTACTTAGCATAGGGAATTGCTTTAAAATATTGTAAAGTGTAGGAAAATTTTAAATGAAATTTTGATAGCTTAACCTTGACCTGTTTGGCATAAATACTGCTTTTAATCGTTTTTGTAATTGATTTAAAAGAAACTTGACCTTGGAATCTGTAATATGAAAAAGATTTACCTTAGAATCATACAGGATTTTTTGGAGTCGATAAGGTTTAATGACATTTTGTCCTTAGTTATGATCACTGTAGTGTTTTACGGATGGCCCCTTTAAACCAATTAGCATTGTTTTTCAGTTTTTGGTGTTAATTTTAAGGGGCCATCCGTAAAGCACTAATAATATAACTCAAAAACGGTTACCCGGACGACAAAATGTCATTTCGACTCAAAATTGTCCAAAGAACACTCCACTTAATTTCTGAAACACCCTGTATGAAGATTGGTTGTTTTAAAGACCTAAATCTGAAACCGGACAATAGGTAACCTCTATTTATTACTTTCTCTGTATGTAATTTCCTAACTGACCCATAATTTGGTATATGTGATATTTAATTTTGACAATTAATTTTGACGCCGGCGCACTTCAATCGATGTTTCAAATTATAGCGTTTTCCTTTGGGTCCTCGCGGAGCGCTCCCAAGGAGCAATAAAAATGGTAGTAGTAGTTTCCAGCTTCGTTAAAGACTGTTTTTGAAGAATAGGATCTCCTAGTTTTATTCCTCCATGGGAGCGCTCCGCGAGGACCCAAAGGAAAACGCTATTAGATACCAAGAATGTGAAATTCTTGAAAGTTATTTATCAAAAGAATTTAATTTCACCAATGAGAAAACACTGATAATTAGCAACAAATTTAATCAGTTACTACACAAAATAACTCTTGAACGATAAACTGCATTAATTTTAAAACATCCTTAATCTATATTCATTAAAGAAGCGTCGCCTAGATTTTAAAAAGATGCATTAACATAATATAAGGAAATATTTTTTAATCATAAATTAAACATCAGTTTGCGATTCGATAAGCTGCGTTAAAATATATTTTTCCAAAATTTTTTATTTTTATTTTTAAGCTCAGTTATAGGTTTAACAAAACAGTCATCGCCCTTGAAGAGCATTTTATTTTTAAACAAAAAACAATTCGAGGGAGCGGTTCATTGTGTTTCGAGAAGACGAAATAAATGTTTATAGGCAACGTTTAGCTTTTATTTTATCCTTGTTTTTATGCCTTTAGGGTTTACGTTTTTTTTATGAATTTTTATACATTTTTCTTTGCAGCGTTTTTTATAAACATGGCACGCTTTAGGTTCTAACACCGTAATACTGCGTGGGATTTAGTAATAGGGGGCCTCTGTGTTTCGGTTATATATTTTTTTTAAAACCAGTTATATACGCTGTGGATTTTTATTTCCAAAAAAGCCGAATGTGATTAAATAACTGTTCGACCCGTTTCAGACCATTGACCAAATATGAGGTTGGAATGTACGTTATTAAGACAAAAAGTACAATGTCTCGTGTTGTTTTGTTGTTGGTAAATTAATTTATATGTAAGCTAATTAGCAATTATAATAACTTTGTGTTGTATATATATATTTTTAAAGTCATTCTTGAACTTAATTTTTATGGGTTAATTGCAGTATTTATATTTATATAATTTTAAGTTACCTATATTCACAAATTAAGGGAATTTGTAGTAATGTGAAATTATAATTTTCATTTTCCATGGAGTGGTTTTTTTTCTTTTGGTTAAAATAGGTTTCCTTAAAAGCGTATTATATTGCATTTAAAACTCCTATAATAATTCTCCATGGCAGGAGATTGCAAGAATTTAGCAAATAAATGTTAGATTTGATTCCAGAAGGCTGGTAAGCCCTTGTAGATATGATCTGTTACCCGAAATGTTAAATGAAAAAGTCACATTGATGTTAAAATTTGTTTAATTGTTAAGCCTAATATCGAAAATTAAAATTAATTTTTGAAGGCAACCTGGTAGATTTTAAGATCAAAATAATTAATAAATCTTGGTATATTACTACAACCACAATAGTGAAATCTTTCTTTTCATCAGCGTTTTTAAAAATTGTGTATTTAAGTTTGAACTATGTAAACTTACAGTAAACACCATTAAAAATCTAGTAAATAATTTACTAATTAGATTTTATTTTTTTTATCTTCTAGAATGTCTCCCTACTTCCATTTTCTCCTACTGATCCTCTTGCTTTTTGACTGGTCGAAATGTTCCCAAGGCATAAATGTGGACGTACCAACCTGCGAAGTCAAGCCCGTCGACGAAATGGAAATCGAGGTACTAAAACTTGACTAGAAAAAAGCTTATTCAATCACTTAACATCCTTACGAAATTTTAGAATGACGCCCAGTTCAAAATCGGTGTACTTCTGGACGCTCACGAAGCCGGAGATGGACTCTATGGTTGCGGCGAACCGTCTGACTCTGGTATTCAAGCGTACGAGGCGCTACGAATGGCTATTTCAATGGTAAACCGTCGACCCATGAACACAGACAGGTTTTCGATGGAGAAAGCTCTAAATGGCTTTAAACTCGGTAAGGTCAAAGACTAACTCTCATTCGGAATGGTATCTTACGATTTTTTCATATCCTAGGCTTGAAAGTAATGGACAGTTGCGGCCATCCTAGGAAGACGGAGGACCAACTTACAAAACTTTACCCGTTTTTGAACGCAGTTGGCAGCAGTACTGAGAAATGTTTAGAAGAAATTGACAATAAAACTTCAGTTGTGTTGGGTAAGTAGAAAACCCAAGGTCAATTCTTTGCCTTAATATAAAATAATTTGGCAGCTATTTTTCAACTGCTATACATTAGCTCATTTTAATGTTACATTAAGGCATAAGTATATAAGATATGTTCCACAAGCATGACAATACCTATACTTCGATCGTAATGCTAGATATTTACTAAGAGGTAGTTCCAGAAAGACGCGAGAATTGACTACACTAAGTTTCACAGTTCATCTTCCTATGTAGTCTATGCTAAGTATTTGGCAACGCTTCACCAGATGTCGCTTTACGATAAGCTATGAAGTTTCACCTACGTCACTTCATGACAAGCTCGCAGGAACCAGTGACAAACTTATGGAACATATCTTACAAACTTATGAAACATATCTTACAAACTTATGATTGAGGTTATTGAAGAGTTTAAGACACCAATCATATCAAATTGTTTCTCTCATCTTTAAGGCACAGATCTATTAAAAATAGTGGGACTATGCAAAACCAATTAAATACCAAAACGTTGAACATTTAAAAATATTGGCTTTACTTCGTTGCAATGTCATTTGTTGACGGAATAAGTCTAAACATTTTTCTATTTTTCTATTATTCTAAACCTTTTTAGGTACTATTGATTTGACGGGTGCTACGAACTCGGAAGATTTGAAGTCTGTTTTGGAGGAGTCATCAATTCCATCACTCTATGCTCCAGTGGATTACACTTATTCTTTGGCACCCGGCCATGTCGCCAGAGTAAGAAACAATATTTACAGTTCATTAGGCTTGTAAATAACCTGCTTATCAACATTATAGAAAAGGGAATAAAATTTAGTATTGCGTTTCAGTCAATTACATTACTTGGCATTTAAAAATACAGTACAAGCTGATTAAAATTACCATAAAATAAACTTATGAAAATTATTTTAATTGAAAAACACTTGTCACAGATTTTGCTTGAAGTCTCATACAGCATGGAATGGAACCGCTTCGCAATTATTTACGACGGAGATTCCTTTAGCCGTTCAATCTTGGACACGATTGAAGACATTTCACAAAAAGGGCAGATTTGCATAACCCTTAAAAAGGAATTGCCTAGAAGCAGGAAAGCCCCGAAACGCCACGAAGAACTGCGTCAAATTATCAGGAATGTGTCTGCTAGTCTGATTGATGGTGGCGCTGTACTTGTAATTGCCCATGGAACTCCTCTTCTGCATTTGTTAAAAGCCATGAGGGAAGAACCAGCAGCTACAATTCAAAATCAATGGCTACTTTCAAGTGTGCCGGATTCGTCTACATTGGCTACTATGGGTCGAACTGTCAACAATACTAGGCTTTTTTCACTATCCCCTTATCCTGGTATGTTTATCTACACTAAAGGAGATTTTGATGTTTAACTTGTAATAAAAGGATATCGTTAGTTAGTTAATTTCATTAACTAAATACTTGAAATATTGAAGGCATTCGTGAAGAATTTGAAAACCGATGGTCGTCAATAGGCACTGCTGAGTACGCGTCTCCGAAATTCCTCTGGCACGCTGAACTAGCAGCCAAGAAGCTATCAAAATGTTACAACAATCAAGATAAAACTGCTTGCCTCGTGAATGGTTCTATTGTACCGGACAACCCAGTTCACGCGCTACAGCGAACGTCCATTTGGTTAACCATGGTGGACGCGGTTGAGGAATTTGTTTCAAGCATAAGAGCGGCTTGGTACGATGCTTGTGGTGGTGGATCACGTCCTTCAGAGGCGGGGGCTTGTCCGCAGCTTCTTTCAATGTCCAGGAAGACCTTTATCGAAAAGTACTTCAAGCCATCTCGATTTTTGAACAGACAAACTGAAACTGGATATGGTGCCAAGTTGGCCCTAACGCAATATCTTTTTAACGATCAAAGAGGCATCCATTTTAATCAGGTAATCTTATTAAAACAACATCGGACAAAAATAGAGGTAACTGGGCGAAGTTATCGTTTCACGGTCATTTGAAGCTTCTCTTAGAGAATCTATGCTTTTATTTAAATGTTTAAAGGATTAGTGTTAAGCAAAAATTTTTGTTCCATCCGTTACAGATCGCCATTTACGAAGAAACTGGATCTGATATCAAAGACTCTAAATTCCAGTACATGCCATCAAAATGCATTCACGATAATTGTGCATTGTGTTCAAAAATGTAAGCCAAATAACGAAACATAATATTGAAAAGATAAATAACATTTAATAACTTCAGGGGAATGCCTATGGGAAGGTCATTAGACAGTGTCCCAGCCGAAGACAAGACCTCTTTAACAACCATCGCTTTACCTGGAGACCTCTTGATACCTGTATTGCTACCAATCCACAAATCAGGAGACTCTCCTCTTGAGTGCAGCAGTGAACTTAACGTAGATGCCGTTCAAGATCTTGAGGCTGCTTTATGGATCATCGATAAAATCAACCAAGACTCTAGTTTCCTCCGAGGCATCCAACTCGGTGTCCAAGTTATTGATACTTGTTCCTCATCATCCCAAGTTGCCCACAAGCTATCGAGTCTCTTGTCCGAAAACCTACCATTTGCTTCAGCACCATCATTTGTGTCTTCATTAGACCCTGTGTCCTCTTCAGTGGCCGCGGCACTCTTGCACCCGTTAAACATCACGTATATTTCAGGACAGGAAGTAACGTATGGTCTGAACGGAAACACGAAAGAAAACAACCCTTACGTCCTTCAAGTTCCAGTTAATCCCAAAATTAGGGCGAAGGCCATTGCGGATGTTTTGAAGAAAATGGGCTGGGATTTTGTTAGTTTAGTTTACGGACCCGAAGTCAATTTCAAAATGGAAGTCGACGTAATCAAACAGACATTAAAAGAGGCATCAATTTGTATCGCGCTTGAAGAACGCTTCTCGGGTGCTAACGTTAAAGAAGCTGATAAAATCCTCAATGGTTTAATTGACGCTAAGCAACGCGGCGGTAGGGCCGTTATCCTGGTTACTGACTCAGTGGCAACAAGACAACTCTTTTCGGTTGCTGAAGATTACGTACTCTCTGGAAAGATTGAAATAGGGGATTTCACATGGTTTGCCTCAGGAGAATGGACCAAAAATCTAGCGGTTGTCCAAGGTTTAGAGACATTAGCGCAAGGATCGCTGTTGTTCTCGCCGACCCAAATCAACGTAGGCGACTTTGTATCTCACTTCCGCTTCCTGAATCCGGATAATAATCACAGAAATCCGTTCTTCGCCGATTACTGGAAGCAATCACTTAAATGTGTCGATAAAGCATGCGAAGGATCGGTACGGTATAAACCAAGCCAAACTGTAGGTCAAATTATGCAGGCCATTTTGTCGGTGGCAGCCGGTTTGGCTAGAGCCAGAAATGAACTTTGCAGTACGGATACCTTGGGTTTGTGTCCAAGGTTTCTGATGGAGCCGCAGATTCGACAAGTTTTCAATCATTACATTCGATTCACAAGAGCCATACATCCGGATGGCAAAGGTGGAATGTTCGGATATACTATTGACGGATATGGTGATAATGATGTTGAAATTTTCAATTTCCGGAAAATTGCTGGAGGCTCTTATATTTATCAAAAGGTAAGAAATTTAAAAAACCTTCCTCGTCAATAAATTTTTGGGCTAGAACTTAAAAAAGAACACGTTGGTCTCAAAAGGTTGGATCTTACAAACGTCAACTTGTAAACCTGTTACCCGTTGTGGGTTACGATAATCAAGGCAAAGAGATAAACTTAGAAAAAGTGTCCTCCACTTGTCTATCGTATTGCGCTCACTGTGCCAAGAAATCAGACGACTTCCTACTTATTCATTCGCCCAATGACTTGTACTTAGCTGGTGTGTTTGATATTCGAGAACCAAATCAAGAAACCCCACTGCAATGTAAGAAGGAAATCTCGCCCAAAGGAATACGAAGATTACAAGCTTTTCTGTGGGCCGTTGATCAAGCCAATACTAACATTTTAGGTATGTATTTCGTCATTTCATAATTAAAATGCTTTAAATGCTACTTTTTAAACCCCTTTTCAAACTCAAAATCATCTTATCGTTTGTAATATCTTTATGATTCCCTAAAGACTTCATAAACCCACAGCCATGACGTACTAAATTTGGTTCAAATGTTAAAAAGTGTAACTCATAAATACCTAAAATTCCCTAAAATATAACCATGGTTGGCATTTGTTTTTCGAACTACCTTACTCATTAATGCCAACTTTTATAGGAAACGCTTTACAACTTGGTGCCATAATCATGGACTCGTGTTCCAGTCGAGCTAAGACAGCCAAAGACGTTTCAAATTTCTTAAGCAACACCCTGTCGAACGACGTTATAGGAGAACTCCCATCTTCTGTCATCGATGGTACCCTAAGTTTCGTAACCACAGCCGGAACCAAGGACTCGGTGGAACCATTGATCACGCTTTCCGTTCCAATGAAAATTCCAACCATTTCACTTTCTCCAGTCGACCTGAACTTGCCATCACTCGCACCTTTGTCCTTAAGCTACGCAATGCCCGATGACTCTCTTTGTGATTGTATCTTGGCCTTGTTTAAGAACTTTAAATGGGATTACGTATCGGTTGTCACGTCCTATGAGGGTTCCAGAGGTAGCACCATTTACAAGAAGTTGCGAAAGATCTTGGACAGTAACTCCATTCAAGTTGCCTTGCATGAAGAAATAATCAACGACAAAAAGCTACTGAATGAAGTCTCCGAGAGTTTGATCTACGGTTTGGGAACTAATAAGGCAGCTGGAGCCAAGTAAGTCAATCATGGTGGAAAATTTCGCTTGTTGCATTGTTGGGTTACATTTTTTACAATGCAACCTGAAGAAGTAGAAATTAGGATTTCTTCCATTAAATATTTAATTTTTATTTTTTTTTCAAACAGGGTTGTTCTTTTACTGACAAGCATGGAGGAAACCATTTCCATCTTCTCCTCTGCTCAACAACTTCAAAAACGAGGAAAATTCCAACCCAGCGATTTTCTCTTTATTGGATTAGACAATGTGGAAGCCTTCCAAAAATATCCCGATCAAGTACTAGGCGGTTTGGTCATACGATCCAAAATTCACAATGAAGCTCCTTTTGTGCAATACTTTTCCAAATTATCGATGCAAAATTCAACCAAAAATATGTGGTTCCGAGAGTTCGTAGAACAACAAAAGGTTAGAAACTCAAATATCCAAATATATTTGATTTTAAATTAACCCTTTTTTATTTTTTGTAGGAACTTGGCCAGCTGTCAGCCGTGCAGGACGCGGGTCGCCAGCCAGATCCAGTTGTTAGTAACGCGATACAATCGGTGTTGTCTATTGCCACTGCGGTGTCTTTCCTGTATAAGGCCGATTGTAATGGAAAATCTGAAGGTTGCTTAAGACCAAATACACACGACAGCAGAGCCATGATGAGGGAACGCCTCTTTAACAAGACAAAGGACGTGGTCTTAGTCAGGCCTGATGGATTGGAAGTCAGCTTCGGAGATAAGCAATATATCGATGGCTCCTTGGAGATTCTTAATTTTAGACAACTTGGAAGTCATTCCTTGGCTTTCTTAACCGTAAGTTAGGCTTTAAATACAGGCTGTATTTAGTAATCAACAAATTTCAAATGGTACAGGTCGGAACATACAGCGAAACAGAAGGATTGCTTCTCAACACATCTCACGCACGAGGATACGACTCAAGGGGTAACGAATTCTCCTTGTCCAACCTTCAATCAAAATGCTCCAGTACAAAAGACTGCTCCAAGAAACCCAAAATTTCTTTACCAAATGTCATGTACATAAATCGAAACGCAAAGATACTCTTGGGCGCCTTGATGCCTGTTCATAAAGAGGGACAGAATCTATTTACTTGTGGACCAATCAACAATCCCGAAATGTTCGAGAATGTTGTCGCCTTATCGTACGCCATTGAAGTCGTTAACAAAAATAAGAGCATCTTAAGGGACGTAAACTTGGGTGGCATCATATTTGATTACTGTAACCAAGAGCAACGTGCCGAACAAAAATTATATTCGTATTTTGCCGACAAGGCCGAGGAAGAAAATCCAAATGATTCCCCTACCATTGTTTCATTAATGACTTTTGGGGAATCTGTAACAGACAAAGTCGCGCCTATACTGGAGGTTAAAGACATCCCTGTAATAATTAACCCTGGAGGTGGATTAACGCATTCCCGGACTAAGAGAAGCGTCCCAATCGAAGCCGGATCCGTTAGAACCATGTCCGCGGAGAAGGGCCAAGCTGACGCGATTGTGGAAATCTTAAAGAACTTTGACTGGCGTTACGTTTACATCATAGATGTTAGTAGCGATGCTCAATCCGAAACAGCAACGTACTTAATGCAACGCGCCAAAGAGCGAGGCATTTGCATCGCAGCTAATGTTAAAGTCGATCCTAGCTGGTCTGTTCAAGAAATAGGAAACCATTTAAAGACTTCCCTAACAGATCCTCAACCCCGAGTCGTGGTTTTGTTAACAGATGACTCGTTTTCAACTAAATTGGTACTGAAAGCAGCGAAAGAAACCTACCTGCTTACGCGTTTCGTTTGGATTGGATCGGAAGGTTGGGCCACCGATCATGAAGCTGCGGACATTCTAGATGGTACAAACGTCGACGCATTTACTGTTTCAATGGTGAATCCCGTGTTGTCTGGAATTGATACCTTCTTCGCCAATTTGACTCTGACACGCCACGAACCAATTCCCGACTCTTGGTTCGAAGAATATTGGCAAGAGAACTTCCGGTGTAGACTTACCAATGCTCGTTATATCCAGAAACCGTTCCCGGACGTCTGTACTGGAAAGGAAAAACTGACTAAAGGATCCTTGGTTGAGAAACGTGTAAGGCCCATCGTAGACGCTGTTTACGCCGTCGCTAACAGTCTAGACGGACAAGTAAGGAAACTATGTCCGGCGACAATGACTGCCAGTTGTTACAAGTCTTTAGATGGTAGCTCTTTAATGCCAGACATCAAAGAACGTTTGACAGGAGCTCAGCTGGAATACGTTTATAATGTTTATCACCTTGGAAACCGCTCCGATGGAGTTTATTCTTACGAGAAGGTCGGTACTTGGAACGAGGGTCAGTCGGAAATAAAGCTATCTGACGTTGACTTTCCGGGTGGTCCACCATTATCACTTTGTATTGGAACGTGCTCCACATGCTATCAACAAATGGCAACTAATGACGTTTACGCTTCTCTCCAAACCCAAAATAACCTTTACGAAAACTTCCAAACAGTTTGGGGCATAACCACAACAGCCTTGTCAGTCTTGGGCATAGCGTTGGTTGTTATTTGTGGAGTTTATTTCTTAATGGCGTTTCCAGTGACAGTCGGAACAACTGTACTAGGCTACAAGATACTGTTTGGTTTGCTACTCTTGTACGCCGTGAACTTTTCTTTCATTCTATCCCCAACTGAAAGTACTTGCGGAGTACGACGTTTCGTTATGGGTCTGGCTTACTCCGTCATATTTTCTGGGATGTTAATCAAGGTTATGAATACCTGGAGGCTTATGGGTAGCAATGGAAACCGTATGATGGCTGACGCCACGCGCATGTCCAGTCCTGCCGGTCTTTTAGTAGTGTCCGTGGGACTCGTGGTAGTACAAATAATTCTGACCGCCGCTTGGTTAGTTCTAATGCCACCCAAAACTGGACTTTACCGTGGTTTATGGAGATGCTCACCACCTAGCACGTTTGAGGACGAACTTATCATATCGCTGGTTTACGTTATGTTGATCCTCGGGGTCACGATTTTATTTTCGGTGCTAACGTGGAAATGTCGAGAAAACGGACAAGAGTCCAGATGGATCTTGGCTTGTTGCGTCTTTGTCGCGATTGTCTGGGTGGCTTGGACCGTGTTGAGTACTCACCTCCCGTTGCAGTACAGGGACGTAACAATAGTTATCGCCAATTTACTCTGCGCTACATTAGTTATGCTCTGCCTGTACATGCGTAAAGTCTACGTTTACAGTAAGCTAACGAGTCAGTTAAAGAGGAGGGATTTGAAAGCCCAATTGAAAGGGTCCCTACCATATCAACATTCCCTGTATGGAACACTACAGAATAACCTTTCATCCGTCGCACCGGTCCTTTGTGGTACGTTTTCCTTGTAATATATTGCCAGCCAGGATTGATAATGTATTAAAGTAAATTTTTTAACAATAGGTTCTCAAGCATCACTTACCACAAAATCATTTTACGGTGGCGGATTTGGGCACGTGCAATTAGACGAAGCCCAATCGGAAGGCGGTGGAAGCACAAGCTCGGGTTCCGTTCAAGTACAAGGCACGGACTTATACCCCCTTGAAATGTACGACGGTGGCAGCCATCTTTCTTTGTACGGAGCCAAATCGATGCTGGGAGTCGGAGATGGATCGCAGTACGAAAGATAGATTGGAATTCTTTGACTTGACCATTCAGTGTCCAGCAAATCCGTGTCAAAAATCAGTATTTCTTAATATATACCAATACAACTTCATCCAAAACGTAGGATTAGATGGTTTTTTAAAAATGGGAATGATAAAGATTGTTGTACACGATTTATTTCACCATTTCAACGATTTGTGATAAATTATTTGAAGATTTAGCGTTGGATTTAGATTAAAAACCCTATTATGCATAAGTATGGGTCTGCCATACGGGCTTATACAAAATTAATGAAACTGCTGCGTCATCTTTCTTTGATAGTTTTATGAACTGGAGCAAAGTAGAGACATGCATGCCCTACTGTGATTTCCTTTTTAAGGTTAAGTCTTCTTATGGGTAGAGATTACGGTAAGCTATGGATTATGTTTCTACCATGAGACGCCCTCTACCCTCTTGCAAAGGGTGCACGCCCGTAGCCAATATCGTTTCGACCCATACTTATGTAGAATAATGTAGGCTTATGGTTTTGTCGTGAGTAATCTATGTCGGTGATTTCAAAAGTAATACTTAGATTCTAAGAATAAGTTATATTATTTTTCTAAAAATTAGCAAATTTACAAACAATTAGTAGTTTAAAAATCAATTAAAATCCTCGCATAATGATAATATAAGAGATAGGACCAATAAGATAGCCAAGCTGTGTAAATTATCAAAGACGCTGAAAATGCTAAAAATCTTTCAGTTTGCATTTTTAAGAACATTTTAGTAAATTGTAATCATGTCCTTTACATCATTGGTCTTAGCTCTTCTAAGCGTAAGTTTATAAAACAACTAATTGTATTTAAATTTGATGATTAAAGAAGGTGGTCTATTTTAGTGATAAGGAATCAAAGATAAATAGTTTGTTCTCGGGTTTTATACTTTAGAACCTGAAAGGATGAAGGCAATAATATGTACGGTAAATGGGATTCATTTTCTTCAGATTTAAGTACTATATTTTTACACAATTCAATGTACATATTTTGAAATAAAATTACAAGAAATTCTCAATCAAAATATTATTTTCGATAAATGTTCTGTAAAAATTAATATTACCAATCAAGAGACCGATTACCAACAAATATATCGGTAAAAATGGGTAAATTAAGCTAGAAGTGATATATTGGTTAAAGTGCTATGTCGGTCACCGATACCATATCGGTTTGCACCAATCACTAACTTTATATATGCACACTCGGGTCTACCTTTACTTAAGCTATGTTCACATTTAGAAAGTAATCGGTAACCTCATTGATTGATACACTACGAGTGATAGATAAATGTTACTTGTTATCTTTTGAAAGGTATTCAAGTTCGACGAAATTGGATTTGATCAAGAAAGTGAAAAGAATACATTAAATACTTAGGCTTAAGCCTATCATATACGCAATGTCATTGCTAAGCCAGTTAGAAACTTTAAATTGAAGCGCACGGTTTGCGAAATAGCCAAACTATTACGTCATAATGAAGAAAAGAAATGAAAGTGCTTCCCGGTATACGGGATTTACGAAAGGTATTTCTGTGGGCGCTGCCATAACCTGTCGGCGGCCTTTAGTTAGTGGCTGACATTCCCTGTCGTCGAACGCGCTCCGTAGCCTTGGCAGAACAACTCTCCGAAAAGGGGGTGGTAACCTCGTAAGTCCCGTATATTCCCGGTAATTCATTTTGAATATCATAATCGATTTTTGGATGAACAGGGTTTTAAATTGTTTAAAAAATTTGCATCTTGGTGAAATCTTAACCGATTTTAACGAAAGAGTCTTATAAATGAGAAAAGTATCCATCATAAAATTGGATTTAAAAAGTGCATTTTAAAGTAGTTACCTAAGCATTCTCAAACTTTGAAACCGCATAAAAGTTTTGTTCTTATGTGCTTACCCAAGAGTCAGATTACAGTTAATATGCAGTTTAAGTTCAACCGCACTTGAAAGCCTAAAATTGCAAGCAACATACATATAACTTTCACAATATTAGGGAAAATAATCATAGACCTCGCGCACAAAACTTCGGTCAAGCCTTAAATTTAAAGTAATTATTGAAGTTCCTTCGAGTAGTTTATTAAAGGAAAGGAACAGGTAACATAACATTATACCTTAAAAGAAGGGACCTGTTCTAAATATTAAAGGAAATATAATTAGCATTAAATTAGTCTTAAAAACTATCAAGGACTATTGCGCCACCCGCCATTGGTTTAGTGCCTTCTGCTAAATCGAACCACTTACCCCAAATGGGATTGGTTGAATTCTCACAGGCTGAGATAGGTAAGCGTAAGGTAAGAGGTTCAATTTAGCAGACGCCACTAAAGCAATGGTGGTGGCGAAGTAGTCCTTGATTATTTTTAAGACTAATTAAATGCTTATAATTTTGTAATAAGAGATCATTTATTTCGGTTTTTAATATTTAATTCCTTAAGCCGTTCTTTTAAGGTATAATGTTATGTAAGCTGCCTTTTCCTTTAAATATTTACAAAACTTCCACGAATTCGTACTATCCAAGTTCTTGGATTAAAATTCAACTCTATTTTAAGATTAAAGTAGGAAGTTGAGTACCTTTCCCCTACTAACTGTGTTATAAAAATAATAGGGGAAACGCAGTTATAGTATTAGTTTGGCTTTAAAGTTGGAGCAGCTCTATTTTTCATTGCGTTGCTCAGTAAAGAAAGAAAATATAGTTTATTCGTGATTGCGCTTACGTACTGTCGTAGGACCATGGCTGTTGACCACTGCAAAGTGTAATATAGAGGTGAGTAATTTTCAGTTATTATTACATGTCATTATTTCGTCCCCATTAATACTACCCCCCCTCATTAATATGCATCCCATTAGCTTTTGATGAATGAAAAAATATAGTAAACGGTTGGAATTTTCACGTATCCATCGTCAAAAACTTTAGCGGTGGCGTGAGTTAAAACCCTGGTCGTTAACTTGACTTCAAATATTCCTTGATGAGAAGCGGCTAATGTTATAAAATATTCTATAAAAAATAATATTATTTCGAAAAATAGTCTATAAAAATCTCAAACCGATATATCGGTAAAAATATTCTGAAACGATACATTGGTAAATTACTAAAGCCATGTTCACATTTACATGGCAATCGGATAGCACTGGTTTAACTAGATCTGAAACTCTTTTTCACCGATTTCAACAGCCTCAGTTCACACTTTACGACGCTTCTATTAGTCTGCTAGCTAGGCCTTCCATTAGTGTGCCCTTAATACAAGTGAAAAATCCTTAATACTAGTCTCATCCCTAGTGAATATACCTAGAAACTAGAGACGAGTCGGGTCGACTTTCTTTTCGACCCGACCCGGCCCGAGTCCAACTTTAAAATTATAAACTTAACCCGACCCGAAAAAAAAATTAAAATAAAAACCCCACCCGTCCCGGAAAATTTTGAAATTAATTTTGCCCGACCCGACCCGAATCGGGTTCGGGTCGGGTCGGGTCGAAAAAGCCCGATTAAATCGGGGGCCCGACTCGTCTCTACTAGAAACTACCCTGCAAACCCGCTTTATGTTGGTCTGCGATGCAATTTCCAGAAACAGCGGTTTTTAATAGTTTATCGTGTATCAGTTATTTTTTGTGTACACTTTGTAAGAGTTTTGAGTCGCTTGCAACTGGTATCCCATGTATGTGTAAACATGGCTTAAGTCTAGAGATATGAACGCTTGAAAATATTCCCTTCATACCCCGGAGGGGGTCAAATTAATATATATATTAAACGATAAACATAAAATAATTGTATTTCTCTCGTGCTAGGCTGTTTCCGTGACTACGTTATGAATCAAAGGCTGTTATATAACATAATATATGTATGTATGTCACTTTACTTTGCCGCTTTGCTAAATTTCTTAAGGAAGGTTTGTTTGCGTGTTATCATAAGTTTATAAGGTATTTTCTATAGGTATGACACTTCCTAAACATCGTAATTCTAGAGACTTACTGAGAGCTAATTCGAGAACGACAAGCGAGAATTAATTACAAGCATTTCATCTTCCTATTTAGTCTTTACTAAGAATTTTAAAAATTTTCAGAAAAGCTAACGTTTTTAGTACACGTGGGGTTGAAAATTGTTTCCCTTTCTATAGTCTAGAGATGGTGAAACTAGAGAGGGGGAACATTTGTTAAAGGGTATTGACGTCACGGTAACTTTATACCATCAAAATTCCAATTTAAAAAACATTCACTAGCCATTGCCTGGCCTGATCAATTTTTTTACGCCAGAATGTTTTTACCCGCCCACCTTTATCTGTCACTGGCTCTATTAAAAATAACGACACCCCTTTAAGCTAGTGGAACCCTTTTTATTTATTTTTCCTTTCTGGCGGGCAAAAATTTGAAATTCCGCACAAGCGCGCTGCGGTCGCTGCGACAGAAAAATTCATCATCAACGCAGAGCTGAGAGAGACCCTTGACGTGAACTTCGGTTGCATTTATAAGCTTCTGAATTAAGTACCTCATTGAGTCTCAGACTTATTATTCTAAGGTTACTTTTAATATAATTATCTTCTCAGTTTACGTGTATTAAAAATAATTGAGTTGCCTTAAGTTTCCATTAAAACAGACATATATGTATTTGAAAACATTAGACCATTATTATCTGTTAACCGATCGTTATATGGCTTACTGTTTGGCCTCTGAATAGCGTGCTAAACAATACTGTACTGTACTAGTAAATATTCAATATGGCCTAATTTAAGCTATATTCTTGAGTAAAATGTTACATACGCGGGTCAGCTGTTTATATTTGGTTTGGTCAGGGGTTTGGTTATGCTAGTTAGAAGCCATTTCTATCGCCTAAAGTTGAAAATAATTTATGAGAAACCAATTCGATAAAATAGGGTGCAATTATTTCGGATTGCGTTCGGTCAAATCGACCCAAAAGTGAGCTTATTCTACTTTCAAGGTCCATTTGCGACACCGACTGCAAGAAAATAGTTTTCGATAAAAAGATTGATTAGTGTTTTTACCAATTTCAGATAAATTAATGTTAACTTTCTTAAATAGTTTTTCGCGTGTTCTAAAGTGGAATTTGTTTCGGTCCTTTGCGTTTATTTCCAGTTTTTTAATAAGTTCTACTTGAGAAATATAGCGTTAAATTAATTACATATATAGAGAAACCAACACATCTTAGATAATTTCCTCGCGCCTAGAGTCAATACCAGACCGAGCTCGTGTTCAAGCACGCGGGACGCTAACGAACTCGCACTGCCACTGACACAAGATGGTGAGTTTCACCCCTGCATGTTTGCGTGGCTGTTGGAATTAATGGAATGGTCTGTACAACATTTTTTATGTTTATTTCGATTTTCGTTATTTTGTCAAAAAAAATCGATGATTCATTTTGAAATCATTGGCGAAAATTTTTATTGTAAAGGTAAATACTGATATCGTTACTGTAGCGTTGCGAATAAAAAGGGAACACTATGTTAGTTCGTGTTTGTTCTAAGAAAATTTGCACGAATGCAGCAAGGCCAGTCTTAGAAACTACTCGACCAAACGTTAATCACCATTGATTTAATGATTTCTGAAATGACCCAGTAAATGCAAAGATCAGCAGGGTGCTTTTTGTGCCACGGGATTCGTTTAAGTATCAAGTCTATGTTTTCCTCATTGCAGTTGTGACTAACAAGTAAGCAATTCTATAAGTATTTATACATGTATATTTCAATGTAATTTAGATGTTATGTTCCTATTCATTTTTGCAATATCCGCCACCATGAATTTAATGTTAAATAATAGTACCATTCTTTTGTACAGTACATTACATTCATTTTCACCCTAATTAAGTTCCTCCATGCAAAATATAAATAAAAATGGCAATTAAAGTTGTCTTCAATTCCAGACAAATCCCATGTGTATGCAATATATTAAAACACTCGGTGTAATGAAAATGCATTCTTTGAAAGGCGTAAAGTTTCACTAGAAAACTAATTTATCTGTATGAATATCTTCCCATTCTTATCTGTTACTTTACTTATAGTTAAGGCTTACTGTTTTGGCTTGCAAAATGTGTGCTAATGAAATATTGATCGAGGCTACACGAGTTCATTTCCAAAATCCAACTTCGTACACTAAAATATCTTGTCGACCTAAACTAGTTTTATATAAGTTGCTCAGGTTATACAGGGTGGAAATCTTGGTTCTTACAGTTTTATATTAAAGTAATTATTAAAGCCAATAGCAAAGAAGCCTTTCCCCGGACGTACTTTATTTTAACATTGACTTAAAGGCATCCAAGCTATACATTACACCAAAGAGAATATACCAAGAGGAGCGGAAGCTCTAGCATTTTTTGGTAGCCCTGAGTTTTAGGGTTCTAGTTCCGGTGAGTGACGTGATCGCGAAATTGGCGTCGTCTATTCCGTATTCTGCTAAAGTAGGGTTAGCTTCCTTAGATCAGACAACGATGTCGTTAACACTATGGGATGGTTTAAAAAATGTTGAAATAAATTGCTTGATAAATTAATTGATAGATACATAGAAGACAGATTAGGGATTGAATTGTTCTTTGAGCAAGTTAATAAATCAAATGTCTTTAACAACGGTAGTTTAGAACACATTGATGAACAAATATCCTCCTTTAAATTACTTGAAAGCACCTCAGAATCAAGCTACATAAACACTAAGACTCGGCTCTAAAATTTTGTCGATATGCAGACGACATATTCGAACCAATGAGAGGTGTAGCGAATAAGCCAATCACGAGAAACCGGATGTAGTTCCCTAAAACTCAAAGCCACCAATTTTAAAAGCCTTGGCAAAGGCTAAAGCTTCCGCTCCTCTTGGTATATTCTCTTTGATTACACGTATATTTAAAAATAAACGTGATAGCAAATATTTTATTGATGGTTTTTTATGTCAAAGGTAATTTAGATTAAGTTGGGTTTGGTTATGTTTTGAAAGCATACCACATAGTCATAGGGACTTGGCAATTCGAGCTTAACTCCGCCCCCAGCGCCATTATGGTATGTTTTTCAACAGAATGAAAGCTATATAAGCCCCTCCTCCTTGAATGTTTTTTAGCACTAGTGGAAGGTAGCCTGACGTTGCATGACGTAGTTCTGCCAAGTCCTAATTCTAAGTCAGGCCCCGCCTTTTTTATTAGAGGTATCTGGGCAACACCTACGCGTCAGAACAAGTATCTAGACCCTGTAGAATGAAAATCTATTGATTACTCGTACTGGGAAACCAAATTAATACCGAGATAAAATAGAAAATAAAGAAACGGTACATGGCATTTCCAATACTAGCAAGATATAACATTGGAAGCACGCAATTACGAGTTCTCGGGGATCTGCGTTCATAGTAACAATTTGTTTCCTTTTGTCTATTCCTTGCTATCCATAAACCACAAGCGAACTACTTTGTCACGGGAAAGTATAAATCTCTGGTCTTTTTACCGAAGACAATGTCACTCATCGGCTACTGAAATTCTTTAAAGCAAAAAAATTATATTTAGGTAAACGTTTTTGTTTTGTACTCAAAGTTGTTATTTCGGATTTAATTTTCACTTAAATCAAAACACAACATGACAGATTTCAAATAAGTGTTGTTTGAAATGAATGATTCAACACTACGAATGAAAGTTGACGTTTTTAACGTAAGGAAATTTTTCATTTACCTCAAAGAAATATTTATTTATAATATCAGGGATAGATTTAATTTTCGAAGTAGGAATGGAGAACGGTTAGTATTTACTTCCGTTATTCCGACTCATAGCCCAGTATAGAGCCCCTCCGTCCAACACGTAATGAAAAGTTTAAATTATCTTATTGACTCACTTAAACTACGTTTTGATGACGTTGCTGACGGGGATGGCGAAAAATACGTAATTCCTTTTTATCTCTGTCACTATGACCCGCCTCTTCTTTCATACCCCTCCGTCCCGAGGAAGGGGGTTGGGACTTTGACGCGCGCCCAGATTTCTCTGTTCTCCATTCCTACTTCTAAAATTAAATCTATCCCTGATAATATTAATGAAATAAGAACCAAATATGTAAACTATAGAAACTTTTACCGCGGTGAAGTATTATTTGAAACAAGGAATGAATAAGATTATTTTTTTTTTCAATCTGCATCGTGCCCCCATATCTCCAACGATAACTTCTACGCGGGTTTTGTGGGCAGGGCTTGAGTCGGTAGCAACTCGAGGTCAGGCTTACGCTCAAGGTACAACGCGCAGCGAGATAGATTATTCATCATACATAATGATTAGTTTAGCTCTTCCCACAAAATCCGCCTAGATTCTTTGACAAAATGGCTACAAGATGGTTCCTATTTGCTGTATCAGGAAGGCTTAATGTATTCCTGATCTGATCCATAACTCAATGTTGAACTCTATTCCAGAACGTGTCACGAAAAATATAATGTATCTTATTGGCCCTCGTAAAATTACTTTTTTCATTCTATTAA
Source organism: Phalangium opilio (assembly GCA_019434445.1). NCBI lineage: Eukaryota > Metazoa > Arthropoda > Arachnida > Opiliones > Phalangiidae > Phalangium > Phalangium opilio. The sequence goes on from JAEQBA010004123.1 coordinate 320,368, forward strand.
TAACTTTTAATTCCCGAGGAAATTTATAGTTTTCTCTTTAGTAAAATTTATAACTTCTTGGTACAATTAACGGTTTTATTAACGGTTTATTCAAATATTTTAGGCTCCTCCTTTTATTTCGGTAATAAAAGATGAGATATCAGGAGCTGGAATGGAACTATGGGATTTTATTACAGAACCCTTCACGAGAATGTGAGATGTACCACCATTGCCGACATTAGCTTTTAGTTCAAATTTATATTTATATTTTTTGTGTAGCATTAAAATTGCACTTCATAATGAAAACCCTGAATACGGAATGTTTCTTGAAAATGGCTCCTGGACCGGCATTTTCCAAATTCTACAAAATAACGTAAATTACACATTTTTTTTATTCATTATTGAAGCACTGAGTAGGGATGTTTATACTGGAGTAGAAGTCACACTCTATAGCGGTAACACGAGAGAACTCTTCCCACGCATGCCCGTAAAATTTACCAATAGTACCCTGGTTTTGTGTTGGGCATAAATTATGCTTTAGGTGCCACCTAGTTATAGCAATAAGAACTATTTACAACACTTGACTTAGCTAGTAAAATATTTCCCCCGAGAGGGAGCTGCACTCGACCATGTCAAAACCTTGAAAATCATTTCACACTGGCATTTTTAAACAGCCTCCATGTATGGCACTCTAGTATCAAACATCCCTGCTGCAAGATGGAAGGGTCAGTTCCAGAAACACCCTATAAAAAAAGATCAGATAGGATTATGTTATTTATCCTAGGAGAGCTGTTAAAGGTTATAGTTTTAATCGTCTGCCATCTTTATTTCAAAATGGTGTATCCAATGGATTTCCTATTGTTTATGGCTCAAACCAGTAATTTGAACATAGATTGAACTAGCGTATCAACTATAATATAAATTTTTTAAAAGGTATCGGATGCAATTATATTAGGAATGAATATGGACTATGATCCTTCAAATTCCGTTCAGTATAGTGCACCTTTTACCATCAGCAGTATGGCAACTTTAGCCAGTCACGAAGAAGACTGTGATTCTTCAACACTTAGTACGCATTATCCAGACATTTCAATCATGGTTCGCATTTGCAACTTATTTAGGTAGTTTAAATATATTTTTCATAAATGGAAATTTTCCGCAGATGATGTTCCTATCCGCGATAAGCCTTTTCACTTTTGGTGTATTAAGTATGGTCACCGCTATAATAAAAAACAAAACACCTACAAGTAATGACTTCTTCCTCGGCATTTTTGACTTCACAAAGATCATTATGGGACAATGTAAATATATGTTTAGTCATCAGAAACATTCCATAAGTTTGTCACTGGTTACTGAGAGCTTGTCATGAAATGACGTTGGTGAAACGTCATAGATTGTAGTTAAGTGACACCTAGTGAAGCGCTGTCAAAGGCTTAGTACATACTTAATAAGAAGATGAACCGCAAAACCGAGTGTAGTCAATTCTCGCGTCGTTCTCGAACTAGCTCTCAGCAAGTCTCTAGCATTACGAGACTTACTTATGGAACGTATCTTATAAACTTATGCTTTAGAAATATTGAACAAGACTGAAATGTGCGGAAAGTCGATTTTAATCTCCATTCAAATGTAAAATAAATTACGAGATTTTTTCCCTAATTGTTAAGCAAAGCGGTTAATCAAATTAAAATCGATTCATTTATTCGATCAGTTGAAAATTATTCTAATTAACAATAACTATCTAATATTTTGACTTTCGTCTTCGAAATTAAATGGTTTTTCTCGAATTAATTAGGTTGGTCTTGACATAATTCAAGTAATTGAGTTAAATAATATTGTTTAACTTTCTTAGCTTTTGTCTCGATTCCCGTGCAAACTTCATATCGATTACTCTTCACTACTTATCAAATCGGCTGTATCTTTTTCTTGGGATGCTATTACGCCGAAATGCAAGCTAAGATGAAGTTTTGCGAGTTGCCCCCGCCTGAGACAATAGAGGATGTCGTTACCCATGATGATTGTCGTCCAAGTATTTCACGGAACATACCTGGTTACCATCAAATAATGGTAATAATTATTTTAACTGTATAGGATAGGAAATTCGTACGATAGGGAGTGTTGCTCTGATATAAAAGAAACAGCATGATAAATGGCAGGGGCAAAAAGGGAGGTTAGGGCGGTTAGGGATTTTTATCTCTTTCGCTCGATTCTTGCTAACGCGCACGCGCGAGAGGCGTCAGTTACTACACTGCCGCCAACTCCCGTTTTCGGTTCAAGGCAGCTTTTTAAATTTGACGCATGCGCGCGGAGTCCGCGGAGACCGACTGAGCGAGAGAGGCGAGTCGGACTCGCACTACAAAGCGAACCAACCCGCCTATTCACATTATTACTAACTCTCTCTATTACTCCCTGTTGTTACAACGCTCTAGTTTATTGAAAGCTTACTACTTATATGTTAGACTTTATACAAGAATATTGAAAGTTTAACCAATGTTTCTTCAAGTTTTCCGACGATGACCTGGTTCAGCATTTAGCCTCTAAAATAAAGGAAACGGACGGAATTTTAGAATGGAATTATTTAGAGATGGATTCCTTGAAAAAACTACTTCTAGAAGAGGAGCGAACAATTATATCAACAGAGGTTGAACTAGAGTATGGATTGGGCATTTTGTGTCGCAATAAAGATCCAGATGAGAATATTCAAGAAGAACTCAACGTTCACTTTGAGGAATTGGATTTTATGACGAGTTACGTCGCTTTTGCATTTCATAGGAATATTCCAAAATGGTTTATGGAAACCGTTAATCGAAGGTGATCAATACAAAATTAGAAATTGAAGTTTTTGGCTAAAGTAATTGTATGAATATTCGTGAATTACACGTGGCCTGCGCTCATTTTCTGTTATTTGTATCTTCTCTTTATTGTAAGATGGGTTTGTAAACATTTGGTTTTCGTAGACTATTGGTATTTGTCGCTGCTGGATTATGGCTGGCGGTGGAGGATGACCGTGAGGAGATTTTATGCAGTTGCTTAGACCACGAGGAAAGTGGTCAGAGCGCAACTCATATTGAACAGACAACAATAGACAAATTAATGTTATTGAAGGTCTTGTGTTTTGGATTCGCATTCGCTGCATTTTGTCTTGTATGCGAAAAATGTCATTGGAAATTGGCTGAAGAAAATCGGCGCCATCACGGTCCAGTCAAAAAAATAAAGAAAGGTCAGAAAAATAGACTAATTTACTACTGAACATTTGAAAAAGAATCTAAACCTTCGCCGGCGACTAGTTTGCACATTTCTAATAATTTGTAGGTGTATGACAAAGGTATGACATTACCTATTCTTCGTAATGTTAGTTCGATAACGACGCGAGGGTTTAGCAGTCCTTTTTCTTAATTAGTTTGTACTAAGCCTTGGACAGCGCCTTACCAGGCGTCACTTTACGAGAGTCTATGACAAGCTCTCAGTAACCAGTGACAAACTTACGGCACATTCCTTAAGAATTTATGGGATTACTCATAAAATTTCTCTACTAGTGACTTAAATACCCTACATTTTATCTCTGCATGCATAATACCAAGGCCTTAGGACAATATCTACAACGGTCGCTGTAGAAGATTTCCCGTTAATATCGTTTATTCATGTAATTTATTCTTAGAGCCACGTAATAAAATGTCGAGAAGAAGGCACCGAAAGAGAATGGCATTTTTAGCGAATTTTGGATCAAATTCTTTCACGAATCATTGTGATCAGCCTTTACGTGTAACCGAATACTTGATACATTATGAATACTACTGAGCTATAATAAGAGACAAATAATAAGTATTGAAGTTCAATTAAATATTGATGTTTTCTCATTTACATTGAGGGTATAGTACTATTATTCAAACCATTACCATGCATGCAGAAAATGAGATCGTGTTAAATACGGAGAGAAACTTAACTATCTTTTATAGTATCTTGATAAGACCAGAAGTAAGATGAGACTGGAAGTAAAGAGCTCTAGCATCGGTAGTAGATCCTGGCACTAGTGAACAAATTTGAGGATTTTATGCCGCTTCCATCGCGCCTACACTAGAGAGAAACAAATTGGTCGAGTTCCAAAATCATTTCCTACCCCCTTCCCCTCTACCTAAAGCCGCGGAACACGGACGAAGCGGGTGCTTGAATCTAGTTCGGCCGTCCACCACCACGAGCGTCTCACGTTTTGGACGGGAAATTCAGAAACCGCTACCAGAGGGCCAACCGTTGGTGTCTTATCAAGAATATTCACTTTCGCCAAGTGAAGAATTTGGTTAGCTCAGTACTTCAAGTCTCATCTTACTTCTGATAAGACGCATGCTTTTTAAAAACTTGTTAACTTTTGAGTTTGACTTCGAAACTTAACGAATTCAATCGAGAGGTGGCTAAGTAAATACAAATTCTTGTTGCTTATGCCTTACTATAAACCATGAAACTTCAATTTAACACTTTGTGTTCACTCGATTTTTTTTGAGATCACATGACGTTAAATGAATAGCTGGTCTTTGTTAGGGGTAGACCTAAAATCCTGAGCTCCAATTCAATCAACGTGCCAGCTTATTCTAATAGAGTTATTGATTTTGTACTATTGGCTTTAATATTTACATGTTTACACATTAGAAAAGCTATTAAGTACTTTGATAAATAAAGCTCTTTCAATTTGTATCCATTTCCGGTATTGTGTTTCGTGCTATAAGTATTATATTCGTTTAAAGCAGTAAACACTTTATACTTAAAAGCGTTTCATAATGGAGCTTTCTACTTTCAAACAACTTTCTTCCATTTACTTTGACTTTAATAACTTAAGCGATATAGACAGATTTCTTTTTTAATTCAACAAGTTGGAAACCAAAATTTTACCTTTCCGAAAAGAGACTAAGTCTATCTACCACCTAATCACCTGAATACGAAACTATTGCTATTTATTGGTAAGCAACTACAGACGTTAAAATTTTAAATAATGAATTATTCAACCGTCATACTCAATTGGCTATCCCCTCGTTGCATGTGAAAGATCTAAAGCAAAAGAGCCGCAAGACTATACAATATTCGATGGCAACCAAAGTTGTTTGAAAATGGTGAAAAATGAGAGTGCTACCAGGGATAGATTTGACTTTAGAAGTAGGAATGGAGAACGGTTTGTATTTACTTCAATTCAACTCGTAGCCCAGTATTGAGCCCCTCCCTTCAACTCGTAACGAAAAGTTTAAATTATCTTATTGGCTCACTTAAACTACGTTTTGATGACGTTGCTGACTGGGACGGCGAAAAATACGTTATTACTTTTTACCTCTGTCGCTATGACCCGCCTCTTCTTTCATACCCCCGCCCCGTCCCGTGGAAGGGGGTCCAAGACTTTGACAAGCGCCCACATTACTCTGTTCTCCATTTCTACTTCTAATATTAAATCTATCCCTGGTGCTACATAACGTAAAGGACTTCAGAAATGTTTTTAGTTTCGTGTATTGTCCAGACTTACTTACGGAGCCGCTAGAGCGATTTAATCCAAAAAACGCTCAACGTCCCTGGGACTAAATTAGTACAAGTAACTGTATCATTTAATAACTTTAAGATAGGGTGTGGGATCAAAGTTAGAGCTCGTGGCTTAAATATATCGTATAGACCTAACGAAAGGTCCTAGATGACACCACTTTACTTGCAACTCTAAAGCAAGTCTCGGCTGTGGTTTAGTTTAAACAAATGCCATTAGATGCACCCATAATCTAGGGGTGGAGTTGACTGGCCTTTTAAGCTTAGCAAAGGCTAGGTTTAGCTCCTTCCTCAACATTAACGAGTTCAGATTGGCTACGGCCTTTGCCTAGGTAAAATTTGTGTATAGAAGATCAGCCAGAATGTTATGTGTGCCCCAGAAGCCGACTCCTGTCTAATGTTATTTGTCTGGTGTTTGTTTGCAACAAAAGAAACTACTCATTAGTGAACCGTTCCATTAGTGGCCAAAGTAAATTACTTTCTAGTATAGAAATAAGCATAGTTGTTAGAATATTTTCAAACATAGCGACTTCTGCCAAAATTCCCGCGATCTGTGAGCGTTGAGCCCGAATGTAAACAAGTTTATTCTTTTGCTATCCCTTAAATATAATAAAAAAAACGTGAACCTGACCATTAATTTCCACATCCTGAACAACCTTACTTTGAAATTGCACTTTTTTTAAAGAAAAAATGCGCAATTAAGAACCACACGCCGCTTATTGCTATTTAACAATTGTTCTTTTAAGTAGTAGAGTATAAAGTCATAAAATGTGCGAAACACTTCCGGCCAACAATACCTGCCTGAGGTTCGGCATACATTGGGTAATAACGAGCAAATTATTTGTCTAAATTTCGAGTCTGTAAAATAAATTAATTTCGCAGACACGTACGTTACATTTATCGGAAAACGTCGGGAAAAATCAAGTCTATGATCCATACGCCGAAAATCTTGTTTTCATAGCAGTTATGTTATTTACGTATACGAAAAGTGTCACGTAAGGTTCAAACTTTGTTGTTATTCACGCGAAACGCACGAGTGAGCGAATTTTCAGACACCTATTTAGGTTTCTGCATTGATTAATGATATTTGAGGTTTTCGAAATCAAAAGTTATTTGAAAAAAAATTTAAAAAAATAATATCGATTATTCTATTAACAGCTAATTTTTGAAATTGTCGATGTAAGACGTAACGGGATGTACAATGTACCTTGTATGAGCAGTTCCCAGAAGAGCAGTTCACGAAACAGCAACCGTGATTCCATAAGAACAGCGGAGTTGTTCAAAACTGCTATTTTAGAAATGGCAGCTGCTGAAATAGCAGTTCTAAGTTTTGTACAATTCTTAACCCTGCAGTTTACAACAAGATCATCATACGCTAACCTAACTTAATCTTACCTGACCTAATACTATTCAGGATGGAGTATCAATACCTAAACTGACCCTAATAATGGTGGTTCAAATAACCTAATCTAACCTAACCTAACTTCTCCTCAGTTGTAGTTCTCTTTTGGGAACTGCCGTAATGGGTAAACTGCGTTTTCGGGAAACCGCTATTTGAGGAACCATGGTATTGAGGACCGCTATTATGGGATCCGCTCATACGGGAACAGCTTGCACGAGAGCTTCCCCAATGTGTTATGTATAGTGATCTAACTTACTATCAAATTACTGAGCATGCGTGAATTTCGTACCGTGATCAGTGCGTTGGCAATTGGAAACGAAATTTCCTTTAAATCTACCTGTCGATTCGTTCCACGCTTACAGTCACGTGGCATTAACAAATCACTTCTCCAGAAACTGGTAACACCACAGGTTCAAAATATAGTTCTTGACACGCTCCTACGTAACGCATTGTACATGCCTTTATTTGATGTAGAAATATTTTGGTTTCGCAATTGTTGTTACTCTTAAAATGTTTTTGAATTATACTCCGTTAAGAGAAATCAGGGATAGATTTAATTTTAAAAGTAGGAATGGAGAATGATGGTTAGTATCTATTTCAGTCTGACTCATAGCCCAGTATAGAGCCCCTCCCTCCAACACGTAATGAAAACTATAAATTATCTTATTTTCTCATTTAAACTACGATTTGATGACGTTTCTGATGGGGACGGCGAAAAATACGAAATTCCTTTTTACCTCTGTCACTATGACCCGCCTCTTTTTTCATACCCCTCCGTCCCGTGGAAGGGGGTTCGGGACTTTGACGCGCGCCCAGATTACTCTGTCGACCATTCCTACTTCAAATATTAAATCTATCCCTGGAGAAATTAAATTGAAGTATTGAGTTTTCGAGCCCAAAAATCTATAAAATATTTTCATAATTTAGTGTCGATTTCAATCGAGATTTATTTTTCAGAATGTTACATTTGCACACCCGTATTTTAAAAACATTTCTTAACTTAATATAGATGGAAATACGTAAGTGCAAGGGACATAGCGAGTGCCTCTCAGCGATTGAACATAACTCTTCGTAGTAGAAGAGGGCTCTATAATCTAGCAGCAATTGAATTAGATGTACGTATAATTACAACTTAATAACAGTATGATGCATTCCATGCCCAAAAAGATATATATTTTTAAAGAGAGTTTTGAACAAGTGCAATTAACCGGGAACTTCTTGTAAATTGAAAGAAAATGGTTATTTACGTTCGGTACCCTCAAAATAGCTAGAAACAACTGAAAAACTTTCTCTTCAAGTTTTTTTTTGGAAAAGCAAAAAATAGTAATCTCTTCAAACAACACGATATCAATTTAACTTGAACATAACCTAAGACCAGAAGTTTATGACTTCTTATCCTGGCAAGTATTGGACTCTATCCATATCCGGAACCATCTCTGTTAGCCAACTTCTTATTAGGTCCGATCACCGCGCCACCTACGGCGCTTTTCTCATTTTAAGCTGGCAGACTGATTTTCGCGCCAGCAGCGGGCAAGTAACGAAACTTTAAGGTGTGTCCTGTGGTTTGAGGTAGCGAATCAGAAACAGCTGTTTTAATAGACTGCTAGAAATTCCGTTCAAACTAGTGTAGGGTCCAAGGCCCACGGATTGTAATGGATTTTCAGAGAGTTCTAGAAAGACGGCTTTTCAACTATTGGCGCTAGTGGGGAGGAAACTTTCAACCCTCTTTTACGAATGCCATAGGCAATTTTGACTTGCAGGGATGGATACTATATAAAGCCTTAGTGTCCAATACTTCCCAGGATAAGAAGTCATTAACTTCTGCTATGACTAACGCGCATTCATTCTTCAAGTCCAAAGAAAACATGGGCTAAATGGCTTAATTAAGTAAAAATAGTTTTTCCAACAAAGTAATGTCATTGTTTCTGAATAATTTGAGGATGCTGAACACGAATATCGAATTTATTTTCAATTTAAAATAGTGCATTTATACCGGAAGATTCGTCTCCTTTTGTGTCAAAACTGGATGAGCAATTTCACATTTAGCACTCAATGATACTTTTGACTCTACCCCTTCAGGAGTCGTGTCTACGAGTGTTTTGGCCTAAAAAAACTTTTCGCATGAAATAGCTGTTTCATTCCGAAGTTTAATCGTACATATAGCTGCCATGTGTATTTTTTTTAAGTAAGCGCGAAACGTTTTTTTTTCAGATCTTGGATACAGAAGTTCTTTTCTTTACTTCAGGACCAAATACTCCAAAACTTTTTCACGTATCCCTTCCTGTATATCAAACTGGCCAACTGATACTCAGTACTGTACCACGTGATGAAGTATCTTCAACAAGTGAACCCATGAAACTTCTAATGCTGGATTCGGCCATTTTTCTTGGTACCATAGTGGCCATTTTGGTGGTATCCGTCACGTATCTTTGCATGACTCGAAGATCCGGGTTGAGAGAGCGCCAGATTAACTTCTCAAACTTTTTTCGAACTGTTTGGGTATTCTTGCTCCATCTTGTTTTAAATTGTTAAGTACCCTTCAAGTTTTACATGTCGCTGTTAAAAATTTCCATAAGCTTATAATGCGTAAGTACGGGTTTGCATTATATAACATAGGCCTTGTTCATATGATACAATATTGAGACTTCTGCTTCACATTTCTTCTATGAATTTGACCTAGTAAACCGAAAATAGAGGCATTTCCTTTCATCAAAAAGAACTTAGTTGTTAAATTTTAGTGTCGATGTAACATTGTTTTAAATGACTGACTTTACACTTCAGCTGATTTATCTGTTTTGGGACGGGGATTACCATCGAGGATTTTGCTTGGATCTTGGACTTTGGCGTCGTTTGTCCTGATATGGTGCTATTACAGTTCCATGAAATTAGAAATGGTAATTTCGCGTTCAGATCCAGTTAACTCCATTGAAGATTTGCTGAAAAAACCCAAATTGGAACCATATATCCCCGGTGGAAACTTTAAGAAGGCGATAGAGGTGTGTTCATTTAAAGTAACCCAACCAAACTACGGTAAAAATTAATTTCTCATTTGTTTCATTCATTTATTTTTTCAGTCGTCAGATTCTACGTACAATAAGCTTCGAGAGAGAATGGCTTTAAACGGGCACTATTTTTTGGGCCCTGACGCCCAGTTTCTAGGGAAATTTGTTAAAGGAACGGCTTTGTTATTTTGCCAAGACCAGGTCGTTGATTCCATGGTTGAGAAGTTAGCTTGGATATTGGCTGGACAAAAAAGGTTATTACACGTAGGAGAAAGCCTTTATGAAATTGTTAGTGGGCACATGCTCTTCAACAAGAAACTGCCTGCAAATATCATGGAAAATATCAATTACATGTAAGCTCAAACAGTTCGTTATTATTCATCAGTTCATTTAATTTTTAATTGGAAATTTATAGAATTAGGTCTAGTAGACCGTTAGCTTGACAATAGTAAACCGCGTCTGATCATTAATTTTAATAATCATTTACTTGTTGACAGCATTGGACGAATAGTGGAAACGAGTCAATTTGAACCCAGAATGAGGAAGGTATTCTTTGATCACCGAAATGTTCTTGACACGGAAAAAGAAGAATTACAAGACGCAAAAGGATTGAGCCTGAGATTTCTATCCCCGATTTTCATCGTTTACCTTTATGGAATCGTACTGTCAGTTGCTGCAATTCTTGTCGAACGCATTTCGAAATGTTTACATCGTTTTTAAGGCAAAATACACGAAAACAACGGAGTTATTTCTCGAGATTCCTTTGTTTCATGTTTGCAATATCGAGTTTTGACTTTGCAAAAATTTTGAATCGTTCGTAACAATATTGGAATTGTACACGTATATACTCTTAAGTGCTACTTGTAGAAATCTCACTCAAAAATTTTACCGTGAATTTCGAGACTAAAAACGACAAGACGAGTTGACAAAGGACTTTTGTCCCGCACCTGTACTCGCTGAGCAATATATGCCTCTGAGTCCTGACAGTGATAATGATAATAACATAGCTGCTTTAAATATTGTATTAAAAATCCACGGTTAAGGCGCGTTTTCAATCAACCATTTTGCTGAATTTTATGCATCACTGTTGAAGCGCTTTCTATAGCACCATCACCTTGAAACATCGTTTACGAATCACCAAATCGCCTAACATGTCACAGTTAAAAAGCAAACCGGATTGGTGCCTCATACCGTTCCATTTTCAAATTGGTAATAAATTTATATTTTACTAAAATTAATTCAGAGACACAAAATACTAGCAAAGTTTAGACCCTCATATTATATCCATTTATTTAAAACTAACACATAAAAGTGGTGTTTCTTTCCGTTAATATCGGGCTTTCATAACAGAAGAAAATTGGCACAGGTGTGGAGTACGACATATCAGTCTGCTCATCTTGTTTATACAATTTCAATAGCCTCGAATCTAAGATCGTTAATTTACCTTTATCTAGCAGAAGTGTACTTTTAAAAGTTGATGTGCGCCTAGCTGGTAGTGTAAAAGTAGTTCAAATTTTAATAGCACAAGAGTGGACGTTTTAAACAATGCCTCTAAATAACGATGCCTATTGGTACGAATGAAAGAAGCATTAACTGGAGACGAAAACTTTGATACTGTCAAAGGCGAGACTGTGGAACTACTACTACTACTACTACTACAACTACTATTACAGGCGGGGTGAAACTAATAGCCTTATCGTACCTATCCATCATTCGATGTGGCTAAGAAGCATTTTCAATTTACTAAATTACTTTTCTATAGCGCACCCAAATTGGAAAAATATCTCATTTACGGAAATGAAAACGAGTGACCTGAAACCATCATGAATAGTATTAGTCCATTTGAACGCCGCAGTAGTCTGAAGAATCTCGCTTTGTTTTCCGCTGGATAACTTTTATCACGTGATCGACTGCCATTTATGGAGAGAGGATTTTGTTTTGGCAAATCTAACTCGATCACGTTCGTGATCACATGGGTTGTGATTTTGGTAGTTAATTATCGTCTGCAAATTTTCAAAAGTTGGCAGCGTCTATATTCTTTTAGATTTTACATATTTCTTGCACGTTTAGAAGTTAAAATTTCGAATTTAACTTATTATAATGCAACAAACAAAAGTGTATCGTTTACGAATGTTCGGTATCTGAAAACGGAATGAATAGCAATCGAAAACCAGTCCAAAAAATTACTATGTAAAGGTGTCTGGCAGCATTGCACCTTCGAAAATGACGCTTGGTTTTTCGCCGATATTTGAGCGACCGCCGTAGCTTCGGAGTTTCTCCAATATGGAACAGGACTATTTATAACACGCGAAACAGTATTTATTCAAAATGTAAAAATATTGTTGTTAAGAAAACTCGATTAGAATATGAAATGAATTCGTCAAAAACAAACGTTATAACATTTAGATTTGAAAAATCGATGATAATTCCATTAGAACAAATAATTAAAGTTTTGGCCGCTAGCGAAATTAATGCGTTTATAAAACGGACGCTCTCGAGCAACGTAACAACTTATCACGCATCCTGTAAAAGTATTAGCAAAGACTTGCTCGAACTCTTGGATCAACGCTGACTGTTATGTAACATGAAATAAAATTCAGCGGTAAGTTTATCAATTGCTGACAATATATGGCAAACCCGTTCCACTTCACCGATCGCTGAAAATTACCCATCCTGATTAGTGATTAAAAAATGCGCAATTACGTGAACCTTTGGTGGAAGCCCTGCCTTTCTGAGGGTAGCTTTTTCTCGTAACCCTTGTCGATCGCCGCATATATCTTAACCCTATCGATGATAATGGTGAGGAACACTTGATTAACTTTACCAAGAGATTTTTCAATGAGTTTTTAAACACCTCAGCTTTCTCTTTTTAAAGTGCTTTTCAATGATTTCCAAAGGGAATTAGCCAGAATATCATAAATAGACGTACTAAAGTATTGTAAACATTTCTTCAATTCTTTACACACGCTTGTTGCGTACTAATTTGCAATAATTTTAAAGAAATGCATTTTTTAATAACGAGGTTCACCTAACGAAACATTTAGAAGGTGCCATCAAGTAGTACAGCTCCCAATCATGCAGTTCACAATGCGAAAGCGAAACATTTAATTCACTTTTGCTCTCCCTTAAATGTTATCAAAAAAAAAGTGAACCTAATCATTGAATTTCATCATTCTGAACATCCTTACTTTGAAATTGCCCTTTTTTAAAAGAAAAATGTGCAATTGAGAACCGCGCGCTGCATATTGCTATTTAACAATTGTTCTTTTAAGTAGTAGAGTATAACGTCAGAAAATGTGCGAAACACTTCCGGCCAACAATACCTGCCTGAGGTTCGGCATTATTCAGGTAATTAATGGAACGTTACTTTGAATAGGGCTGCGCTAGCCTTGATTTTTGTCGGTTATCGAGGTTCGAGCCGAGCCTCGAGTTTCTTATCGAGGTTCGAGCCGAGCCTCGAGTTTCTTATCGAGCTTCGAGCCTTAAGCTGCATGTTCAAAATCTGATTTCGAACTTTTATCGAGCCTCGAATTTCTATGGCGAGTCTTAACGACTTTCAATTTTACCTCTTAATATGCTTTGAATTACTTTCCTTGGGAAAGAAAAAACCCTATTAATTCGTAGATGTAACAGATAGACTTTTATTTGACTATAAATACACTTGAATCCTTTTATCACCAATTGAAAGTACTTACGTGCACTGACAATCGCATACAAACCAAGCGTATTTTTCTATAACCAAAAGTAAAAGTCAAACTAAAGCTTCAAAAATTATTTTTAATTTTTTTCTTGGCGCAAAAGTGGAAGTAAAATTTACACTAATCAAATGTGGTCTTACAAAATGGATACGAACCTTACCAATAGAAAACCAGAATAATTTCCTATTTTGCGTGTAACTGCAGCGTCTGAACAGCCAGCAGATAGTGTTAGATGGGTACTCCTGACCTCTTACCTAATCTAGGATCTTACCGACAACTGATTGAACCTCGATAACCTTAAGTCTTGGTCTCGAGCTTTTTTCAAAAGTTGCTTATCGAGTCTTATCGAGGGCTCACACAGGCCTAATTTTTAAAATGGGAGTCTGTAAACTAAATAAAATTTACAGCCAGGTGTGGAACATTTAGTCGAAAACGTCGGAAAAATTCAAGTCTTTGATCCATACATGGAAAATCAAGCTTTAGTAGCATTTATGTTGTTAACATATACGAAAAGTGTCACGTAAAGTTTATATTTTGTTGTTTTTCACTCGTCATGCACGATTGTGAAAATAATCACGAACCTTTATGCACTGATTAATGATATTTAAGTTTTTGAAATTAAGAGTTATTCGAAACTAAATTCTAAAATTAACAGGGCTTCCACCAGGTCCCCTAGCCCAAAAGTCCTTAATTAGTCCTATTTTGAGATTCTGGTGGGAGTACTGATATGGAAATAGTCGATATAATCCTTAATCAAAAACGCATTTATGTAAGAAGAGCGTTGAACGTAGCAAATTCACTACCCATCCTCGCATACTTTATTGAGAAACTTTGTCTGCTTATATTTTGACTCCACCCACAAATTCTGTGTATAGCAACTTTTAGAGATCGAAAATGTTGTTATTATCTCTATAACTCCCGATTTAGTGGAATTAAGTTTTAAAGTTAAGAATATATATATAATTGATGTTGAAGAAAAACTAGATACTTAAAAAAAGAAACATCGATTATTTATATTCTTAACTTTAAAACTTAATTCCACTAAATCGGGAGTTAAATCGCATTGTTGTCCACTTTGCTTTTTTACCACTGGCGCAATTTCGGAACAAAATATTTAACCACGAAAATAGAGATAAGAATGACATTTTATATCTCTAGAAGTCGCTATATACAGAATTTGTGGGAGGAGTCAAAATATAAGCAGACGAAGTTTCTCTATAAAGTATGCGAGGATGGTACTAGAGGCTAAAGCTACGATCCGACGTTCTTAGTACATAAATCCGTTTTTGCCTTAATTGATATAAAATCATGTCTCTTTTAAATATCTACATTGATCAGAATTCTTAAAATATTTTTAAATTATATTCCATTAAAAGAAATTTAATTAATGTATTGAGTGTTCGAGTTCAATAATCTCAAAAATATTCAATTTAATGACGAGTTCAACCGAGATTTACTATTATCAGAAGTGAGATGAGACTAGAAGTGAAGGGCTCTAGCATTGGTAGTAGATCCTGGCGCTAGTGAACAAATTTGAGGATTTTATGCCGCTTCCCACGCGCCTACACTTCTGAGAAAAAATTGGTCGAGTTCCAAAAATATTTCCTACCCCCTTCCCCTCAACCTAAAGCGGCCGAACACAGACGCGGCTCCTTGAATCTAGTTCGGCCATCTACCACCGCGAGCGTCTCACGTTTTGGAGGGAAAATTCAGAAACCGCTACTAGAGGGCCAACCGCTCTTGTGTTATCAAGAATATTCACCTTCGCCGAGTGAAGAATTTGGTTAGCTCAGTACTTCTGGTCTCATCTCACTTCAGCTATTATGAATGTTACATTTCCACACTCGTATTTTAAAAATTTTTCTCAACTTAATATAGATGGAAATACGTAAGCTATAATGACACAGTCAGTGCCCTTCAGCAATTGAACGAAACCATTTCTGGTAGAACAGGGCACATTAAAGGTGCAGCAATTAAATTAGGTGTAAGTATTGATATTATCAGAAGGGAATAAGAGAGAAGGGAGACATTAGAGCCTGCTTTGGTAACGAGAGTCCGACCAACCTCAAGAAAACCGCGAAAACTTTGCGCAAGTACACAGCTTTTAACCAATTTACTGCAAAAATAGTTCTTTAAGTTCTCCGCGGTATCGGCCCATTTGTCTGCTAGATTTTCATTCTCCAAAGGCTTAGGGCTGTCGATGTTTCGTTCTTGTGTAATTATAACCTCAAGTATGTATTTTATTTATATACCTTTAAATTATTTGATTTTGGTATGTTTTCAATACCCGTGTATCTAAATTAATTGCACAGCTTGATTTCGTTTATCAACATGAAATTCGGCCATTTTTATCTTCTTCAATGTAAAGTTGTAAACAAAACTACTTTTTATTCGTCAACCGAGACGTCACCTTCTTATGTGACGTCACAGCTAAGGCAGAAGTTCGATAGCCAATCAGTGAAGGGTAGTTGATTTGAGGTTAGTAAGACTGTTGTTACGAGTGTAAAGCATTGTGGAGATATAAAGTGTGTCCCTTCTCTCTTATTCCCTTCTGATATTATTACTGTTAGTAATTTCCTGCCCCCATTAACGGAACGTGAAATAGTGTTTCTCTTGGAAACACGCTTTCATTCACTTAAAGCAACGCCTAGTTTAATCGTACACGTAGCTGCTACGACTGTAATGGACCATTGCTATAAATACTTAAAGAAGACATCGCGCAGGGGCAAGGCCGCTATCGGAGATTATTCCCCTCGGGAAGCCCCACATGAGCGGTTCCCGTATATGAGCGGATTTCGTAACAGTGGTTCCGTAAATAGCGGTTTCCCGAAATGGCAGTTTACCCATTACAGCAGTTATCGATACAGCGGTTCTGGTAAACGCGACGTACCGTTACATCAGTTCTCTAAAGAGCAGAAAAACAGGGATGCGAAAACGATAGTTGTTTATTATGGTAAAGGCTGGGTTATATGAACTCAAATAGAACTAGATCAGATATGGATAGTTTGGTTAGGTTAAAGTTGATTTTTTTAACTCAATAGCATTAGGTCAGGTCGGGTTGGGTTTTTTAGGTTTTGTTTCGTTTGGTTAGAGTTAGGTTAGTAGTATTTTGGAAATAATATAACAATGTTGTGCCTCTTCCAAAATATTGTTGCTTATCTTCATTGACTTCCCAAATAATAATATTTTTTCCAAAAAATTACTGTTTACATTTATTTATTTCCGAAATAAAATAAGCTTTCTCGAATTATTTCAAATTTTCGAAAGTTTATTTTACCAACTTACTGAGGGTTTAAAATTTTTTTACTATTATTTTCGAACTCCCCGTGGTCTAGTTTAGCCAGAAACCAATTTGGGTTGGGTTAGTATAACCCTACCTAATTGTAGCACCTGTATGAAATTTGGTGTCATTGCTTATTATTCTATTATAAACATTCAAATTGATTTAAGCCGTGCATTGGGGTATTTTGTCGTAAACACATTTTGGGGGAATTTATCCCTTGGTTGGGGGGAATTTTTCATGTGGCTGGGGGTTTTTTGTCATCGACATCCATTCGGGGGATATGGTACGGGGTATTTGTCCCATATAGCCGGGTATTATGTCCCTTTTGGCTCTGATGGGAGGATTAAGACCGGGGGACTATGTCCTACATTCTTGGCCCTACATGACAGAAAAATAATAAACCTACAGAGTTTTCCCCGCTTCATTATCAAACACAATATTTAAGTGTAATTTAAAAAAATTGAAAAACACGATCCATTAGTAGGTCATACTGATTAAATGATCACAGAAAACGGTAGTTTTTGAAACCAATGAAAATAACTATATTGTTAAGAAATGCTCAAAACTCAAGGCAGCCGCTATTCACTAAAACAGAAGGGTTGAACATCGCCGCTGTTTTTTGGAATCGCGGTTGCTATATCGAGAACTGCTCTTCCGGGAACTGCTGATACGAGGTACACCAATTCCCTCACGCCAAGAGGCAACGTTAGAGGGAGCCCACGTTCACTACACGCGGGACGCTAGTTGACTCGCAATTCCTCTAGCGGTGAGGGAGAAATAAGGCTCATATGGCGTTTGCTTCTCTTGTGGTGTTAAAGGAATGGTCTCTTTGTTCCCATCGGAATATATAGATTTCTTCTACAAGCGCCTACAGACTCCATACTTAATATCTGATTGAAGTTAAGGGGAAGGGTTATATTTTTGTGAAACCGCCCGCTCATTGTTCCTCGAGTAAACACTTTTCGTTGGTTATTCGCAACCGTCGACCAGGACGCGGAAAGAGAATTTGTTGCTAGTTACGTTAATGTCACGTGATTTGTAAGTTCAAATCGCATAGTTAGTGTTGCCGCCGTCCCATGTCACATTGTAATTTTTTACCGCAAGGGCTGCGACGACATCAAAAAACCGGTTTAAATTGCCAGAATTTCATATTGACTCTGTGTCTCTATGGTTCAAATACATTACTCATGACGTCATGAGCGACGGTTTCTAACCCTCTTCCACCATAATTCAAGCAGATAGATGCTGAAAATGGTTTCTTAAATATTCCAAGTAGAGGAAATCTATTGTTCCTGGTTCTAAATTTCAAACGTTATGTTTGCGTAGAAACAACAGAGCAATTTGTACACATTTTACTTTTACTTTTAGCGCCTTTACTTATCATAAATAAAATTTAGCCCAAAATTGTTTTCAGATCATTGACACAGAATTCATGTTCTTTGCGATATATAGTCCACAGCCTGTTAGTATATCCTTTCCTGTTTATCAAACTGGCCAAGTCATATTCAGTACAGTACCTCGTGATGAAGATTCTTCGACAAGTGAACCCATGGAACTCCTAATACTGGATTCATTAATTTTTCTTTGTACCATAGTGGCCATTTTGGTGGTATCCGTCACGTATCTTTGCATTACTCGAAGATCCGGGTTGAGAGAGCACCAGATTAACTTCTCAAACTCTTTTCGGATCGTTTGGATATTCTTTTTCCATCTTGTTTTAAATTGTTAAGTAACATTCAAGTTTACCAAAAATTAATGAAGAATTTGTTTAATATTTCCATAAGCTTATAACGCGTAAGTACGGGTTTGTAGTAGGGGCATATATCATCGGCACTGTCCACACAAGACATTTCTGCCTCATTTTCATTCCATAATGAATGAAGAGAAAAGAGGCATGGCCTACTGTGATTTCCTACCTTGGCTGTGCTCAACAACTTGCAATGTAGTTCAATTTTTTGCTAATAATTTTTCACTGCGAATTTGACGTCACGTTGCTAATCGAATCGTCAACGAAGTAATCGACTGGAGTATCAGGTTCTTGCGCATCCATTTCGTAACGTTAATTGTTATGGCGACTAAGTTTTTTACGCGAGCTATTCGGGATATTTTCAAAATTGTCCCAATTACAAGAAAATAATTAATTTACTTTAATAGGAGTTTTGACCCAATCATTTAGGAAATTAAATAAATTTAAACACTGCAGTAGACGCCATTTTCACAACGCACCAATCGGTCGTTCAAAAGTTTTATAAATACTTTGCCAAAATAAACGCTAAAGAGAAAAAATGAATTTTCGGAACTTATAGTTGGCAATCATGGTTTCTGTTTCCAGCAAGGCTGCCGTGATGAGGCGTTCCTATAATAGAACAGTACCACTAAGAGATCCAGCTTTATTCACTTTTAACGGATGAGTGCTCGTAGCAAATAACATTTTGACTAAATACTAGTAGTGGAGAGTGTGCTAAGCTTACCGGTGTTATTTGCTCTAGGCCAGGGATGCACATACCACATCTCCGCCTACTTTTAAAGTTGTTATAAAAATTGCATTAGCACAAAAAGGTATAGCTAATGCATATGGGTGTACCTCGTATCAGTAGTTCCCAGAAGAGCAGTTCTCGAAATAGCAACCGCGAATCCGAAAAACAGCGGCGTTGTTCATAACTGCGGTTTTAGAAATAGCGACTGCTATTTTGGGAAAATGCAGTGTTTATCTTGTACCTTCGAAGTATCAAAAAGGATTGACTCGTTAAAAACGAGATTTGACAACAATGAAATAACGGTAAAAGAATACCTTGTATTTGCTATGATCTAAAGTCTCAACAATAATTAGGACTGTTCACAAGCTCGAGCCAGCTCGGACTCGTGACGAGCGAGCCGAGACGACATTTTGGCGGTTCGATTAATTAACGAGCGAGCTTTTTTAAGGTCGAGCCGAGCCGATAGGCATCAAGCCACTTCGACTCGTGGGCTTGGGGTTCAAATAATTAACTTTACGCTGACCTGACCCAACGTAACCAAACCTAACCTAATACTATTAGGGTTCAAATACTTAACTTTACGCTGACCTGAGCTAATACTATTGAGTTCTAATAACCAACTTTAACCTAACCTAATTATCCATATCTGACCTAGATCTATTTGAGTTCACAAAAACCAGCCTTAAAATAATAAACAACTATCGTTTTTCGCATCCCGTATTTTCTTCTCTTTAGAGAACTGCTGTAACGGTACGCCGCGTTTACGAGAACCGCTGTATCGGTAATAGCTGTAACGGGTAAACTGAAATTTCGGGAAACCGCTATTTAGGGAACCGATGTTATAAGGGCCGCTATTTTGGAATCCGCTAATATGGGAACCGCTCATGTAAGGGCTTCCCATGCATAAAACCTAATTTCTTGGTAAAATAATTAAAACCACGTTTAAAATTGAACTTGGTTGTTAAATTATAGTGTCGATGTTACACTGTTTTAAATAGCTGACTTTATTATCATGACTTCAGCTGATTTATCTGTTTTGGGACGGAGATTTCCAACGAGGATTTTGCTTGGATCGTGGACTGTGGCGTCGTTTGTCCTGATATGGTGCTATTACAGTTCCATGAAAATAGAAATGGTCATTTCGCGTTCAGATCCTGTTAACTCCATTGAAGATTTGCTGAGAAAACCCAAATTGGAACCTTATATATATGATGGAGCTTTTAAGGAAATTATAGAGGTGTGTCCATTTAGAATAACAAAACCAAACTACAATAAATAATTGATTATTTTCCTTTCATTGATTTATTTTTTCAGAAATCAAATTCAAAGTATACCAAGCTTCGAGAGAGAATGGCTTTAAACGGGCATTATTATAAACATCTCGACGCCCAGATTAACGATAAATTTCATGAAGGAACGGCTCTGTTTTTTTTCATGGACCAGATCGTGCACACCTTGATTAATATAAATGGCAAGGAATTGAATAAACGATGCCTATTTCACATTGGAGAAAATGTATATGAAAGGGTTCATGCGCATATGATCTTCAACAAGAAACTGCCGGCAAATGTCATTGAAAATCTAAACTATATGTAAGCTCAGGAAGTTTGGTTTTAATTAGGCTTGTGCGAGTACTCGGCTCGAGGCTCGAAAACGAAATTTTAATGGCTCGAAGGCGATATCGAGCCTTAAAAATGCTCTGCCTTGGCTCGAAAAAGAATCCAAATCTAATTTCAATGTCTTTCGAGTGCTCCTAATAGAGTTCATTTTGCAAGGAACTCTCGGGAGGTCCGAGAGTTCTGGTACTAGCTTGACAATTAGACTTGACAGAATTAAGTAGCTATATGTAGAGGCAAACAAGAAAGCACTTCTAGCTTGGCTACCTTGATTTGTTGGCCAGCTTGATGAGCAACGTGTATTTTAGGCCGCTGATAAGGTTTACTCTTCCCATGTAGATTATGTTATTTTTGAATAGATAAATAGAAAAATTAAAACCCTTTAATTAGGCCTACTCGAATAAATAATCTTGACAAGGAAAGAGGCTCGAGTACTCAACATCACATTCAAGACTTGGCTCAATACTTGAATCCGTTAAGCCAAAAATCAATGCTTGCACACCTTAGTTTTAATCAATGGTTCATAGAATAATTACTTCGAAATAGTATTGGGTCTAGTAGACTGTCAGCTTGACAATATATAGTAAATAGCGGCTTACCATTGATTTAAATAATCATTTATTTGTTGATAGCATTGGACGAATGGTAGAAACGAGTCAATTTGAACCCAGAGCAAGAAAGGTACACTTTGATAACCGAAAAGTTCTTTATACGGAAAAAGATCAATTACAAGACGCGAAAGAATTGAGCCTGAGATTCCTATCGCCGATTTTCATCGTGTACCTTTATGGAATCGTTCTATCAGTTTTTGCAATTCTGGTCGTGTTGTAACAAAATATTAGTATGCATGTGGATAAATAGATGGCGCGATAAGCAAGGAAGGGGGTAGGAAGGAGGAGGGAGAAAGAAAGGGAGAGGGAGGAAAAAGAAAAGACACTCTTCGACTGGCTCAAGGATGAGTCGCACGCTAATGTTATCTCTAATAAATACATAAGGATTTTGGTACAAATAAATGTTGTTAAGTGTTAGCAAACCTGTCTGATTAATTCAACATACAAACACAACAAATTGGCGACGGAGATGGGATTGATGTAAACAGATTAATCTACATAACTGATGCATTAATAAAAGATCCCTGAGAAATCCTGAAGGAGATACAGAAGCAGAAGACGTCCATGAGGAACTGGAAACAAGGCTTAGCAACGCGTGTACACACGAGGGCAAGTTTTGGCTCCAATTTTCATGCAAATTACAACCACGGATTCAAGATACGGAAAGAAATCCAAGGATACAACTTACACAGTCATCTACAGATGTCCACGAGGGACTGGGAAAGGCTTAGCATTTCGTGTACACACTAAGACGTCCAGGAGGAATTGGAAAAAGGCTTAGCAAAAACGTATACATACCAAAGCAAGCGAAGATAATACAGAATGGCAGAACGGGAGGAAGAACCACCAAGAGTACAGGGAGGAAGACTGCCATATTACGAGAGCCAAAAAGAATCTTGGGCTCAATACTCCATACGATTAAAATCGCATTTTCTAGTTAACAGAGTACCTGATAACATGAAGGCCCCAGTACTATTCACAGTCCTGGGCCCCAGCGAACTTTCACTACTTACAAATCTAGTCTTACCGGAAGATGTAACTACAGTATCTTTCGACATACTTATGGACAAGATGAGTAAACATTTCAACCCTACACCATGCAAATATGTTGAGCGTTTCCATTTCACGAAAAGAGTCCGAAAAGCGGGGGAGTCTCTAGCAACGTACATGTCAGAACTCAAGCGATTAACGAGATACTGCATAATGGGTACCAATTTGGAAGAGCGCTTACTAGAGCAGCTCGTTCTAGGAATAAATGATACAGCTATGCAAAGTAAAATCTTCGAGGAATGCGAGAGAGACGCTAACATTACGTTAGAAACAGTTCTCAAGGCCATTCAAGGAATGGAAACTGCTTCTAAGAATACACAAGAAGTGAAGATCCAACAGGGATGGAACTCTAATGGAAATACAAGCTCCACCATCAACGCTGTTGGCCCCAATCAACAGCACGGATATTACAAAAATAATCAACGGAAAATTCCCTCCAATAATATGGATCAAAAAGGACGTCACCAGCCTATTCGATCTACGGCAAGTAACACGTATATATGCATGCGATGTAATAAACCAGGACATATGGTTGACGAATGCCCATACTCTCAAGAGACTTGCAATAGATGCCAAAAGAAGGGGCATTTAGCAGCAGCATGTTTGAAACCTTCAGTAAATCCTTCATCAAACCCACCTAAAACTAGCAAGTCACGCAATCATAGGAAACCCAGAGGTAGTAATCATATACAGAACACTACCAATCAAGGAAGTACACACTCCAGCGATACAGTCGAGTATGGATTTCCAGTTTACAACGTCATGACCTCAGACCCAACGTTCTCGGAGGACGATAACTACGTACCGCCTGCCGAAATATTGAACTTAGAGATCAATGATACGACTGTTCCGTTCGACCTGGATAACGGTTCAGGACATGCTATGATTACAAAGATGTGGTATGATAAACTTACGAACAAGCCAGAAATACATCCTTTCAATCAGGCGCCACTACAGGCATACACTGGTCACGTTCTACAAGTCGTAGGTCAAGCCAAAGTCTCAGTAAGCACAAATGGAAACACCGCGATTCTCCCAGTCTTAATCGTACAAGGAAAAGGACCGAATCTCTGCGGTAGAAAATGGCTCTATTCATCTCTAAACATTTTACCTTCCATATACAACGGAACAAGAGTATACAAAACCCTTCAGCCAAGTAGTGAACATGCCAATAGCAAGCTACAAAACATATTGCAAAACAACGCTGAACTTTTCTCACCAGGATTAGGAAAACTAAAGGGAGTAAAGGTGCAACTTCACCTAAAGGAGGGCGCTGTTCCGAAATATTGCAAGGCGAGAACAGTTCCTTACGCCCTCAAGGAAGACGTGGAGGAGGAACTCCAACGAATGGTCAACGTGGGTATATTGGAACCCGTTGCCTTTTCTGATTTCGCTTCACCGATAGTTCCTGTTCAAAAGATACGTAAACCAGAGGTACAAGAAGACGGAAAGCAGCCGATTAAGAGAAACGCAATACGAATCTGCGGAGATTTTAAAACTACGGTTAACCCAAATCTGGATACAGAGATCTACCCATTGCCCAGAGCAGAAGAAATATTTTCCAAGCTGGCAGGCTGCAGATTCTTTTCAAGGCTCGATCTCAGTGAAGCCTACAACCAATTGGAACTTTCCCCAAAATCTCAAGATTTCACAGTGATTAACACGTCCAAGGGACTTTTCCGATACAAACGTCTACCTCAAGGTATATCATCATCGTCAGCATTATTTCAGCGACACATGGAAGCAGTATTACAACATCACCGTAACGTTTCACCCTTCCAAGATGATATTCTCATCGGGGGTAGAACGGAAGACGATCATCTACGAAGCCTAGACGCAGTATTAACCACACTACGGGAAAACGGTCTGAAACTCCGAAAAGAAAAATGCAAATTTCTGGAGAGACAGGTGGAATTCTTAGGACACCTTCTTGATGCTGAAGGCCTCCACCCGCAAGAAAGTAAAATCATTGCCATAATGGATGCTCCACAACCGGAAAACCTAGAACAGTTACGTTCTTTTCTAGGACTTCTAAATTATTATACAAGATTCCTACCGGACAATAGTACAAAATTAGCTCCTTTATATGAGTTACTTCATAAGGAAACGACGTGGACATGGTCTGCGACGCATAAACAAGCATTCCAAGACGCAAAGACCTCCATTCTCCAATCAAATCTACTCGTACATTACGACATATCACGCGAGGTACACCTTGCCACGGACGCTTCACCAGTAGGTTTAGGCGCTGTGATATCCCATGTCAATGAAGATGGAAGAGATCAACCAATCGCTTTTGCATCCAGGAGTTTGACTACTGCCGAGCGAAATTACTCGCAAATTGAGAAGGAAGCTCTTGGAATAATATTCGGCGTAACCAAGTTCCGGGATTATTTATACGGAAAAAAGTTTACATTACATACGGACCATCAACCTTTGGTTACGTTATTTGGGGAAAAGACCCAAATCCCTCCAATGGCAGCGGCCAGGATACAGCGCTGGGCGCTCGTACTTTCTTCATACACGTACACAATCAAGTTCCGCAAAGGCTCACTTAATGGAAACGCGGATGCGTTAAGTAGGTTGCCGTTAAAAATACAAGCTACTGTAACACCCGTTCCATCAGAATACGTACTTCTTCTACAAGATCTAAATGCTGGCCCTCTCTCGGTTAAAAAGCTCGACATCTGCAGTCAGCAAGATCCGATTCTCAAGTTAGTAGCAAATTACATGCGAAAAGGATGGCCACACGGAAAAATACCGCTTGATCTGGAACCATATCACCGCGCACGATTAGAGCTCTCAAACTTCGATAACATAATACTCAGAGGAAACAGGATCGTCATCCCTACGGCCTGTCAAAACGAATTATTGGAAGAATTACACAGCTCCCATCAGGGAATCGTAGCCATGAAAAGTTTGGCCCGGGCGAAAATATGGTGGCCAACAATAAATACGGATATTGAACAAAAGGTTCAATTATGTAGCGTATGTCAAAATGCGGCACCAATGCCGAAGGCAAAATTTCACGAGTGGAAGAAACCCGCAGGACCTTGGGAACGAGTTCATCTTGACTTCGCAGGTCCAATTGAAAATAAATACATCTTAGTCACTGTCGATGCCTATAGTAAGTGGATTGAATTGGATATTACAACAACCACGTCGACAGAAGCGGTCATCAGATGCTTGCGACAACACATCTCAAGATTCGGGATAATTCCAACCATTGTAACCGATAATGGCACTTGCTTCACAAGTGAAGATTTCAATACATTCACGGCGCAGAATGGCATAACCCATTTAAGAACAGCTCCGTATCACCCTGCAAGCAACGGACAGGCAGAGCGCACCGTCCGTACTGTTAAAGACTCGCTAAAGAAGATCAGTCAACAAGCCATCGATACCTTACACGAAGGGTTAGACACTTTCAAGGCGGGAACTTTGGAAACTAGACTAGCCCGTATCCTGTTAAACCATAGGAGAACTCCTAACGTATCAGGGAAATCACCAGCGGAGCTCCTGCTGGGACGCCAGATAATGTCGCGACTCGACATATTTCACCCAACGAAGAAGTTCCACAAAAGGACGGAGACACCAGACGTTTCACAATCTGCAGATTCTGAAAACAAGCATTTCAAACTATCCGATCCTGTACACGCCAGAAATTTCGGTAGAGGCCCCAAGTGGTTTAAAGGAACAATCACGAAGTTACTTGGTCAAACCATGTGCGAGGTCGAGACGGCCCAAGGAACCATAAGGAGACACCATAATCAACTTCGCCGACGAGCACCAGATCCAGACAATAGCTCAGCTACCGACACGGAAGCACCGCCGGCGGAAACGCAAGAAATCTCCAATCCGAGACTAGGAATTGGGTTACCAGTTTTACTACCCAGAATGCCGATATTTCCTGAACTCGCTGCAGCACCTACAGAGGCAGCCATGGCAGAACCACCAGCAGTTACAACTGAACCGCACGTCACCACGACTGAACCATCAGTTCCACAGGAGGTACGTTCACCTGGTCAACTTCAAATAGACGCAGCAACCGCAGCAGGCGACCCAAGCTCCAACGCACCGCTTGCTACTCCTAAGACGCAAGGAACACGTCCACAGCGTCAACGTCAGAAACCAGCCCGCTTTCGCGAATAACTCTACCATTGCATATCATTCGATCCTCATTTCATGTACAAAACAAAAAAAAAAAAAAGGGGGATATTGTTGTAACAAAATATTAGTATGCATGTGGATAAATAGATGGCGCGATAAGCAAGGAAGGGGGTAGGAAGGAGGAGGGAGAAAGAAAGGGAGAGGGAGGAAAAAGAAAAGACACTCTTCGACTGGCTCAAGGATGAGTCGCACGCTAATGTTATCTCTAATAAATACATAAGGATTTTGGTACAAATAAATGTTGTTAAGTGTTAGCAAACCTGTCTGATTAATTCAACATACAAACACAACAGGTCGAATGCATTTTTCACCTCATTTGTAAGTGTAAAACTATAAAACACTAAAACAAGAGTGATTTCATTTGAAATGAAATTATCGCGGATGAAAACGACATCACTAATTGACAATGCAAAAAATGTAATTGAAATTAACAGATTCCCATGTTTATTTACCAATTTGTATCGTTTAGCCCATATGTAGTTAACGTTTTTCAAACGTTATAAAGATAAAGTCCTAAGCAACAGCCGGCTCCATTATAACCCCTTACAATATGGCTAACCTTCTAGACACGAATTTTATCTTGCCAAAGGCAGAAACCAATCAGACCTAGTGCCTTATTTCTGATTAGTTCCAGCCTCTGGCTAAACTAGCCTTTGCCAAGCTGCTTAGCCACTGTGTAGTAGAAAAGTTATCTTTAAGGGGCACAAGCGAAGCCGCGCTTTGCTTGGTATTCGAATTTTACATATGCGAAATGCTTAACGTGATTGCTAGTAAAAGTATTTAATGTTTAATATTGTGCAAATCATTAGAAATAGTGCCGCTTTGTAGAACTAAATATTAAAATAAAACTGAGATTTTTCTCAAATTTAATTACTATCTTCCTCAAAGTTATCCTTTATAAGCGCGCGTTTCAACCGATTCATCGAATTGACACGCGATATTTTCTAATAACGAGATAAGAAACATTTTCTCAACTTTCTCGGTTTTTCCCTCAATTTGATTGTGAGACCCAAACACTATTGCAAGATGTGACGCGATGCTATAAGAACAATCCAGAATTCCTCGTCTTTAAAATTGGCTAACTGGGAAAAAAGTCGATCTATCGGCGATAGTTGCTAAGTTAAAATGACGTTGTATTTGTGATTAGGCTTTATTTTGATTAGCTCCATTATGTACAGTGTAAAAATAATAATACTCTTCACTACTTTATGTAATTATGGTGTGGGGCTTTCAATATATATTTTAATTTCGTTTATGAACGCTTAAGATGACATCTTTTGGCTGCAGAACAAAAGCGCGTTTCACATATTCAATAGGAATCTGAAAAAATACGAATTCAAAAATTGATCAAATTATTCTTAAATTTTGTTTAAATTTCACGGGTTTTTCTAATTTTCTAAATTTGGTTGTCACATAAAGATTTTAATGTCTTAAAAAAAAGGTCTTAAAATATTCATCTCTTGTATTTCTTATACAAGTGCAATACTCCGTGTGGTTTTCAATGGGCTCAGGTTGTACAGCACCCAATAACGATCTAATGCGATACAGTGCCTCGCATTCAATACTCGCGGGACCACGACACTATAAGGTGCCATTTTTAGTTTAGCACACATTTTTTCTCTTTCCGCAAGTTGTAGAAAATCAACACAATCATAAATAAACTCTTGCAGTAACAAATTTCAGCATTTCGGTTGAAAACACTAAATCCATCTGGTCTAATGAAGGTACTGCTTACTTGGTTAATTACTTAAAATTTGGACTCGAAATTTTGAGCGAACAAACGTTAATAAAACATCGTTTCCAGTTTCAATACATACCTTTGTCTGGGGACACGTTGCAAATTCCAAGTCTCGTAAAACATGCAAAAGACAAATCTTAATTTCTAAGTGAGCTAGACGTAGAGCAACGCAATTCCTAGGTCCAGCGGCGAATGGGAGATAAGTGTACGGTATCACTTCATTGTTTTCCTTAGGTAAGAACCTGCATGTGCCAAAATCAAAAGATGAAACTCAAGTATCGGACATTAACGATTAAAAAGGCCTATTACCTTTCTGGTCTGAACTCTTCGGGATTGGGAAAAAAATCTGGATCGTGATGCATCGCAATGATGGGTATTTGAACTAGCATGCCTTTCGGGATTGTAACTCCCGTTTCTCCGAGTTTGTAATCTTTTCCCGCCATTCTTTCAACTCTAAACGCAAAAATTGTTATTGTATCTAAAAGGATTTCGGTTAAAATTGCAGCGTACCGTGTCAAGGGTGGTGATAGTCTAAGGGTTTCGTCAATTACAGCTTCAATATATTTTGCCTCAAACACTGCCTCGGCATCCAGAGTTGTCTGCGTGATTAATATTTGCGCGTTTATCTTATTAAATAATTAATTTAAACCAAATCTAATCACATTAAGCAGAGATATCAGTTTTAAGGATTGATTACGCGACTAACCCTGTTTTCCCATATTCGGTCAACTTCTTCTTGAGCCTTCTTTTGTTTGTCAGGGTTGCAAGCCAAATAATACGATGCCATCGTTAAGGTTGTAGACGTGCTGTCGAAACCGGCGTTGAAAAACAAGATGCATTGCGCTAAAACGTCGTGTTTCGTAAGAGCTAAAGAAGACATTAAAAGGAAATTTGCCTCACTCAGAAATGGCACGGACATTGTTGGTTTCCTATTTGTACGTGAGGCCAAAGAAGATCAAGTAATGGAGGCTTGATCAAGTGTATATTTTACTGCGTTAATTTTAACTGCGCATGATAGGAACGCAACACGTAATCGCCGTCAGACGCCAGAGGAAGAATTAACGTCTGCCTCAGTACGATGCGTCAGAAAATTGCGCAGTAGCACAACTGCGCCGACGACCGGAGATTTTTTGGCAACCTTAGTTGTAACGTTACACCAAACGTCCCTTGCTTGATATTCCTTGTCAAAGTTAACTAGCGCCGAAAAATACTAAAATAGACACGTGATCTGCTCTATACTGACCAAGCTTCCCTCGCTTGGTCTTCCTTGACTTCACGTACTAATGGAAGGACAGACTTTTTCCAATTAAAAGGTTAAGGTTTCTAATTCCTTCATATCAAAAACGGGGATTAATGTTACAATAATCCGTTTTTCATTGTAAGGATCATGATAATAATCATCTGCCATCATAACCTCAAAATAAATATGATTCATCCATAAAATAAGCCCATGTTGACGACATGGCAAGAAGATTTCACTATCTCACTTGTTGGGCCCTAGCAGAATAGGCTTATAACGATTTAATAAGTCCTTGATATCCCTTACGTATTCGTTTAATTTGATCCACTTTCTGTATCGGTGTAGTTTTTTCATTCGGTTCCAGTTTAACTTCCTCCTCTTCTGTGTCCACTTTCATACTGTCCATCATTAGTTGAAGAAAATCGTGTCGTACCTAAAATATTTGTGGTTGATCAAATATCTTCGACTGCCACTCCTGAAAGATTTTACCTCTTTTGTTTTCAGCCTTCGTTCCATTATGGTATTTGTAACGTCTTTGAAGAATTCGAAGGTATCCTTCGAGAAAAACGCTAAACCAAGACGTTTTGCCAATTTAGGAAAGGCAACTGTTAAAATACGGAACAGCGGTAAGTCATAAGCATCTAGTTGAATATTTGTAGGGTGCAACAGTTCAGACGAACTCCTATTTTGAGTACAATGTGGCTCCATTTCCCGTGAAATTAGATCCCGCGTTCTTACGTCAAGCCTTAAACCCAGGTCTAACCATAACCGAATAACCCTTTCTAAGTGTCCATCATTTAGTCTTTTGTGGAACGTCTTGAGTCCTCCTCCCTTCCTTTACGTCAGCCCCTAAAATCGGGCCCCAAAACAAGAGAGCTTTTATTTCCCTAGTGGCGCCGCTCGACGGTTTAGTTTAAGGTTTTTCTTTTCATCGTGGGCTTTTTTTCTCCCGCTGTCTCCAACCTGTGTTTTTTAAACGAATAAAGCAGTACTTTTTCACCCCTTTTGCTAAAGGCATTTTTACGTTCTGGAAAAAAATGTTTCATGTAATTTAATACCAGGTTGAGGTGAGACAGATTAAAGGCGGCAGGGGGCAGACTAGTACTCTATAGATCCCATTCAGACATGTAAACTTAATGGTAAATAATAAATTTATGGTATAGCTACGTTTTATTTAAAATAAGTGTTCTTCCAATCTGTTCCACATTGTATAAATAAACATTTAAAAGCCCTCACAAATTAAAGTGGTTTTGAATGAAAACTGAGTATTGAAAATCTTGCTGGAGTAATGGACAAATTTATTATTTGGATCATTGTGAGAATCCAATCTCGTTCCAAAGGCCACATTCGCAATGACATCCAACGTGTAATTGCCATACAATCTTAACGTGTGTTTAAACTTGATTACTCGAATAAAAACTTGCAATTTGAACTTACTTTTTGGCATTAACATATTCTTGACTATTAGCGTATTTCTCAAAATTTGATGTCGAAATTTTAGAGCAGTCCGATATGATTGGAATCATCTGGATAAATGTTTTCATTTATTAAAGAACGTTTTGTTAAAAAAAATAGATGAAAACATGTTTTTTATCACATCTCGCTTGTCATACTAAAAGTCCACTAAAGGGTACACTTTCACGTCAGTAGTGTCTTACATAATTTAATACCAGGTTAGGGTGAGACGGTACATACTACATTGGCAGCAGGGGGACAGACTAGACCTCTATTAATCCCATTCAGGCATGTGAACTTAATTGTATGTTATCAACTTATGATAATACGCATCAATACTGAACCATTCGGTCAAAAACGGTACGAATGAGGCAAGCCATAACATTTTCCAGAATTCGAATGAATATGGCACGAACTGCGGCACTTTTTAAGTAACAAAACTTACATTTTTTAGTTTCCCTGAAGAAAAAGCCGGTGTTATTGTATTTCTTAAGTTTCTCCATCTGTCACCGCCTTTTAATGACGGTAATGAATCGTCAACAAATGGTTCTCCGCTCACGAACTCCTGAAACAAATTGAAAAACTCGTTCAAGTCGTCGTTTCTTTAAAAAAAATGAAGCAGTAATATTACTCGTTTAGAAGAAAACGTTGCAAAATCTTTAACTAAAATTAGTTTCACCAATTCAGGATCTGCCACGCAGATCACGGCATCTTTACCAATATACGCTCTAAAAATATCACACGTTAACCAGTAAATCAATTTAATTAACTTAATAATATTAATAATTTACCCGAAAAGCTTTCCATTTTCTTGACACATTTCGATGTCTAATTCAATGACAGACTAAATAATTTTAACGAAATATTTACTTTTATTAAACTTTTGGCTTAAATTCAAATTCACCAATGGTAAGAAACAAAATGAATTTTAAGTTCAGGTAAAATAGCATTATACCTTAAAAGAACCACTTACCCCTAAAGGGATTGGTTGAATTCTCACTGGCAGAGAGAGGTTCTGGCTAGCAGACGCCACAAAAACAATGGCGCTGCGGTAGTCCTCCCGTTTTTAAGACTTATTAAATGCTAATAAATTGTTTTGCAATAAGAGATCATTTATTTCAATTTTAATATTTAATTCCTTTTATATTTAGAAAAAGGCCGTTCTTTTAAGACATAATGTTATGCTACCTGAACTTTTCCTTCAAATAGTTATTTTTAGAAATAAAGCAAAAATTAATTTCAAATTAAATAAACGGATATTAAACCGGACAAGCTGTTAATGACGAAACTTATAACGTTACACTTAATTAAAATACATATATAAAAATTACTTATAATTAATACCTTTCCCATAAAGATGCCAACCAAATCACCCAAAATCGGGAAAGGTTTTGTTGACCGTATATTTTTTCCGACCCAATACGCGTATTTCCTCAGGTAAATCCTATCAAAATAATGCGAGTTTAATAATTTATAATAGCAGTTCATAACGTATTGTCAAATTCACCAGTAAAGTCCAAACGAGGTGCATAATGAGACCACAATTGCCACAAAAACTTTTAAAGCTACGATAAAAGACATTTTGACAGCTTTCTGGTACTTACAACTGGCTGCCTATCCGTCGAGGCTAGAATTTTGTCTGTTTATATTCCCGAAATAATGTTTGCGTTTTACGACGCAACGCTGAATGTTATTATGTTAGATCCAGACTCCCAAGGACTTTCAAACAAATAGATTAAAGTATGGAGGGAACCAGATAAGACGAAGTGTTTTTTAAAGGCAGACAAAGTACGGCTACACTTCAGAGTTTTAATATATAGGTTGTCTCTGATAAGTCTGCCATAATTTAAATTTGTTCTTCGGGAAAATTTGAGTCCAAAATGTTCTATCTCCATTTTGCCGTCCGGGCCACCGTTCTCAAGTTAAGATTTGAGTATTTTAAGGATGATCCCTTAAATTTATTATGAAACTCAATGACAATTATTTCTAATTTAATTAAGGGGTCATCACTAAAACAATCAAATCAAAACTTGACAACAGTGGCTCGGACGGCAAAATGGAGATAGAAGTTACATTTTCGACTCAAAATCGACCAAAGAACATCCTCCTTAATTTATGGCAGACTTATCATTATCAGAAACATCCTGTCGCTATATCGCTTGCGTAGAATAAACCGCGAATCCTGGTTAG
This sequence comes from Phalangium opilio, assembly GCA_019434445.1. Classification (NCBI taxonomy): domain Eukaryota; kingdom Metazoa; phylum Arthropoda; class Arachnida; order Opiliones; family Phalangiidae; genus Phalangium; species Phalangium opilio. The sequence goes on from JAEQBA010004123.1 coordinate 353,787, forward strand.
CAATCGAACAAATAAGATTAGGTATGCAATGATATTCGATATTTACATTCTGATTCCGGATCTACAATTTATCGAATATGATAGTTTAAAATCACTGCAATGATTACGAGAATCCGGTTTCATTATCAACAAAGCCTGATAAAAAGTCTAGCTTTTAATTTAACCCTTTCAAATGTAAAAACATATTTCAGGCTTACACGTAATTAACTATTTATTCGAATTATAGAAGGAAATATTAACATTGCCTAAAGCGACTAATCAAAGATACTTGGCTTGAACTTCTTCGAGACTTCAAATTGTATTGACATATGGAGTAAGACATAGCTATTTTCAATAGCCTTCGCTCCAAGAACGATACAGAAGTTTCATCTCGTAGAAGTGTACTATTAAATAAAGAGAAGTTGCTTACGCTGGTAATCTAAAGCTAATTACTCCACATTTGTATATCCTTTGTTATTAGGGACCAATATTGGTAAAGAAACTTATTATTTAGAATCAGGAAAGCGCTTTTTATCGTCAACGTTTGAATTTATAGCAAAAACTTTGTTGTGGGTCTATAAAAATTATTTGTAATTTTTTTAATTTACAATTTACAAACTTTGATCACGATTTATTTAAATTATACAATTCTATATTGATCAGTTTCGTTTATGAACGCTTAATATGACATCTTTTGGCTGTAAAAGAGCCGTACGTTTCATGTATTCAACGGGTATCTGAAATTAAACAAAGATTATTAAACGGTGAACTGCGCTTGTAAAACCATTACTTTTACAAGAAATACATGCAGCTAATAGAAATGATTGTGTAGCCATTTTCTCGAGTATCTAAGCGGGTTTTGTGGGAGGAGCTAGACTTATCATTATGTATGACGAATTTTACCTTTTCGCGTGCCTAGGGACTCGCCTTGCTAACAAACTAATGGAATTCCAGTTAGAAAGACGTCAGAATTATGACGCGTGACGGATAGCGCTCAAGCCCGACCCACAAAACCCGCTTAGCAATTAACATGAGAGATTTGAGGGCAGAATGATTCCTGATTTAATAATTTATAGATGAATATAAGTACACACTTTTGTCTGTGGACACGTCGTAAATTCCAAGTGTCTTAAAACGTGTAAAAGACACATCTTGATTTCTAATAAAGCTAGTCGTAAAGCAACGCAATTCCTCGGACCTGCGGCGAATGGGAGATACGTGTAGGGTATCACTTCGTTGTTTTCTTTGGGCAGGAACCTAAGCAAAAATCAAGAGTTAATAAACTGTTTTATGTTCTTGGTTCTGACATAGTTTCTTCGTCTCGGTTGTAAAGGTAAGAGATCTCAAAAACGTTGAGTTGCACAGTAACCTTAGCTATAATTTTGCACCATTTATAGTTATTCAAAGATTTTGGGTACAACTACGGTTCACGCTACAAGTGGACCTAATAGCTAGGAGGAGAGAAGTGATATTGAGTTGAAATCTGTTTAACTATAGAACCTTGTTCATTTCAACTTAGTTATATTATAACGAGCTCTGTATCAATTTTCTGAAGGTGGACATAATATCAACGCCTCACTAACCTTTCTGGTCTGAACTCTTCGGGGTTTGGGTAAAAATCGGGGTCATGATGCATTACAAATACTGGTATCGCAACCACCATGCCTTTTGGAATTGTAACACCCGTATCTCCAAGTTCATAATCCTTCGCAGTCATTCTTTCAATCCTACAAGAAAGAATTTCTGTAGAATATTGATATCAAATTAATTATCAGGATAACCAGGGGACCGTTTTAGGTACTAAAATCGGAACCAGAAATTATACTGGTGTTTATGCTTTCGAGTGATCTTTCCAGCGCTCGGCAACAATTTTTGTCATTGATTATCAACAGTAAAACATGAAAGGCGACATAATGAAATACCGCGATAAAACTTGTAGGTGTGGAAAGATCTTCCATCACATCACTTGATTGGCTATTGCTTACTTGTCAGCCCACCCATATCTTGAATACCCACTATTACCATAAGTGGATCATATTACAGCACCCTACAAGCATAAGTGCTTAAAGGGAGGTGTAATATGATCCACTTAAGCTATTACCCTGTGAAGATAGATATTCCCTGTGATAATTTCTATAATGATAATAATAGTCTGATAATGACTATTCAAAAATCCTTGTATTTTAAAACTATAGCCCCAGAAACCACGTTGACATGTGTGATTTAAATTTACTTCAAGATAAACATACTTTAAAAATGGAGGTGATATTCTGAGTGTTTCGTCGATCACCGCGTCAAGGTATTTAGCTTCATACACTGCCTCGGCATCTAAGGTTGTCTGAAAAATTTGGGTTTATAAACATCAGTTCAAATGAATTTCATATATTGAATATTTCAAATATTCAATCTGACTGACTCTGTTTTCCCATATCCTGTCGACTTCTTCTAAGACCTTCTTTTGTTTGTCAGGGTTGCAAGCTAAATAGTACGATGCCATCGTCAAAGTTGTAGCGGTGGTGTCGTAACCAGCGACGAAAAACATGACGCAATTCGATAAAACTTCATCCTTCGTTAGAGCTAGTACAAATGAAATTCAACCCTGTCACAAATTCTTTTTATCATTCCACTTGCAACTCACGAATTCGTTTAATTTGTTCCACTTTCTGTATTGGTGTCTTTTGTTCCACATTGTCCTTATCTTCTGGTTCCTCTTCGGCTTTCATGCTATCCATCATTAATTGGAGGAAGTCGTGCCTGACCTAAAGTCAGTCTCGAAGCATTATTGTTGCGTTGAGTTAGTTTTAAAATGAATTAAGCCTACTACCTACCTCATTTGTTTTTAGTCGCCGCTCAATGATATTGTTAGTTACATCTTGGAAGAACTCCAAAGCGTCCTTTGGAAAGAAGGAGTAATTGAGAAGTTTTGCAAGTTTAGGAAAGGCAACTGTAAACAGAGATAATTTGAAAAAAAAAACATTGTAAAGAGAGATAATTTGAAAAAAAAACCAATTGTAAAGAGAGATAATTTGGAAAAAACAAACTAATTATAAATTATATTGTAAATTATTGTATATACATAAAAATAAGTCCGTTCTTTTTTTCACGTGACATTATAAAACAGTTAAACAGCATTAAAAATAACAATTGAATGACATTAATAATAACAATTGAATGACATTAATAATAACAATTGAATGACATTAAAAATAACAATTGAACGACATTAAAAATAACAATTAAACGACATTAAAAATAACAATTAAACGACATTAAAAATAACAATTAAACGACATTAAAAATAACAATTAAACGACATTAAAAATAACAATTAAACGACAATAAAAAAAGCATTTTAACGACATTAAAAGAAACAATTAAACGACATTAAAAATAGCATTTAAATAAGAATTAAACGATATAAAAATAATAATTAAAGGACATTAAGACTCACCGACAATGAAGGTTTTCAAAGTAACTTCTAAGTTAAAAATTTTCCTGGCATTACAGACGAATTCATTATTTGGATCATTGTGGGAATCCAACCTCGTTCCGAATGCCACATTTGAAATGACATCCAACGTGTAATTTCCGTACAACCTGCATGATTAATTACAAATTATCAGTGACGATTATGATTCCACATAAAATTCACTTGCTTTTTAACATTAACATATTCGTTATTCGTGGCGTATTTTTCAAAATTAGATGTTGAAATTGTAGCGCAGTCCGCGATAATTGGAATCATCTGAAATATTTATTCATAAATTGTTATAAAACCGAATTTACAACAAAGCTCTTTTATCAAGGAAATTTTCTCCCATGTCAGCTAGATAATCTTAATTCACTCTTGTAAATGGTAAGTTCGTAAGATATTGCAATTAACGAATCTCACATTTTTTAGTTTCCCTGAAGAAAATGATGGAGTTATCGTATTTCGTAAGTTCCTCCATTTTTCATCGCCTTTTACCAAAGGTAAAGACAAGTCGACACGTGTGTCGCCAGTAACGAAGGGCTAAAATGATTTCATTCATTACTTTTCAGTGATGATCGTTTTGCTGAAAATCAACTGGACATATTATTACCCTTTTGGAAGAAAACGTTGCAAAGTCTTTCACTAAAATTAGTTTTACAAATTCAGGATCTCTTAAGTACATCACTGGTTTTATTCCGGTATACCCTCTATCAAAAATACACAGAAATAATGCTGGTAGAACGGTCGTTTGTTGAGAATAAATTGGGTAAAAAACCATTTTTATAGCTCTAAAATATGTGAAGTTAGGGTAATTTAACCGGTAAATTAATGAAATATTGCTGGTAAATTATTGGGAAAATTAAAAATACAGTTCTGTCGGTATTACGTAACTTGCAGAAGATAAAGCACCGATTAAGATTGAATTTAGATGGAGTTCACTTAGTCTATATTTTAAATTCAGATTTATTTAATTTTAAATCATGTTAAACATTTCATACTATTTAATTACGCAAGATTTTATCGATGTAAATAGATTGGGAAAAATTAATGTCTATATATTACATTATCGCGTAAATGAAATGATTGTGTTGGCTGATTTAATTTTATAATTCAAATAATCTTTAACATAACAAATTGAGACTTACCCAAAAAGTTTTCCATGTTTTTTACAAATATCCATGTCAATTTCAAGGAATGACTGAAACAAACAAATACGATTTTACGATTTTTTCTCCACTTTAAAATATCAGTAATAATAATATAATTACCATTCCTTGGCCAATGGGTAAAGATAGCAACCATATCACCCAGAATCGGAAATGGTTTAGTTGAGGAAATATTTTTGCCAACCCAATAACCATACTTCCTCAAGTACACCCTATAAATTAGTATTTTAGCCGAAAATTATTAATTGATTGAAAATAATTACGTTGACAAACTCACCAATAAAGCATAAAAGAGGTGCATAATGTAACTACTACGCCCACGAATACTTCTAAAGCTACTAGGAGAACCATTTTTGACAACCTTCCCGTTCAGTTTGTTCCCCGATAATGAAGTTTGCTTCCGTTTGTTTATAGTAAGCTTTCATAATTTCAGTTACATCGCGTGAGATATGAAATGGCTCTTACAATCACGATGTTCGATGAAGTTGTTGACGTGCTTCGATGCGCCAAAAATAGCTTTAGTACTCATGCGGAACCAATAGAAAATCATTAATAGGTACATCTGGTTTCATAGTGTAGCTTACAGCGAGTAACCGTTAGTACCGTGCTGCTACAACTTTTAATTCATTCATATATTGCATTGTAAAGCATTTATCCAATAGCTAGTACTAAAATTTGTTGGTTTTTCTCTATCTGGCATCCCCACTGCTTAAACCCCCTGTTCATTTTTCTCTGGTTAAGTGTGAGGCACGCTAGCAGTGAAAGGATTAATAGCGGTAAAGCCGTCTTGTTTATATTTAACGATTAAACATTGAAGGTTAGATAGGGCCTCCAAGGACGCTAAAACAATGTGATCAAATATGGTAGAAGCCTTGTAAGATACAAAATGCACTAAAAATATAAGGATATTAGAAGTAGCTATTTATTATTATTTTCAGCTGGAAGCTTCATGCCAATTATATTACTAGTTTTCTTTGACTTCTCAAAACGGCTATTGCGTTATTTTAGATCGCTTTTTGACTTTTTTTTTCAATAAGGATATTATTATTTCTGCTTTCAACTTTTATTGAAGTAAAAATATTTTACAAGTAGGATAATAAACAACTTAAAATGAGACTTCAGTTTCGTTTAAGAACGCTTAAAATGACATCTTTTGGATGCAGAAGTCCAGTACGTTTCTTATATTCAATAGGAATCTGAAATATTTCAACAGAAATCTGAATCAATTCTACACAAATCTGAATTAATTCAACAGTAATCTGAATTAATTCAAAATATAAATTAATTCAAAATAAACGGAGCAAAAAGCAATAATCTGAATTAATTCTACACAAATCTGAATTAATTCTACACAAATCTGAAATAATTCAACACCAATCTGAAATAATTCAACACCAATCTGAAATAATTCAACACCGATGTGAAATAATTCAACACCAATCTGAAATAATTCAACACCAATCTGAAATAATTCAACACCAATCTGAAATAATTCAACACCAATCTGAAATAATTCAACACCAATCTGAAATAATTCAACACCAATCTGAAATAATTCCACACCAATTTGAAATAATTAAACGCCAATCTGAAATAATTAAATTGAAATCTGAAATACTTCAACAGAAATGAGAATTGTGATTTTCAGAAACAATTATAGGTAAGATTTCAACTTTCAATATGTACCGTTGTTTGAGGACACGTTGCAAATTTCAAGTCTTTTAAAATATGTAAAAGACAAATCTTGATTTGTAAGTGGGCTAACCGCAAAGCGATGCAATTTCTTGGTCCAGACGAGAAGGGTAGATAAGTGTAGGGCATCACTTCGTTGTTTTCTTTAGGTAAGAACCTAAGTAAAAGAATCAAGAGCTGTTAAATCAGAGACTGATACTAGGGTTAGGGTGTTTCTGATAAGTCTGCCAAACTGAATGAAAAGTGTCAATGAACATGGGGTTTAGAACATATGGGTTCCCAAAACATTGGTTCCTTATATTGTCTTCAATCTAAGAACATCATTGAACCTTCATCTAGCAAAAGTGCACTATCATATGAGCTGAAGTGTGATTACGCTGGTTATGTATGCCCTTAGACACTTAGACCTATCAGAATCACTCTGTATGGACATACCTTTCTGGCCTGAACTCTTCAGGATTTGGATAAAACTCAGGGTCGTGGTGTATCGCTAGAACTGGTATTTCAACTATCATGCCTTTCGGGATTGTAACACCCGTATCACCAAGTTCGTAATCTTTCTGCGCCAATCTTTCAATCCTTTGTGAAAAATGTTGATTTAATTCCTGGAGGGATTTCTATTACAACTATAACATACTTAAATATGGGTGGTGAAAGTCGAAGTGTTTCGTCAATCACAGCTTCAATATACTTTGCCTCAAACACAGCTTCGGCATCCAAAGTGGTCTACATTGTTAAAAACTCAATCAAATTATTTGGTATTAAAACAGTCATTAATGGATTGAGAGGGCACTTACTTTTTTTCCCCATATCCGGTCAACTTCGTCTAAAACTTTCTGTTGTTTGTCAGGGTTGCATGCCAAATAGTACGATGCCATCGATAAAGTTGTAGCAGTTGTGTCGTAACCGCCGGCAAAGAACGTGACGCATTGAGATAAAACATCGTCTTTTGTTAAAGCTGAAGTTCAATTAAAATGAGATCTGTAACTTATTCTCGAACACTCATCAATTACTATCCTTATAACTATTTAAGGTATCTTCCATAAGTAAGACACTTTGCTATGCTACAGTAATGTTGAGAGTTGCTTTGAAAACGACGCGAGAAGTGACTAAACGAATTTTAGAATGTTTCCCTATTGGGTCTGTACTAAGCCTATGAATTTGCTCTTTCTTTGACCAGTGTAACTCCACGACTTACTCTAAGTATCACACCATGGTAACTACGTTTTACGGATTACCAAGTAGGCCGAAAAAGCTGGCACCAAATGTCCGGGTTTGATCCCCTCTAAAGTGGGTCGGATGTAGTTAAGTCACGTGGGGAATAGGAAAATCTACGGAGAATCCTGATTGGTGCGTTTGAAATTTGGATCATGCGCAGAGAGAAATATACGAATATGTGTCTCACTCACAAGGTTGGAGGGGTTACAAGTTACATTTTTACCCTCCTCAACGGACGCCTAAGGTCATACTTATCGAACAAATGCAAGGAATTTGCGCTATCACGTAATAAAGCTTTGATGTCGCTTACTGATTCGTTTAATTTGTTCCACTTTCTTTATGGGTGCTTGTACATCAGAGTCCACGTTCTTCATATCTTCTACATGCTCATTGTCGGCTTTCATGCAGTCCATCATTAATTGTAGAAAATCGTGTCTAACCTAAAATGAACGCCATTTGTAAATCGTCAGTTCTGGAAAAACTCAACGGCTAATTTTAAATCTACCTCATTTGTTTTTAATCTCCTTTCAATGATGTTATTAGTTACTTCTTTAAAAAATTCGAAGCATTCTTTTGGAAAAAAGCTATAACCCAAAAATTTCGAAATTTTGGGAAACATAACTGTAAGGTAGAGGAATACTTAAAGAAAATATTCTAGGTTGAAAGTTTTCTTTTTATTTGAAAGAGCATTTAAAATTACGAATACTTCAAATTGCAACTATGTAGGCCCTAGTTACATATCTATATTGTCAAAGAAGATACGGACAAGTAATTTTGTTATGCAGCACCCTAGGTTTTAGGTTTATTTCGGAGAAGATAGCATTGCTACCTATTGGACAAAAACAGTGAGGTGGTACTAATCGTCCAATAGAATTTCATAGTCCTATCTCGCCATTTTTTAAGATGGTGGCGGATTGAAAAAATCTTTCTTAGTACGCGTATGAGTAACGTTCCTGCAAATTTTCAGCTTTCTAGGGCAAGCGGTTTGGACTGAGCGTTGATTATCAGTCAGTCAGTCAGTCAGGACTTTGATTTATATTGATATAGATTTGCATGGTTCCAATTTTAAATATTCATTATTTTATACACCCTTTCCAATTTAAAAGCGAGAATCATATCTAAATTTTCAATTAAGTATATTAGGTAATGAAAATTACACATGAGGAAGTGCTTGAATGTTATATCCGTGTTAAAAATCTTGCTGGCGTAATGAACAAACTTATTATTTGGATCATTGTGGGAATCCAATTTCGTTCCGAAAGCTACATTCGCTATGACATCCAATGTGTAATTGCCGTGCAACCTGCCACCAAGTTAAGTTACGAACATTTTATTAATCAAAAAAGAGTTAAAAAGACTCACTTTTTTGCATCAACATATTCTTCACTGATGGCGTATTTTTCAAAATTAGATTTGGAATTTTTAGAGCACTCCGAGATGATCGGAATCATCTAAAAGAAAATGAATAATTAATATATGGATAAATATGGTTCAACACTAGGAAAACTGAAATTTTCAATGACGTTATCACTAATGAATACTTTTTAAATCGACCGCCATCTTGAAACATGGAGGTCAGAAATTTAAAATACAGAATAACGTCTATGCGTTACATAGATTTAAACAGTGAGCACGTGTGAGAAAAAATCTTGGAGAAACCAAATTCTCCGTCGCCCCCCCCCCTTCAAGACCTGTACCGAGATAAATCTCTGTATCAGAGTTTCGCATATGCGCAATCGGCGCTACAGAGAGGAAAATAAATCAGAGATGATTGTTTTCGGCCAATACTCTTAACGGATCACGCGACGCCTGGATCCTCGGCTGTGCGCCGAGGTAGGTGCGCGTGAGAGACATATCAGGCTGTGCCGTTATAATTACCTCCCCCCTTATATGTTTGACTCTCCTTTTCATACGTGCTCACTGATTTCAATAATGTTACTTGGAATACAGTTACAGTATGCGGGCTATTTGGCTTTTGGGGTTGAATAAGCCGCAAACATTTAATTATATTAACAATATACTATATTCCCGTATTTAAATACAAAATATGAATTAATATAACTCACGTTTTTTAGTTTCCCTGAAGAAAATGTTGGAGACATGGTATTCCTTAAATGTCTCCATCTGTCATCACCTTTTATCGACGCTAAAGAATTATCTAGAAGATCTTCGCCACTCGAGAATGGCTAATGAGTTTATTTCTAATTACTATGTCGTACTAATTATAAATTTATTTAATTACCCTTTTAGAAGAAAAAGTTGCAAAATCTTTAACTAAAATTAATTTCAGTAAATCAGGATCTGCTACGTAGAGTACTGGAGCGCCACCGATATAACCGCTAAAAATGTCACCAACATTGTGCAATTGATTTGAAATTAAGCAATTATACTTTTAATAAATGGAACCGTACCCAAAAAGCTTTCCATATTTTTGGCAAAGCTTCAAGTCAACTTCATATATACCCTAATAACATACAATGGGTTTCTGGTAAGTTAGGCATAAATTAAGGGGGATGTTCTTTGAGAGATTTTGAGTCGAAAATGTTCTGTGACATTTTGCCGTCCGGGCCACTGTTTTCGAGTTATGATTGCAGTATTTTATTGATGACAATTTAATTGAATTAGCATTGTCTTTCAGTTTCTTAATTGAATTTAAGGGGCCTTCCCTAAAACACTCAAATAATAACTCTTAAACAGTGGTCCGGACAGTTAGAATTACCGTTCCCTTTGGTAATTCACCACTGCTACCAGCAATTGGATAATTCTTAGTTGATGGAATATTTTTCCCGACCCAGTAACTGTACTTCCTCAAGTACATCCTATTAATTATTAAATTTAATTTAATAATCACGATTAACTGCTAATGCTTAATTTAAACTCACATGTAAAGCCGTAGGGATGTCCATAACAAAACAATTACAGCAACTATAACTTCCGAAGCTAAGAGAAGAGACATTTTAACAACTAACCAGTACAGTGTTCTTCTTCCTATCACTGAAGTCGATATTAAATGTATTACGCCCAAAAAAAACTAGTTTGTTATGACGCTAATTTCAATGTTAGATACAGCCGTCAAGGTCCTTTAGTTGCAACCCGATAAGAAAGACAAATTATCGTCGCTTAGCGAATGAAGTTTTGAAATGTGTGTTGTAACTTTATCGTGGCAATGAAGTAAGGTTCATTAATCCAATCGTGCTTTATATCATAGCTTCACCTCCTTTAAAATTACTTACTCCATTGTAGCAGATAACTTGCAGACAGAAGAAACTTGAATACGGTTTAAAACCAAAGATTGAAAATGAAGTTTATCGTTTTGTAGAGTTGGCTCCAAGCCAGTTGTATAAACAACTGTATATTCGTGATCAATTCCAGTTGTTGAAGAAAACGTTTTTTAACGCGGTAAATGTTGAATACAACTAGCGGCCCTGATCTGGATAGTATTATACCATTCTGTTTCTACATAGTTGTAAAGATTTTGACTTACCAACTGGTAATCTACGCCCAGTTAAAAACGTTGAATTTAGCACTGCTTGGATGTAAATGTAAATAAAACTCTTTTACTTCCACCTCTAACATTTGTGACACTATACCATAAGCGAATCATCCTCTTTAAGTATCATTCTGTAGGTCTTTAGTGGAACGCGTCCGGCTCACTACCTTTTCGTCAGCGCTTCGGAGAGATCGGGCACCAAAAATTTACGGGAGATTTTTCTTTCCCTGACAGTGTCACTCGTGGCCTGACTCTCTTGGGTGGAATTTTTTGTTTAGTGTGTTTATTTTTATTTTGAGGCCCTTTTCTCCCCTCTATCTCCAACCTATGGTTTTTACCCGGATCATGCGGCACTTTTTTATCCCTTACGCTACTGATGTTTTAGGTTTCGAAAGAAAAACAGTACAAAAGACAAAGTTTTTTACCATGAGTTTTTAAGCGATAATGCTTTTGTATAGACAATTTTGGGTAAAATATTACAGAACGAAAAACCTCGCCGGGAATCGAGGCCAGGTTTTAATAGCCTCTCTAGTGTCACTAGGCTTTCACGGCGGTCGTGTCTCATATAATTTAATATCACGTTAGGGTGAGATGTATTACAGGTTACAGGGGGACAGACAAGTCCTCTATAGATCCCATTCAGACATGGAAACTTTATGGTAGATTATTAATTTATGACTATACACAATTGACGGGGTTTAGGGTTTCTTGCTTTCCGTGTATTCAATCTGGCCACGCCAGTCACCTTTTCTTGTAATATTAAAAAAATCATTTTCATCTGCTAATTTTTAAACATTTACAAGAATAAAAAACCTTAAGAATTATAATAAACAAAATAATATTTTCCACAATAACAATTCGTTTAACACATAGCGATAGCTTTGGCTTCAGTGCATTTTAAAATTAGATTAAAATATAGTTATATACTTGTCGTATTTTAAGCTCATTCAACTTTAATATCGTTTTCGAACACTTAATATGACTTCCTTCGGTTGCAGAAGTCCCGTAGCTTTCTTGAACTCCATTGGAATCTAAAATGCGATTAATTTAGGCAATTGCAATTAGAACTGCAATATTAATTAACGTAAGGCCATAATTATTAATTACCAATGTTTTATTACACGTGGCGAACTCCAAGTGTTTGAAAACGTGCAAAAGACCTATCTTGACCTCCATATGAGCGAGTCGCATAGCTACGCAATTTCTTGGGCCAGCCCCAAACGGAAGATAAGTATATGGAATCACTTCGTTGTGGTCTTTAGGCAGGAATCTATTGAAGGGAAGATGAAGATCGAAATTTAGGGTGGGCCACTTAATTATCACAGAGGAACAGTTTCCTTTGTTGGTAGAGGTAATTGGTAAATTTATTTGTCGTCTAATGAATAAGGACTTACTAACCTTTCAGGTCTGAACGTTTCGGGCTCAGGGAAATTCTCCGCGTCATGATGCATCGCGTACGCTGGTATTTCAACCACCATTCCTTTCGGGATTGTTATACCAGTGTCTGCTAATACGTAGTCTTTCGAAGCCGTTCGTTCATGTCTGCAATTATACATTTTGCAGCGCAATTTTAGCATTTTAATATGCATCTCCATAAGCTAGTATCTTCCATGTTAATTTCTATGCGGTTTTGTGGGCGGAGCTTCAGTGCTCTCCGTTACGCAAAGAATTCTGACGTCTTTATAACCTTGGTTAATCGACTGCTTATAGCGCATGAACATTAAAGTAGCAAGCTCATATGACTGTGACGTAAAAACGCGAGGTCAGGAGCGGTCGCAAGTTTCAATATACAGTGAGATAAATTATTCGTGACGCAAATTTTATCATACAGAATGATTAGTCTAGCTCCGCCCTCAAAGCCCGCATAGATACGCTGAGAAGCTAATGATAGCGATTAGAATGAATGAATTACGTAATAACGGGTGGACATAGCCTAAGTGTTTCGTCTATTACAGCATCGATGTACTTTGCTTCAAATATCGCCTCAGAGTCCAAAGATTTCTGATTTTAAAATAGTTCATTGTATATCATTTCACGTAGTTCACTAATAAAATGGTTTGATGATTTTAAAAAACCCCAGAACGATTTTCATTTATATTTAAATGGCTCAGAGATGTCCCCAAATTAAAGTACTCACCCTGTTCTCCCATATTCGATCAACTTCTTCGAGAACTTTCTTTTGCTTTTCAGGATTGCAAGCCAAAAAATAAGATGCCATTGTCAAAGTAGTTGCCGTACTGTCGTAACCGGCAATAAAGAACATTATGCATTGTGACACCACTTCGTCCATCGTCAAGGCTAAAGAACGTCAAGGCTATTAAACACTAGTAACAGCAAGTGAAAATGTCTACGCAACTTACGTTTTCGTTTGATTTGCTCCACTTTCTGTATCGGTGAGTTTTCATCTCGTCCTAGCGTATCATTGCTTTTCTTATCTTCGATTTCATCGTCAGATTTCAAACTGTCCATCATTAATTGAAGAAAATCATGTCGAACCTAAATTAGATCAAAAGTATACAATTCAACGTGTGCAATTCATTGCTTGGACGTGGACATTGTAATTCTATAGAGAACCATCTTAGAAATAGTTTTACAGATACAAATTCATTGAACAGATTTTGAAAAAAATTCAAATGTATATCAACCTCTTTAGTCTTCTTCCTCATTTCTATAATGTTATGTGTTACATCTCTGAAGAAATGCATGGCTTGTCTTGGAAAAATTTGGATATCAAAAATTTTGGCGAGTTTAGGGAAAACAACTGTAAAAAATGTTAAGAATTATAAAAAAATAATCTATATCTATATAAATCAAAGTCCTGACTGACTGACAGACAGACAGACTGATTATCAACGCCTAGCCCAAACCACTTACCCTAGAAGGCTGGAAATTTGCAGAAACGTTACTCATAAGTAGTAGTAGGCGCGAACTAAGAAAGATTTTTCCAATCTGCCGCCATCTTAATAAATGGCGCCCAGATATGTAAAAATCTTCTCTACGCAACAAAGTCCGCGCGTTTCAACCGATTTCGCAAATATTTAGTACACTGGTTTCTTTTAACCTAAAGACGGGCTGAATGGTCTTTTGGGTTCGATTTGTTGCCATCTTTTTAAATGGTGGCCAGAAATTTAAAAACCCTTCTTTATGGAATAATGTCCGCGTAAAAAGTAATAAAAAATGCATCCCTAGGGGCTGACGGGCAACGCCGAGTGCCTTCGCTCCTAGGGTGCTACAAAATTATTAGACATCAGTAAAATGTACCCATTCTTCATATCATTATTATGGAAGTTCTTATTACACGCGAGCTAGTATTTGTTAAAGTAAGAATTTCAAAAGGTAACAGTCACTTTAGACCATTCCATTAATTACGTTGAGAGAAACCAACGTAATGATTCAGTCTTCACATTGTTTTAGAACACTGTTTATTAGAGATGGGCCGATACCGATGCCATATCGGTATCGGTACCGATATTTGGCTTTAACCGATATATCGGTATCGGTTAAAAGTGAACCGATATTTCTACCCGATATTTTTGAAGAAAATAAATACTTATGTTGAGAGTAGACGGCGCCATAAGACCTAAACTCTGAGACAGCACAGTTTTTCATCTATTTTTGGATAACGTAACTAGTGTCTAAAGTGGGTTTTTCGTATGATAAACCAGTTTTATAGTTTCAAGTACCGAAATTGGATCGAGAATCATCTATAGAGATGGGCCGATACCGATACCATATCGGTATCGGTTTGATATCGGTTTAATCGAAGGATCGGGTAAAATATCGGTATCGGTACGTATCGGTTTCCCAAGTATCGGATCATATCGGTATTGGTTTAAACTGGTATCGGCCCATCTCTACTGTTTATCAAGTAGTGAAGGCGCAGTTTTAGTCATATCACAACACAATGATATTTGTGTCTCGACAAATACTGAACAGTCAATACAAGGATTGTACAGTACTTACGGAATAATACCGATGCTATAGTCAGATCCGAGCTGAAAATAGCGCTAGCGTGAGCTACGAATTTATTATCAGGATCATTGTGGGAATCCAGCCTCGTACCGAAAGCCACATTCGCAATGACATCCAAGGTGTAATTGCCGTACAATCTGCGCGTTTACATCAAAAGCTAAATTGCCTGAAAATGTATACCAGAATTGTGGTTCATAAACTTACTTTTTAGCGTCAACGTATTCTTGATTCTCGGAGTACTTTTGGAAATTAGATGTAGTGATGTTAGCGCAATCTGATATAATGGGAATCATCTAAACACGAACAGTTTGTTTTAACAAAAGTTCTTAGGTAAAAACCAAAAGTATACTTCATTGAAGTTTGCTCTCACAGTGCAATATGAAAACCCCCATTACCTCTCAGAATAGTGTCGACCCCCCGTATGCGTATGATTACATTCACGACCGTAGCACGAGAACACGCGTGAAAACGTTTATTTAGTACCAAGAATTAACATTTCTATCACCACCATAAACTTTGACCCTAAAAACCTATTCTCAGATTGCTTGGTTCATGTAGGGATTGAGAGGAACATGCAGAAGAATGGCGTCTACAGCCCAAGGCTAGGAACTGTGATCGAAGTATACTTTAGGTTTTTATCTGTGAAGCTTTGGAATTAAGTTAAGAGTGCGACTTAGAAGTGACCAGTTGATCAGATGGCAAAAAAGCATAAGTGGAGTTTTAAAATTTAGTATTAAAGTAGGCTTAATGTTTAGAAGTTCTTGTGAAATTGAAACTAAATTAATTTGAAGTTATAAAGTCAAGGTGCTACTTATCTCATCATAATACGTCACTAAAACATTTAACAGTTTGCAGATAAACCCCGACTATACAAAGAATTTATAAAAAAAATGAATCATACATTTTTAAGTTTCCCTGAAGAAAACACTGGACTGATTGTATTTCTCATGTTCCTCCAACGATCATCGCCTTTCAACGTCGACAAGAAACTGTCAAAGATTGGGTCTCCGGAATCAAACTCCTAATAGTGTAAAACAAATGTGAAAACAAATGAATTTAACCTACAATTCTTTCTGTATTATTAAGCACATTAAAATTTATATTGCACTTAAACTATTTAAACTTTATCATTTACCCTTCTGGTTGAAAATATATGGAAATCTTTAACCATAATTAATTTAATTAATTCCGGGTCTGCAACGTAAAGAACCGGGTCTTTTCCTCCATAAGCACTTAAGTGTGAGTCAATAATTAATTTTACTATGCGAATACGAATAAGATGAATACTAACCCAAAGAGCTTTCCATACTTCTTACAAAGCTTAACGTCTAATCCATAAAATGTCTGTAAAACGTTTCAAAGAATTTCAGGTGAAAAAAATTAAAAGTGAAATGCTAGAAGAAACAGCACTGGTAGTGTCAATGGATGTTATGACCGACTTCCGGTTATGACGTCACAAAGACTCACCAACCAAGAAGAATGCGAATTCCCATAATGCAATGAGCGTATAAACGAGAGACTATTTATTTATTCCAGTACTATACTCTTTCTAGTAAAAAGAAAATTAATTTGAATTATCGGTTACCTCGCCAAAGAACATGCCACTCATGATCCCCAAGATGGGTACTGGAGGAACGGAAGGAATATTTTTGCCACTCCAGTAATTGTACTTTCTCAAGTAAACCCTGAAGAGACAAACGTTAAAGTTGTGGGTTAATGATATAACGCTGCCCGGAGTTGCCTGGTGTTTTAAGCATGAACAGTTTAACTTCGCACTTCGATATCTCTCCCCTATCAAATATCCACATGATTTCTTTTTTAAATAAACTAATTTTTAACATCTTTTGAAATTTCGCCATCAACTTTTGAAACACGTTAGGAATGGGAACGCTAGAAAATAATGTTTGTAATTTGTCCCGTATTGGACCTAATTAACAGAGAAAATTAATTCTTCGATGAAATAGATGAAATTAATTAAAATTTTCTTTAAAATGTTCAACAATTGAAAAAGATTCTTAATTTTGAAAAGATGTTCCTTCTCAATTTAATATTCTAATTTAATTAACTTACCAGTAAAGTAAAAACGACGTGCATATTAACGCAATTCCCGCAACGGCAACTTCTAGAGCTAGAACGAGGAGATACATTTCGAACAGCTCTCTCTCAGCTGCTTCAGTCATATAATAAACTAGAGGTTTTAATTGAGGATGCAAGGCTTCAGTCCTTCAATTATATCTAAGTTACGCAATAGTTCGTTTTGCAAGGCCAATAACGCATTTTAAATTATGACTATACGCCTATCTTTTTAAGACAGATATGATAGTGAGCAGACTAATAAAGATAAAGGCGTTTTTTAATTTGGCTTGGCAGATTAGGTTATTTTACACAGTGGATTATTTACTACCTTCATCTAAAGGTGTTTAACCTATGAGAGATAAATAACAATATACGAATTGAGGTAACAAGTAGCGGTTTGATACGAGCTTAGTATGAAAACCTCCGTTTTTGCCAGCAAACACCACTAAATCTCAGTCTAAACAAAGACCACAGTCATTAAAAATTGCCTGAAATAAATCATTAAATAGGTACCTTAATATAAAATTGGTATTACATTTTTAATTGAAAATTTTAATCTTTATTATCACTTAATAGATACAAACAATTTTCTTATTTTGATATTTCTTTTCATACAATTCTTACAGATAATTTTCATCTGTTTATGAAAGAAAAAACATGATTTTTAAGTAGCTATATAAAATGGTTAAGAGCTATTATCTGAAATATTTTATACAGTGCTCGAAATTAATTTAAATTGCAACTGAATTAAAAGTGTTTTAACATCATGACAAAGCTGTTGCGCTGATCAATTAAATGTCTATGTATAATTTTAAATGATGGATCAGAAATTTACTTCTAATTTGAGAATAATTAGTCAAATTTTGGGCATCAGCTAATAGCGTATTTTGAAAGGCTTTCGAATAATATCGTTTTTCATTCGGACGACATATTTTTATAGTTAACTACAGGCGACATCATGTTGGAAAAATATGGCGGTTAGGTGATGCAACAAAATAAGGCTTAATTTTCTAAATCAAAATTAGTAAATTAACATCTGCACAGACAACAACTAAATCCCCTAATCAATCAAAATCATTACTTAAAATCATAAATGAGGTTTAATACAAACCTAGCAAGCTGGTATTAAAAACCATCTCTGCGCCGGTGTTCCATTGCATTCGTGAGTATTAACGACGGCACCATCGTCCAGATATGCACCATAAACGTCCAAACAATCGGCGCTGTGTTTCGCCCTTATTCGAACATTGCCAGAAATCGTTTCTTCTATGCTCCATAATTGGTTATCCCATCCTCTGTAATCATTCGCTTGAACCGTAACGTTTTTCCCTCGACCAAAATCTTTCGCTTCCAAAACGAGTCCGCTGCTTTTAACTGTGATTTTGTAATATCCAGTGTAAATCTCTTTGAAACCAAATTTCTGATAATCCTCGTTTCTGTACTTGTTTTGCACCATACGCCCGTAACGATAAAGGCCGACATCAAGTGCTTTACCGCTAACATCCGCTAATAAAAAGTACCATGTTTCTGGCTTCGGTTTTGATGTGTAGAACTGAATAGACTCGATCTCATTCGAATCATTTTGTACAGTGATAAAAACATCGTGGATTCCAGACTCAATGTTAACGGCTCTATTTATTTCTAAACTGGCCGATTCCGACGGGGTTTTCAAATTAGTAGCTAAAATTATTTCCTGATTGCCAATTCTAATCTTTGTCGCGTTTTCCACCGGTTTTTTCAAATTCAGCGTCAGGCCCGAAGCTCCCAGACATCCGAAATTAACATTTTTCAGCACGATTTCGTTTTTGCTTTTGGTGTACCCTAGCGATTGAGTTAAGAGGTTGATTTTTTGGAAAGCCGAGATTGAATCATCTTCGTGGGTTTGATTTGATTTGATTTCCGCCTTTGGAAGGCAGACTGCCAGACTTAGAGTTGACAGAAGTAATAATAGAACCTGTAATTATCAAAGATTGTTTTCTACTTGAAGATATAGACACACTTTAAAAACAAGATGTTGTGGTGGCAGACTGTATCTACTATCTATAAAAAAGACTTAAACCCCGTTGCGCTTGATGAAGTGCAGAGCATCTCAAAAACAAAGGCTCAACCAAGGATGATGGGGTAGGATGCGTATCAGAGAAACTGGCGCGCTAACTATGGCACAATTCAAGTCGGGTGGGACTCCAAAAAATCGGGGAGGAATAATCGCACTCAATTGTAATTGGTTCGTCTCTTGCCCTTCTTAGGCAATTACCATTGAGTTCGATTAAATTAAAGCGCGCAATTTTTAATTCCGAGTTAACTGGTTGGTTTGATTAAGTTAGGTTTCTCTGATGATGAAACAGGAAAAAGAGAACTGCGTTTATGGCTGGAAATAATGTATTTTCAAAAGAGTTTATCAACTTACAGCAAAGTTCGAGATACCCATAGTTAATGGCTGTTATAAAAAAAAACTATTGTAACACTGAACGAATTGGTTTTATATAGTGTATTCTATCATGCAATGATATTCTTATCAGACAGCTTAACACAAAGGGCTTTGATTTTTATCCAGTCTTTTGTTTTGTAATGTGGTGACACGGAACGAATTTTGCTTAAAGAGAAATTTTGGACAGAAGCGGTGGAAAATTTTGAGTGGCGCACGAGCTTTGCGCAAAGGGGGAACTTTCTCTCTCTGCCATCCCCCTTGTAACTGTAAGTCGTAGACAGGCGGGACCTCAAGTATGCGCGTGAAAACTGCGTAGAGCCGTTCAATATCCCCACCCAACCCTCACGACGCATTGATCGAGGGGATGGGCTATACAGATTTCGTCTCCTATTTATTCTATCTCTAATGTTGCTCCATATAGACTGTGCCATCCGATAAACGGTTTTATAACAGAGACGTCTCCACAAAAGAGGATCGCCACAGATTATAAAATGCAATAGATATTTTTTTTTCTCAAAACATACCGCGTCTAAGTCTTTCTTTCAAATGTTCTACTCCCAAAAAGCCATTGATCCACAATTTATACGCTACTAGCCCTTTAAAATATTTAAAATTATTCATTGTGACATTTCATTAAAAAGATAATATTCATGATCAAAAATATCTATCGTGATTGAGACAGACTGTTGAAATTGCAGCTTCCAACTAAATTGATTAAATTATATCTAAAAAGGACTCCCCCTTCTGCCTACTACCCGTCTCACTCCAACCTGGAATGAAACATTACCGACGTCAAAACCTTCACTCTTCATTAATTAAAGAAAAAATCTCCTTTTCCTGGAGGAAAAAACTTACTTCTGCCTCTGAGGAATTTTGAACAGAGAAACTTATGCAAACTATAGCTCGCATCGACGAGTAAAAATCGACACCGCTCGATTAAGAGTCAAGGTTTGAGTGGGCGCTGATTATCAGTCAGTCATATTTTTGATTTATCAGGTATGTTGCTTGTTACACGAGGTTGTTAACTAGAAAATACTCATAAAAAACCTTACCTTTTCGAAGAAAATCAAAAATAATGGATATGAAAGCAAATTCTTTAATCCATCGAAATAGTCAGTTAACGTATTAATAATTTCTAGATCGTAAATGCGTTTTAATACAAAGTTAAGAAGCTGGTACTAAAAGAAAATTCTGAGCTTGTGAAAATATGCAAATATGAGTAACCACATTGGCACCATCGTCCTTTGAGTTAAGATAAACGTCCAAACAATGGTGCTATGTTTGACGCGAATTCTAACCAATCCGGAATGCGTTATTTCCAAGCTCCATAATTGATTATCCCAACCTTTGAAATCATTCGTTTGAACCGGTGTTCCATGATTATTTCGACCAAAATCTTTCGCTTCTAAAACGAGTCCGCTGTTTTTAACTTCGATTTTGTAATATCCAGGTAGAACCTCTTTGAAACGAAACTTCTGATTGGCCTCGTTCCTGTACTTGTACTGCGTTATACGCCCGTAACGAACACCTCGACCCATGTCAAGAGCTTTACCACTACCATCCGCTATTATAACGTACCATATATCTTGGTTCGGCTGCGCGGTGTTGTAAAACTGAATTGACTTGATTTCATTCAAACCGTTTGGTACCGTTATTAAAACATCATGGATTCCCGCCTGAATATTAACGGTTTTCTTTATTTCTAAACTGCCGGATTTTGATTGGGTTTCAAAATTTGTTTCTAAATTATTTCCTGATCGCCAATTCTAATCTCGATTGGATTTTGCACCGTATACAGAGTTAGACCCGATGCTCCCAAAGAACCGAAATCAACGTTTTTCAGCAAAATTTCGTTTTTAACCGTAGTTTTAACTCGAGTTGAGAGGTCTATGATTTGGAAAGCCGAGATTGCATCTTCTTCAACGGTTCTATTTGAGGTGAACTGCACCTCCGGAAGGCAAACTCTCAGGTTTAGAATTGCTAGGAGCAGTAATACAACCTGAAATTAACAAATGTCAATCTTTAAATGGTTCTTGAAGAGATGAATATTTTTTAAATTGAAACAACAGTTCCCTCTTACCAAAACATTAGTTTCGAGACACTCATTGTTGATGGCTGCTAGACAAATTGGAGAAACGAGGAACGAAGTGCATTTATAAAGAATATTTTATCATATAATGTGATGATGGACAAAAAACACGCAACTAATTTTGTTTTTACGCTGTCTTTTGCATTTTATCATCATGGGGATAGATAATACCAGAAGTTGGGTGAGACAAAAAGTACCGAGCTAACCAAATTCTTCACTTGGCGAAAGTGAATATTCTTGATAACACACCAACGGTTGGCCCTCTGGTAGCGGTTTCTGAATTTTCCCTCCAAAACGTGAGACGCTCGTGGCGGTAGACGGCCGAACTAGATTCAAGCACCCGCGTCCGTGTTCCGCGGCTTTAGGTCGAGGGAAAGGGGGTAGGAAAATTTTTTGGAACTCGACCNAAGCACCCGCGTCCGTGTTCCGCGGCTTTAGGTCGAGGGAAAGGGGGTAGGAATTTTTTGGAACTCGACCAATTTTTTTCTCTCTAGTGTAGGCGCGATGGAAGCGGCATAAAATCCTCAAATTTGTTCACTAGTGCCAGGTACCAATGCTAGAGCTCTTTACTTCTAGTCTCATCTTACGTCTGATAATACTATGCGATAATTAAAGTAAAATATTTTAACTTTTTATCACAATGATATTGTAAACTTGTTGCGCAATTTTAAGAGAGAAGGAAATTTTCTCACAACCATTTTTCATCAATTAATTAAATAAATCAATTTCATTAAAAAAACTTACCAAAACATTTCCGTTAATTGTTCTATGTTTCAAAGATTGACTTCCAAGCCTAAGACTAATTTCATAATTATAGAAAAAAAGTCTTGATTTGGACCAAGGCCGAAAAAACCAACGCTAAGAGTGAGTTTTATCAATTGACTGAAGTTCACATATTGCATTTTTTATAAATTTAATCCTAAATCATAATATCATTCAATAAACTGCTTTTAATTTTAATCGATTTATTTCGTTTCAATTACTTGAAAAAAAAATACTCATCTCCGCCTTTTCAAGAACATTTCAATATTCCCATATGAATGTGACGTAAAAACGTGTGGTCAGGAGCGGGCGCAATGTTCAACGCGCAGCGAGATAAATTATTAGTGACGCAAAATTGATCATACATTATCATTAGTCTAGCTTCTCCCTCAAAGTTCGCCTAGATACATTGAGAAAATGAATACAAAATTATACCAGGGATAGAGTTATTTTTATAAGTAGGAATGGAGAACAGAGTAATCTGGGCGCGCGTCAAAGTCCCGGACCCCCTTCCCCGGGAAGGGGGTATGAAAGAAGAGGCGGGTCATAGCTACAGAGGTAAAAAGAAATTACGTATTTTTCGCCGTCCCCGTCAGCAACGTCATCAAAACGTAGTTTAAGTGAGCCAGTAAGATAATTTAAACTTTTCGTTACGTGTTGGAAGGAGGAACTCTGGCTACGAGTCGGACTGAAGGAAATACCGGCGAAAAACAAACTTTGGCGTTAGCTGATAATTTCATAATAGAACACTAATATATTCACAGACAAAACTAAACTCTCTAATCGATCAAAATCATTACTTAAGGTATCTTTACTACTTGAAATCATAAGCAGAAACTTTTAATCATTATAATCATTTATTACACCTGAACAATTACATTATTTTAAAGATTTTTCTTGTTACAGATTATTTTAAACTAATAATGGTAACAGGCATATGTTACATTGTGTACATAAACAATCGTGTAAATCACATTTGAATCAGTTAACCCTTGTGCCAAATTCGAATAATTCGATCATATATTTTGTTTTTACTTTAATGGCATATCTATGAATCTAATTTAATTGTTAAATCTGAAATGTTAACCTAATCTAACTATTATTTATTACTTGACATCGTAAGCGAGGTTCATTACGAACTTAACAAGCAGCTGGTACTAAATACCAATTTTGATTATTGGTGCCGTGACAAGGATATGAAATGACCTCGGCACCATGTTCCCACTTTTCATTCACAACGTCCAAACAATCGGCGCTGTGTTTCGCGCGAATTTGAACATACCCAGAATACCTTGGGTACAGGCTCCATAATTGGTTATCCCATCCCCTGTAATCATTCGTTTGAACCCTTATCCCGGTTCCTCGGCCAAAGTTTTGCACTTCCAAAATGAGTCCGGTGCTTTTAACTTCGATTTTGTAATATCCAGGGTAAATCTCTATAAATCGAAATTTCTGATTGTCCTCGTTTTTGCAGTTGTTATGTTTCATATTCCCGTATCTAACGCCTCGTCCGACGTCCAGTACTCGACCACCAGCTTCGTTGTTTAAATAATACCATATATCTGGGTTCGGTTTAGCCGCCTCTGCAAGGTAGACTGCTAGACTTAGAAT
The DNA here is from genome assembly GCA_019434445.1 of Phalangium opilio. Lineage (NCBI taxonomy): Eukaryota > Metazoa > Arthropoda > Arachnida > Opiliones > Phalangiidae > Phalangium > Phalangium opilio. The sequence goes on from JAEQBA010004123.1 coordinate 377,742, forward strand.
TGACAGAAGCAATAATGGAACCTGCAATTAACAAAAGTTATTGTGTAATAGAGCTCTACCAGTGATATTATTCCGGGTTGTTAGAATAATGCGCCAAGTGTCAAAAACGTTCACAATTAAAGAAGCTCGCGGAATTTCAATAAAAAGAAGGCTTTTCGTTATTTCTGCGTTAAAAACTAATCGGGGGGAGCTAAAACCACTGAGTCGGGTTACGTTAGGTTTCCCAAATAATAAACAGAACAAAATGGCTTCCTCTTACGGCTATAATTTTGAAAATATATTTTGTTCAACTTACAGCGAATTTCGAGACACTCATTGTTGATGGCTGCTAGACAAATTGGAGAAATGGGGAACGAAGTGCATTTATAAAGAATATTTTATCATATAATGTGATGATGGACAAAAAACACGCAACTAGTTTTGTTTTTACGCTGTCTTTAGCATTTTATCTTCATTGGGAATAGATAATACTATGCGATAATTTAAAGTAAAGTATTTTAACTTTTTTATCACAATGATATTGTAAACTTGTTCCACAAGGGGGAATGAAATTTTCTCACAACCATTTTTCATCAATTAATTAAATGACATCAATTTCATTAAGAAAACTTACCGAAACCTTCCAGTTAATTATAAATAATTGTTCTATGTTTCAAAAATTGACTTCCAAGCCTTAGACTAATTTCATAATTATAGAAAAAAGTCTTGATTTGGACCAAGGCCGAAAAAAACCAACGCCAAGAGTGAGGTTTATCAATTGACTGAAGTTCACATATTGCATTTTTTTATAAATTTAATCCTAAATCATAATATCATTCAATCAACTGCTTTTAATTTCAATCGATTTATTTCGTTTCAATTACTTGAAAAAAAACTACTCATCTCCGCTTTTTCAAGAACATTTCAATATTCCCATATGACTGTGACGTAAAACGTGTGGTCAGGAGCGGGCGCAATGTTCAACTCGCAGCGAGAAAAATTGATCATACATTATCATTAGTTTAGCTTCTCCCTCAAAGTTCGCCTAGATACATTGAGAAAAGGAATACAAAATTATACCTAGTGGCAAATGAATTCCTGGTGCAAAACAAACTTTGGCGTCAACTGAAAATTTCATAATAGAAGGCTAATATATTCACAGACAAAACTAAACTCTCTAATCGGTCAAAATCATTACTTAACATAATCTATACTAGGCTTACTTGAAATCATAAGCATGAAATTTTAATCATTATAATCATGTATTACAACTGAACAATTACATTATTTTAAAGATGTTTCTTGTTACAGATTATTTTCAACTAATAATGGTAACAGGCATATGTTACATTGAGTACATAAACAATCGTGTAAATCACATTTGAATCGGTTACTGAGAAAAACCCGTGGTGCAAAATTCGAATAATTCGATCATATATTTTGTTTTTACTTTAATGGCATATCTATGAATCTAATTTAATTGTTAAATCTGAAATGTTAACCTAATCTAACTATTATTTATTACTTGACATCGTAAGCGAGGTTTAATACGAACCTAACATGCTGGTACCAAAAACCAATTTTGATTATCGCCGTTATGACAACGATATGAAACAACTTCTAAACCCTGGTCCCACTTTGCACTAAAAACGGACAAACAATCGGTGCTGTGTTTCGCACGAATTTGAACATACCCAGAAGACATTGGATACAGGTTCCATAATTGATTATCCCAACCTCTATAATCATTCGTTTGAACCGCAACAACATCCCATCGACCAAATTCTTTCACTTCCAAAATGAGTCCGGTACTTTTAACTTCGATTTTGTAATATCCAGCGTAAATCTCAATAAATCGAAATTTCTGATTGTCCTCGTTTTTGCAGTTGTTATGTTTAGTAACCCCGTATCTAACGCCTCGTCCGATGTCCAGTACTCGACCACCACCATCGGAATTTAAATAATACCATATATCTGTGTTCGGTTTTGATGTGTAGAACTGAATAGACTCGATCTCATTCGAATCATTCGGCACAGTTATAAAGACATCGTGGATTCCAGCCTCAATGTTAACGGTTTCATTTATTTCTAAACTGTCCGATTCCGATGGGGTTTTGAAATTAGTAGCTAAAACTATTTCCTGATTGCCAATTCTAATCTTGGTTGCGTTTCCCACAGGCTTTTTCGTATTCAGCGTTAGGCCCGAGGCTCCCAAACATCCGAAATTAACATTTTTCAAAACGATTTCGTTTTTGCTTTTGGTGTACCCTAGCGATTGAGTTAAGAGGTTGATTTTTTGGAAAGCCGAGATTGAATCATCTTCGTGGGTTTGATTTGATTTGATTTCCGCCTCTGGATGGCATATTGCCAGACTTAGAATTGACAGAAGCGATAATAGAACCTGCAATTAACAAACGTTATTGTGTAATACGGATCTACAAGTGGCAAAAACGCTCGCAATTAGAGAAGCTCGTGAATTTTCAATTGACTAAAAAGAACAGAGGCTTAACGAATAGTAACGTCTTAATGTGACATTACTTTAATTATACTCAAGACTCGAGAAACAATTTGGTAATAGCATGCGAATTCAAAATCCGAAATAATGTTTAAGGGATTTTTTAATTTACAGCTTGCATACTAGCACTCGTTGAATTAATGACAACGGATTTTTCTACTATACTGACCGCGGAGCCTCCGAAATGAACTAGGCCCATGCATGTCAAATTTTATGTGGGGAAATATCCAGTTTGTTAAAGAAAATATTTTCACCATAGATGGCGCTAATTTTACCGTTGTGACAGGGGTCTTCCTTAAATTATCGTTGATATTTTAGGGGTCAGTCATAAAATTTTTATGATAGAGCAAAGTTTCACTCTAAAATTAACGTAAATGTTTTTGGGCTATTCACTTTTTATTGAATCTTTCGGTTAGATTGTATTGATGACAACAAAATAAATTATTTCAATTAAAATAATTCAGTAAGAGTAATAAAAACGTATACTTACAATCCGCGACCTTGGCCCAAATACTTAAGCAGTCGACAGGGTCACGGGGTTGAACTTTGTTTATTTTACGGCCGTGTAAGCGCCCCCCAAGCGTAAAAGCACGGCGAACTAAATTAGTTAAAAAAATATTCTCGCTTTGCCACACGCATGGGCCTAGTTCATTTCGGAGGCTCCGCTGACCGCATATTTCGAAAATGCCCATTGTTGCCCATTTATCGTGAGTGAAATATTTTTAATAAAGGTTTTTCAACTTACAGCAAAGTTCGAGACGCCCATTGTTAATATCTGCTAGAAAAACTAAACTAACACCGATCGAATAGGGTTTATATTGTGTGGCACCCTATCATGTAATGAGATTAACAAAGGATAACGTAACGAAAGTGCTTCATTTTTATCGAGTCGTATTGTCATCGACAACAGATGATGTAACCCGGAACAAATCGGCCTTTAAAGCAATAGCGACATTTGAGTTCGTTTATCGTAAGGATTTCATAATTTTAAACACTTGACTATATGCTTCTATACTTGAAATTGGAAAATCTGTCTATAAACGAAAAATGAAATGTACCGTTTGAAAGTGAAGAAGTGAAAGATCGCTTAAAAAATTATATTAGAAATAATTTTCGTCTTTTGGTTGCGAAATTCACCTAAAAATAGGACAGAGAACGTAAAAACCCGGCTTCCCGCCTTAACAGTGGCCGCCATCTTGTATGCCATACTGGCTGCATAGTATGTGGAATACATTAAAGCTGGCATTCCCGGCGGCCATTTTCCAAAATGGCGGTGAAAACTCGCGCTCTACAGCAGGGGACTTTTAGTATATTTTTTGTTGAGCCAAAACAACACATGCACCAATTTTTTATCTTTATGTTCAAATGTTCTAGGTCAAGCTCTTTTTTAACCTGTCTGTCCTGGCCTAGAAAGGGTTATACTCATTTCGTCGCCTCTCTATTATTTCTCTAAGGTAGCTCCATAGACCGTGTCATGCTGTAAATGACTTTATAACCCAGTCGTCTTAACAAAAGCAGACAACCACGGATTTTTAAATGCAATAGATATTTCTCAAAACCTACCGCGTCTAAGTCTTTCTTTTAAATATTCAACTCCCCAAAAAGCCAACAATCCACGAAATAACGATCAATTTATACGCTACAAGCTCTTTCATAGTTAAAATTATTTATTGTGAAATATCATTAAAATGCTAATTTCCATGATAAAAAATATCGATTGTTCTATTGTGATTGAGACAGATAGTCTCTTGAAATCGCAGCTACCAGCTTCATATAGAGTTGTTAACTCGAAAATACTTATCCGAAGAAAATTAAAAACAAGTGGACATGAAAGCAAAATCTTTAATCTATTATTTATTGAGCGTAAATGCGTTTTAATACAAAGTTAAGAAGCTGGTACTAAAAGAAAATTTTGAGCTTCTGACAATTTCACGCAAACGTAAGTAATCACATTGGCACCATCGTCCTTTGAGTTATGATAAACGTCCAAACAATGGGTACTATGTTTGACGCGAATTCTAACCAATCCGGAATGCGTTATTTCCAAGCTCCATAATTGGTTATCCCAACCTTTGAAATCATTCGTTTGAACCGGGGTTCCACGATTATTTCGACCAAAATCTTCCGCTTCTAAAACGAGTCCGCTGTTTTTAACTTCGATTTTGTAATATCCAGGTAGAACCTCTTTGAAACGAAACTTCTGATTGGCCTCGTTCCTGTACTTGTACTGCGCTAAACGCCCGTAACGAACACCTCGGCCCATGTCAAGTGCTTTACCACTACCATCCCCTATTATAACATACCATATATCTTGGTTCGGCTGCGCGGTGTTGTAAAACTGAACTGATTTGATTTCATTCAAACCGTTTGGTACCGTTATTAAAACATTATGGATTCCCGCCTGAATATTAACGGTTTTCCTTATTTCTAAACTACCTGATTCTGATCGGGTTTCAAAATTTGTGGCTAAAATTATTTCCTGATCTCCAATTCTAATCTCGATTGGATTTTGCACTGTATACAGAGTTAGACCCGATGCTCCCAAAGATCCGAAATCAACGTTTTTCAGCAAAATTTCATTTTTAACCGTATTTTTAACTCGAGTTGAGAGGTCTATGATTTGGAAAGCCGAGATTGCATCTTCTTCAACGGTTCTATTTGAATTGAACTGCACCTCCGGAAGGCAAACTGTCAGGCATAGAATTGCCAGAAGCAGTAATCCAATCTGAAATTAACAAATGTTAATCTGTAATAAACTTTAAATGGTTTTCTTGAAGAGATGCATATTTCTTAAATTAAAACACAGTTATAAAACCAAAAAATTTTTTTAAAAAAAATAGGATGTTATAACCTCTTCCTGCCTTTGTTAGTGAAAGTTACGCTATTTGAAAGTCAGAAGAGCACGTGATAGAGGCTAGCCAATAATATGACGTAATCCTTTCCCAAAAATAGGGTGCGCCCGAAGGCTCATGGAATGGGATTCTAAAACTAACATCTCTCCCCGCTCGCGGATGTACAAACTTTCCTGCTAAATTGCATCGTTAGGTTTCCCCGATTATAAACAGAACAAAATGGACGCTCTTATGGCTGATAATACTACTGTATAATTTAAGAAAAATATTTTGTTCAACTTACAGCGAATTTCGAGACACTCATTGTTGATGGCTGCTAGACAAATTGAAGAAACGAAGTGCATTTATAAAGAAAATTTTATCATATAATGTGATTGACATAAAACACTCAACTAATTTTGATTTTACGCTTTTTTTTTGCATTTTATCTTCAGTGGGAATAGATAATAGTACGTGATAAATTAAAAAAAAAAATTTAACTTTATTATCACAATAATATTGTTACCTGTTCCGCATTTTAAAATCTTCAGAACAGAAATCTCTTTACGCTTTATAATTTTCCCATAAAACCTGGGCAGGGATAGATTTAATTTTAGAAGTAGGAATGGAGAACGGTATTTTTTACTTCAGTCCGACTCATAGCCCAATATAGAGCCCCTCCCTCCAACACGCAAAGAAAATTTTAAATTACCTTATTGGCGGCTCACTTAAACTACGTTTTGATGACGTTGCTGACGGGGACGGCGAAAAATACGTAATTCCTTTTTACCTCTGTCGCTAGCCATGACCCGCCTCTTCTTTCATACCCCTCCGTCCGAAAGGGGGTACAGGACTATGACGCGCGCCCAGATTAACCTGTTCTCCAGTCCTACTTCTAAAATTAAATTTATACCTGCCTGGGGTCCGTTGTTTTAGTTACAAAGTATAAAAAAACGTTATCCATATTAACATTTGTGCGAAGTTCAAATGTAATGCCACAATATTTCTTAGGAAATGGAAAATTAATTGCGGTAAATTTTGGAAAATATTTGCGTAAAAAACTGAACAAATATATTGAGTGAGTTTTCTATTGTTATTTAAATAATTGGACAATATTTCTCACTCGAATAACATTCAAGTCTGTGTTTATGTAACGTTTGGACAATAAAATTGTACCCGATCTATGGACTCAACATCAACTTTTTTTATTGTGACAAAAATGTATTCAGTATAATTGAATAAATCATGTGGAATTAAATCAATATATTTTTCCTATAAAGTTTTAAGGTTTTTTTTCCTAACTATTGGACATTTATTATCATGGTGGATATTGATTAGCACAATCAGTGAAAAGTTTTGGGAATAATCTATAATATAATGAATTTCATAAATGTCCCACGTTTAATTTGCGTGTAGAGGTCGCATTAATAGATAAACATCATTACTTCATGAATTATTTTATTCTTCAAATCATAAATGAAGTTTAATACCAAACTTAACAGGCTCGTACTAAAAACCAACCCTGCCCCTTTCTTTCATGGTAAGGATAAGTAATAACCTCGGCACCATCGTCCAAACTTCCATCTCGAACGTCCAAACAATTGGTACTGTGTCTCGCGCGAATTCGAACGTACCCAGAATACTTTGGATCCAAATTCCATAATTGGTTATCCCAACCTCTGAAATCATTCGTTTGAACGGTACCAACACCACCGTGACTAAAATCTTTGACTTCTAAAACGAGTCCACTGTTTTTAACTTCAATTTTGTAATATCCAGGTTGAACCTCTCTGAAACGAAATTTCTGATTGTCCTCGTTCTTGTAACTGTATTGTGTCATACGCCCGTAACTAACACCTCGACCAACGGCAAGAGCTTTATCACTAATATCCGATAATATAAAATACCATGCGTTTTGGTTTGGTTTTGCCGCGTAAAACTGAATAGATTCGATCTCATTCGAACCATTTGGCACTGTGATAAAGACATCGTGGATTCCAGCCTCAATATTAACGGTTTTATTTATTTCTATACTGTCCGATTCCCATTGGGTTTCCAAATTTGTGACTAAAACTATTTCCTGATTGCCAATTCTAATCTTTGTCGCGTTTTCCACCGGCTTTCCCATATTCAGTGTTAGGCCCGAGGCTCCCAAACATCCGAAATTAACATCTTTCAGCACAATTTCGTTATTGTCATTGGTGTACCCTCGCGATCTTAAATCAATTTTTTCGAAAGCCGAGATTGAATCTACTTTAATGGTTTGATTTGAAGTGAGCTGCAGTCCCACCGGAATGCAAACTGCCAGGGTTAAAAGTGCCAGAAGCAGGAATACAATCTGAAAATATTTAAAACAGTTCTGTAACAGACTTGTAACGGTTCTGGAAAAGAGATATCGTATATTTGTAAATCGATACAATTAAGCGCAAATCGGATAAGAGTGATTTAAACAATTGCACTGCTTCGATGTGCAATTTCTTGGGTTAAGTTTCCCTGATTTTAATCTGAAAATAACTGAAAGGGCAACAGAAGAACAAGTTTCTACCGAGCATACTCTTGAACAGATATTTAGGGGTACAACATTACGGAACTTAAAGGGATACTTTCTTTTAATTTCATTGCAATAAATCCCTATAAGGTTAATTTATTTCGATAGATAGACAAATAAGGATTCTGAAAATATATATGTTTTTATATTTTAGTTTAATTAATGATTTTTAAATTACGATTAAAAGATCCAAAATGCTCTTGTTTTGCGATCATGAGGGCACCTGGTGACACAGAGCCGAACCACCGAAAAACGTTACTAGTTCGTCTCTACCAATTTCGACTTCATAAGTCTCTAAGGCTCCGTAGTGTTTTTCCTACTGGTAGGGGGATTCATTCTGTGAGCGCAGTATGATACAGATTGACGGGAATTGGTATGGCTGCACACCAAATTCTTCTACTTCAGAAGAACTACCCTCAGATTCGTTTATTATAAATTGTTCCGAATTTTCTGAATCCAAAGAATCAGAGTTCGAACTTTCATAATCAGATTCAGGACCGGAATGATCAGAAATACTTTCTCGTCTGACATTCTTATGCATATAAGCAGACGACGATTCACCAGGCAAGCTGACCTAGATTCTCGTTCCTACTACTTTTTACTCCTTAAACGACAGTTTTCATTCCAACTACTACCAACCAATCAGAGGCCGAACTTTACCTACGTAGGTAATGGGTGGAAAATGGTGGCCGATTTTAAATCTGGCGTTCAAAATTTTAATTTTTATTCACGTTTATTTAAATTAATAAATTTTTCTCGCGATTTCTACTGACCCCCATGTTTTTAGGGTTGGTTAATTTATAGAAAACCAATGTTAGTGTGACCAACTCAGATATATCCGATTCTATCCCTTTAAACCTCGCCAGCAATCGAGGAGAGGTTTCTTTTATCACCTTTCACGGGTCATACTAAAGGCTCTTTCAGACGATCCAACTTTTTGACTCAGCTTGATGGGTCAACTCGAGTTGAATCAACTAGTTGGATCGTGTGAATAGACGCTGGATGAGTTGAGTCTGTCATCCAATTTTTGCTAACTCAACTTTTTAATTTCATTTTTCCAACCAATCAAAATGAATTACAAAAAAAGCCTCTTTCGCGGGTTATTTCGTAAGTGCCGAGGTAGATGGCGCTTAAAAAGTTCCATTTGACCGTAAAAGTTTAGTCGTGTGAAATGGAAGGATTTATTTCACTTTTCCCTTCAAATGTTGGACAAGTTGATACAATTTTTTGACCCATCGAGCTGAGTCAAAAAGTTGGATCGTCTGAAAGAGCCTTTAGAGTACACTAAAGGGAAGGCTTTCACGTCGGCAGTGCCCCGTATAATTTTTTTACCGGATTTGGAATAAACGGATTATTAGCAGCAGGCAGAAATGGAAACTTAATGGTAGATTATCAATTTATGGTTTCCGTTAGCTTTACGCTTTCATGCGAAGCACTGGGGATCTGGTGGTACTAGTCGTTCAATAGGGGTAGTCCACAGTGCTTGGCGGGAAAGCCTAACTAGTAGTAGTGTCCATTACGGAAACGTAATTGGTTGCATCTTGCTTAAAATTGTAGATAGAAACATGGTTACAAAAAAGATTTATGCACTGTCATTACATTTGAACATGCAAACCAAATTTGGGAGAACATTGCTTTGGTGGAAGTGGATAAAAATGTGTTTCAAGATTCGACCCAGACAAAAAGTCAGAAAGAATAGTCAAGTTATTTAAAAGTTTGTAAAAAAATTAATTCTATACAAATTTAACATTTTAAAACGAATATTTGTTCAGTAGTGTAACCCCCCACTTCGTACCTCCGTAGGTGTAGAATGTAGGTGTAGAATGTAGGTCAAGGTCACCAGTGTAGGTCAATGACCTATGACGTAATGAGTGACGTAATCAACGCCCCCTCGCCGCCGGGGAAGCCCCTTCGCGGGGAAACCCGCGCGCCCCCTCGCGGGAAAATACCGCGCGCCGCCTCGCGGGAAAACCGCGAAATTTGAAAACCGCGCGCAAACACGGGGTGAGTCTGCGCATGCGTATGACGGTCTCTTCAACTGTATCTGTGACGTCATTGATAAGAATTGTTGGTGTTTAGGTTATTGGGAGAACTAATATTATCTAAAAGAACTAATTAACCGACTGAAAATTAACTAGTCTTAATATACTTTTGTTGGTTATTTTGTAAATGAATAAACTTTGAGACTTTATTTGCAAGAAATAGTTTATTTTAGCAAGGTTAAAATTAAATGAACTTCTCGCGTTGGAGGTAATTTCGAGAGTGATTTTTTGAGAGACTCACTAACAAGAGACGCGGGACCCCATACGTCACGTGTCCGTTTTTTTATCTTAGAACAGCAGAGGTTTTTTAAGCTGTTATCTTATTTACATATATTATTTTTACATTAATCTATTTTATTAATTTTAGACTATACATTATTAATTATTATGATTATTTGATTTGTTATTTACACAAGATAAAATTACTAATTTTTTTCTTTTACACAAAGTTCTAAAATACTTTTCATGGGTCCGCTTTAAAACCAAATGGCAAAGTGTCCCAACCTTTAATTGCACGTTTGTTAAACGTAAATCCAAAGCTTTTTTCTAGTTTTCGACTTAAAAGAGTGATCGACGTTTTATTTCGAATGACGTTGAAAGGAACGTCCACTTTTAGACGTTTGGATTTATTTTTTATAGAGTCCACTATAGCTTCAAAGTTTATAATTTTCTCATTAACACGATTAAGGCAAATTCCTTTAACCTTCACGACAGATTGACCGTCCGTGGTTCTGTAACCGTAACTCTTGGGCCCATTTGAAACAAACTCTGTAATTGTAGCGTCCCCTAGTTCGTTAACCCAACATCCTAAATTGTTACCCGTGGGGGGTTTAAAATCGTTTTCCCCCGCCACAAATAAAACGCTATCCGTATCTGTGTATAATGCTCTTTTACCCAATTTATGCAAGGTCTCGAATAAGGTTAATCTTCCGTAACACGAAACGAAACAAGCCACATACGGATTTCCTTTGAAATATGTTGGTGCAAATTCATCTTTGTTTTTGTACGATAATAAGCACATTTCTTCATTAATTGGTCTTAAATCTACCAATTCCTTTGTGTCATCAGATAAGATACGTACAAGTTCTGTGTACTCGTTAACAATTAGTGTTTTGGTTTTGTTTGTATTCATACCAAAACGACCCCAAAGACTGTTGAGACAAATCTTTGAAATAGCTCTCAGCGCGGGGTTATGGACTACTTCATCCATCTTGATGCTAATACCTTCAGATTCATAAATCGATTCAATATATTTTTGTTTTTGCTCGGCAGTTTTAACGGAAGACGGATAGCCGGAATTAGCTTGTTTTATCTTCAAAAAATTGTTAACATAACCTCCAAATAGTCCATCGTTAACATGTTTTTCATACTGAAATGTCTCGTCGAAATGATGTACTTCGTATATTTTTATAATTTTATAACCCATTTCTACGGCTTTGTAAATTTCAGGCGAGGGCCAAATACCCGAAATAATTCGTTCCTTGTCAGAATGTTGACACGCTTCATTATTTGATTCAAGGGCACATGACTTACACAGGGGGAAAAACAATTTTCCATTAAACCTGTATGGTAAAACTGGGATATATAGATCAGTCGGGGGCAAGAGTTCACACGATATTATACCAAAATAGGCATTTTTTTCATAGTTAAAGTTACTATTTAAAATTTTGGGATGTCCTTTTGGGTAGATTCCGTATTTATTGACAGCGGGATAGAGTGACATGAGGTCGTAATAATAAATTTTTTCGTTTTTTGCTTCATCCGGTTTATGATATAATTTGAAGACTTCTGTCCTTCCACCGTATAAAGCCGACCTGGCTAATATTGGTGAAGGCACCTCTACAGTTTCGCAAAAGGTACTACAAGCGATATTTGTCTTTAACAAATTTTCAAACTCGCATTCCCACATTATTATATACTTTGCATTGGGGTGTAACTTTTTTATAAATTCTATTCTATCCAGGCCCTTTTCGTAACAGTTTTTATTTGTATCATTTACTAAACTGTTCCATTCACTACCTTTTAAACATTTCGGACAACCGTGATACACGCAACCATTAAACTCTAGGATAATTTCAGGATCCTTTGAGTAACCATCAACTAAATAAGGTCCAATTCTTTTTTCTCCTTCAGGAGATAGGGCTGTCTGTATTTCTACCTTCATTTCTTTACTAACCCAAGTCAACCACTTGATAGCTTTACTACTTTGGTTGAATGATCCACGATAACCCGGACTAGGTACTACACCCAATGTATTTTTTTCTAAATATTTGTGTAAAAACACGTTAGTACAGGCCCCCGATATTGTAATAGCTCCGCAATTAAGAGGATCTAGACCCGATGCCTTTTTGTAAAGTTCTCTAAATTTTGTAATTCCTTTTTGTAAAACTACCACATCTTGTACAGCGTATTCCTCTAATTCGGTCATTATTTTGTACGTGGATTTTTTACCTTTTTCACTGTACCATAAATCAAAAGCCTGTCGGTCCTTTTCATTCATAAATTCAGGTTGAAATACGGCTTTTTCAGGTAACGGACCTTCATAGTTTAAAGTGTCCTCTTTTAAGAAAATATAAGGAAAAAACTGTTTTTTGTAACTACCCAATTGAAAAGTTTCTGTAAAGGCTCTCAAAGGAAGCGCCACGAATGAATAACTACAAATAAACCTAAAATTTTGACTTTTAATAAAGAGAGCTAGAATTTTAGAGCCGTCGAATATGACGTCTGGTTTTACATGGTTATTAATTAACCAATTTAATATAAAATACGAATCAAAACCTTTAAAATTGTGGGCCACTATAGTCAAATTTTCAAATTTAGGTTTACTTATTTTTATTCGTTTATTGTTCCTTGTATAAGATGTCTCATCTTCTGTTTGGGTCAGATATTTCATAAACTTATCAACACAATCAAAACCTCTAAAAATTTGATAATCGTATTCGGTATCATTAATTTGCATGGCCGAAACTAATAGAACCGGGGTATGTTTAGAGTTCATATCAATAGTTTCACAGTCAAAATAACAAAATCTAGTTTCTTTAAAAGTATCATCAAGGGGTTGAACGTAACACATTTTGGGAGGGTGCTCAATTTTACATCTAGAACAAGTTGTAAGACATTTATGTTTGTCATCGCGAATTTCTTTGCAACATTTTAAGCACCGTTTAATTTTTAAACAAGTGCCATTTTCTATGTGAAATTGGAAACATTCAGGCCCTTTAAAGTATCTATTACAGTTTTGGCAGCGAGATATTTCAATCTGAGGGTCTTCGTGAAAGGTCTCAGAGTAACAACGCCAACATTTGATTTTTTGATTACAACATTTGTGTTTTTTTGTGTCATTAAATTTAGTAAACGTTGTTAAACACGTGTTGCAATACGACTTGGCCCCAAACATACTGGCTAAACTTTTAATGACGTGCATGTGTTGATCTATTTGTAATAAAAAAATTTTTTCTCCGAAAACATTTCACCTTGATAAACCTTTTTGAAATTATCATTAGCACTGAAAATAACTATTTGGTACTCGGGTTGCAATACTTTTTGAAACATTGAAATTTTGTCTAAACTAACGGGACCAATAGGCACATTAGCCTTGGCATGAAGCTTTAACGCTTCTTCTTTTTGCAAAGGTCTATGACCTAGTTGTATACGTCTATAACGATTAAAATCAAAAGTCAAAGTACTAAGCTTTTGTTTCTTTAAATATGTTAAATCAGCAACGGTTCACGGGTAGTTGAGCGGTTTTCAAAGAGCGTTTTGGAATAAAGCGGTTCCTAAAACAGCGGTTTGCAAAACCGCGTGGAAGCAAAACCGCGGTTGCTGTTTCCGCGTTTCTCAATACAGCGCTATTTCCCAAAACAGCGTTTGCTGTTTCCGCCCAAATTGTGATTGATAGGGAGGGAAATATCTATTATATTAAGTATATAGGACAAAGAACAATATTATGCAAAAGGAGTAATTTTATATCGGAAGTAAATATAATTTACAATTTTTGGAAAAGGCATATTATTTTGGGAAGTTAATGAAGATAAACAACAATATTTTGGAAAGGCGTACTTTCGTACGCTCAAGATATAACGCTGTAATCAAATGCGCTAAAACGAGAATGGCTATAATAGCAAACGCGTTCATGAAAATGCCGTTTTGGACAATGCTGTTTTGATAACACGCCCAATCGATAACATACCATCAGCAACCATCATACCGCAAACGATTGCTCTTGATACGCATAGTTCATCATCGTTTATTATAGGCAAAAATGTCCTTCCTTTCTGAATATATTTGTCGAGAGCTATCATCGATCTATTTTTAACAGATCGACGACCTGATATTGGTACATTAACATTTAAAAATATAGCGTCGAGCCTGACATCACCCTCGAGAAAAAAATTTCGCCGGCTTTGACTTACTTGACTAATGGCAGTCATTAATCTTTCAGCCGTTAACTCATTTAGGGCCATAAAATTTAAATTTATAGCATTTTCCAATAAGTCAGACCTAACACAAAATCTAACGCTATTGTAACCTGGAGAAGATTCTAAAATTGTCTCTATAATGGATTGAAAGATTTTTATCAATTGTTCATATACTTCTGTCAATTTGAGCATATGAAGGTCTTTAAAAATAATTTTATATTCAGAGGCTAAACAGTTGAACTTTCGAGAGACAGTTTGGTTAACTTTTGATAATTCGTAAAACCTTTTAGGATTAAAATAGGAAAGATCCAAAGGCTCTTCTTCGGATGATGACATGTTTTCTATTTGATCTTAGGCGCGACTCGAAATAAAACTCTTGACGTAGACCTAGGAAACAAACTAAAATATCTAAAATAATATACACTACAAGTTCTAAAATAAAAAAGTATTAATTTTCTAAAATACGTTTTAAAAATTCTTTATTGCGTACATTTTCAAATTTCTTATACAGTTACAGGCATTTTCTTTAAAACTTTGTCTATAAGACTGACAACTTCTGGTACCTCATCAAACTTTAAATTTAATTTTTTTTCGCGCATTTCCCCCCTATATTTTGTTAATAAATAGCCCGTATCTTTAAAATTTTCCAGTTCCAACATTCCCGGGAAACATAGGGTCTGTTTTAGGGTACTGCATGGTTTGCTTAAATTTTTTTAACTTCTTCTATCACGTCTATCGAAATACATATTCCATATATAAGGGGTTTTTTAAAAGCGTATCTTCTAATGTCTATATATAATTTATTGTTTAATTTAACTAATTTTACACCGATATTATCGCTCTCGTTAAATTTAATTTCGATAGTTTCCCACGTTTGATTTGCCGTCTAAAGACAATAATGATACATTTGGACATGCAGTTTTTAAAACGTGGAAAAAAAAAACTTACCATGTCTAAAGGCATCGAGAGAATTTAGTTTATGGTCGAGAGATATTGCCTCAAGTGATTGTACGCCGCGACTTGCTGGGTTATATACTAGATCTAAAGCGGTCTACGTATCACGTTAAAATATACATTTTGAACTAACATAGATGTAAAAAAATCTTGTTTCCGTTTTACAAAAACAGCTGCTAGTTATAACGGAGGAAAATATATTATAACCTTGACGTCATACGTATATTTCGAATTACCTTTGACGCCAACCTTGTTTTCGCTTTATTAAAACACCTGTTAATTATAACGAAGTAAAATATAACACGGTATAGGCGCTATATTATTCACCTTTAGGTATAACGAATCCTTGGGTCCTAGCTAGTTTGATAGTATTTTATGGAACGAAGTCTATAACCAACAACTGTAAGTTATAAAGGAGCAAAATAAATTTTTATCATGGCTAACCTTGACGTCATACGTCGATTATATTTGACATCAACTAACCTTGTCTTTACTTTATAAAAGCAACTGTTACTTATAAGAGAGCAAATATATTTTCTATACGTATATTTCGAGTTATCTTTGACGTCAACCTTGTCTTTGCTTTATAAAGCAACTGTTATAAGAGAGTAAAATAATATTTCCAATTATCTTTTGACGTCAACCAACCTTGTTTTCGCTTTATGAAAACAACTGTTTTTTATAAAAATATATCCTTTACAAAAGTAACCTTGGTTCGCTTGTTAAGGACTCTCTAAGGTATTCGAACTCGTGAACAACGAGTTTAAGGCAGATACGTTAACGAGCGAACCAATGATACTTGAGGTTATATTCGGTTGTGACGAAAAGTATATCTGCTGGATAACCAACTTCACTAATAGCAATAATTCACTGTATTCAGATCTACAAACTATTAAATTCTCCCCGCCATAACAATAGTCATGTCTTTGTCGAATATACCTTGTCTGTATACCTTGGCTAAAGTAGCGTCGAGCAAACTTTTAATATACTATACGAGTATGAACTCGCTTCTCGGCATGATCTTTATTCGGTTGTTTAACGTCCATCATATCGCTACTGAACTTGAAGAATCACTCGCTACAACCGGTCAGTATCTCGATTCAAACATTTTAAACTATCTTCAGACAAGATGTTTCGACACCGAGTTAAAGCACATTATAACTTTCATTTCTACAGTACAATTATGTTATGACGCGCCCCTCCAATTACCGCACAATATTCCCGATTGGCGTCACGGTAATCACGTTGTAAAAGACTATTTAAATTAGAAAATGTTTTTGCGTGCCCCAACAAAAACCATATTG
>JAEQBA010004124.1:0-46105 GCA_019434445.1 Phalangium opilio
TTAGAGGAGAAAGGGAAATTGCTTAGAAATTATTCGCAGAATATTGATACCCTTGAAAAAAGCGGGGATTACAAAATCAATTACGTGTCACGGATCCTTCGCTACCGCGTCTTGCACAAGGTGCCAATTTAAAGTTGATTGCTCAGTAATTCAGGAAGATATTTTAATCAGGTAGGGATTGATATTTGATCGGAAAACTGGCAATTGGTTTGTTTTCACGAAGCGTATTTTGTTATTGCAGAGGATACCCTTATGTCCAAAATGTTCTCAACATGATAGCAGTAACATTGCTGTCATGAAACCGGACATTGTCTTCTTGGTGAAGGTTTAAGTGACGAGTTTCACTCCACAATGGGTCAAGATAAGATGTATGCGACTTGTTGATAGTTATGGGGTCTTCCCTGAAAGTTCGACCTGTCGCTCTAATTCCGAGTATGTTTGATGAAATCATCATCAAACTAGATTGATAGAAAGAACGAGACTCAATTTTGAAAACCTTTTAGGCTCTATTCCTTCAAATATTCCTCAAATTCTTATTAACCGAGAACCTTTGAAACATTTGGACTTTGACGTCCAACTTCTGGGAGATTGCGACGTAATAATTGAAGAAATTTGTAAAGATTGGGTCCAGAATGGTCACGCATTTGCCAAAACTCAGAATCCCTCCAAGAATTGAACCAATTACCACCTAGACCAAACCTTATTAACCAATCAGAGGTCAACAACAATTTAAGTTCAACAATGGAAGAAAGTACATCTTCTAATAGTTTGAAAGAAACCAATCATCTCGGTTCATCCGAAACTAAAGAAGATGGTGGCAGTTGCGATTGTTCGCAATTTGAGAAATTTCATTTGGATGAGGCGACGGTAGCCAATGATGAAGCTCAATCCGCGATTGATCTCGGGATTGAAGATTCCGCTGAAATTGCCGATCTTGAACTAGCGTGGCAACAAAAACATTTTACTATAGCATCTCAATTACCTGGTAATATTTTTTGTTCTGTTCTGGGTGTATTTAGAATTTTGTAAAATGGGGTGTATGGTCCTAGAATCCCCTCTTGTACCGAGATGTCTTGGTTTGGATAATTTATTGTCCCCAATTAAACCAAAAAACCCCCCTGGGTTTGATGGTTTGTATTTGCCTGTTGTGCCCATAAACATCATTGATTTGGACGATTTGAATTACCCCATATGGTAACCAACTTGTGGTGAAACCATTTTTGAGAGCTATGTTCCCTGTGAACGGAATTAACGGTTCTGTTGAAGTTTCCCTGTGAAAGATGGGTTCGGATAATTAGACTGTTCCCCCGAAGATATTAGTAATTGACTTCAATATGCAAATATAAAGATAGTATGGGATAATTTGAGTTCATCCGAAAAGCAAAGCAAAATTTGACCCTGGTAAATAACATCTGGAACCCTAACTGCGTCATAATTGGTTCCTCAATAAGCATGGGCGAATACCACTTTTTACTATCGAGACGAATATCGAATACCCAAAAATTTCTTATCGAATACCGAGACGAATAATGATTTTTTAATCGAATATCGAATAGTTAGGCTTAACGAAATATAGTCTTATCGAATATTAAGCCTATTATTCGCGAATATTAAGCCTATTATTCGCGAATATTAAGCCTATTATTCGCGAATATTAGGCCTATTATTCGCGAATACTTGTCGAATATCAAGGCCTGCTATTGGCGAAGTACTAAAGGAGGTTGTTAGTACCCATTTTTTATAAAATATTTATTCGGAAATGAAAATGACTATGCTTTTAGTGAAAGTATATTTTTAGGGGTTAATATTCACATTTTGAACACATCTTGGTACTTAAAATAGCGGAGTTAGGCCTTGGCCCTTTGCGAAGGAAATTGGTTGTCGAATATTTATCGAATAGTAAAGTCGGTATTCGATATTCGTTCAAAGTAAAAAATGGGTTCAAACGAATACCGAGACACGGTTGGTTATTCGTCTCGATATTCGATCGAATTATTCGTTTTAGACGAGTATTCGCCCACCCTTATAATCCTCAATGATCTCAACTACTTAATTTTAAACGTAGAATCTTTTTTTTTTTTTATTATTATTTCCCTCCAGAACGCTCATTTTTGTTCCTCGCACCAAATCGATACATTTTTCCCGGAGCGGAAGTTGAATTGGATGGAGAATTTGCGTTAACGAAAGACCCAAATAATAGCATGGAGGTGGAACCGAGTTCCGATTACGAAGAAGCTGACACTGCGAGCGAAAGTGTTCACGATCGCAGCGCCGATTCCCTATTGGGTGTGAGTAATGTAGAAATTGACTGTGATAACGAAATAAATGAAAGTAACGTCAACTGCAATTTTGAGAAGGCGGCGGCGTCTTCTGCCGCCGACATCATCCCTAGTGTCGCTAGCACGTCTCAAATAGCCGATTATGATACTAGTGGTAATATTAGCAATATGGTTTGAAAACCATAACATTGTTAGTGTTGTTATTTTTTTTCAATTTAAATAATTTGAGGAAGAAAGAGGGAAAGAAGTTTTCTAAACCAATCAAGATATTACAAACCATTTTTTTAAATTAAATTCAATTGACTTGACTTAATATTAAAATTTAAAACTTTTCAGTGATTGAAAAAAGTGGGGTTTAAATAAAGGGGGGTTGTTAAAAACGACGTCGAAAAACTATGCAGCGTATATGACCAGCACATTTCTATTTAATTAATTGAAAACTAAGTTAATTTAACTACAATCTTCACTTCAGTTCCTTATAACCCAAATTTTAAGAACTAAAATCTTCAGTTTCCTTTTGTCCCGAACTTTAGGAACTAAAATCTTCAGTTCCTTATGTCCCGACGAACTTTAGGAACTAAAATCTTCAGTTCCTTATGTCCTGAACTTTAGGAACTAAAATCTTCAGTTCCTTATGTCCTGAACTTAAGGAACTAAAATCTTCAGTTCCTTATGTCCTGAACTTTAGGAACTAAAATCTTCAGTTCTTTATGTCCCGAACTTTAGGAACTAAAACCTTCAGTTTCCTTCTGTCCCGAACTTTAGGAACTAAAACCTTCAGTTTCCTTTTGTCCCGAACTTTACGTAAAACTTAGAAATTAGTTAATTTTACGTTCTAAATAAACGTAAACTAAACTTCCTTTATATAGTTAAACCTAAAATGTTATAGTTATCTTCAAATATTTTAATTATCGTCCTATAATCTCTTTTTAATTAACTTTTTCGATGATTTCAAGTCTTTTTGGACCCGCAATAAATAGAATAGATAAGCTTATAGTAGGTTATTTAAAACTGTGAAAAATAAGTATAGTAAATGTCAGTGAGTTAACGTAACCCTAGAAATGTCCGTAAATGTGCTAGATATATAGTTGTACAGAACTACAGAAACTATCGGTGGTTATACTTTTGGTTTAAAGTTTTTTTGGGTTTTTCTAGGTTTTAGGCTAAAGTATTTATAAAAATAGTACTAGCAATTTAATATTAAGTAATTAACCGAATTTAGGAACAAAAAAAAACCCAATTTCTTTTTGAATTTCCACCGATAACTTGTAAATATAGGTAATTAATTTTTATTTATAATTAATTAATTATGTAAAAGCGATGGATTATTTTAAGGATACCCACTTAAATTACGGCAGTATTGTTAAGGCTGGTTATAGAAAACAATATTGATTGATTGATCTATCATCTTATATCATATTTGACAAATTTAGCCAAGTACAAAACTTCCATTACGATTTGTTTTTAATATAAAACAAATTAAATTAAATTAAATTAATTAATTAACCAATTGAGATTTCTGAGTTTAGAAACCCACCATACATAATTTAAAACCAACTTAGTTTAATGATTAGATGAAAATTAGACTAACCGGCGGCCATCTTGGATTGCCGCGTATTTTGGGGGTCTCTACTACTGAATCTGAGCTTAGAATTAATTTTGTTCCGTACTTTACTTGTTTATAAATTAACACAAAAAATTAACGAATCATAAACACCGCTCTGTTGATCTCCATTTTAAAATTAAAAGTAGCGCCAATTAATCCACATTAACAAACTACTTAGTGTGTTGTTATCTTTTCCATTAACAAAGGAATATACTTGTAAATATTGTAAATAGTTTTTATTACGTCGTAAGTTATATTATTATAGCTCCAGTTTTTATTTGATGTAGTTAGTAATTAAGTAGTTAGTAATATTTTTAAAATCTATATAACTAGGTTTTTTTTTTAAATAAAACTTCTGTAAAATTAATAAAATTATATAGGAAAATTTTATTCTAATAATAATATTAATTAATTATGATTACTATTGGTGCCATTCTGGTTTTTTTAAAGTTTAAAACTCGCTCCTTTTTGGCTTTAGTATAAATTCCATTGATTGTAAATAGTAACTTTTTCACAACTTGTCCAAAAAAAAAAAAAAAATATATAAAACAACTCATGTCATATTGTATTTATTACCGTTCGTAAGTTCTATCATGACTTATGATAACGTTCCTGTTACGTTTTGGAATAAAACGGATATTTTAACATTTTTTTAATTCAACGGTAATTAACTTCTTTCCATATATATTAATATAAGAATAGAGTGCCGTTCGTTAAGTTGATTAATTTTTTTTAATTATAATACAAAAAAGTACCTATTGTAGGTAATTGGTGTTTTTGCTGGTTTTTATCAGCTCTTTTTCGAAATAATAATAAAAAACAAACAAATTGTACATAAAATGGTACGTAATTGTACCTTACTTTATAACGATAATAATTGTGCAGTCTAAAAAATAAAACGGTGTTAGAAATTTCATTTGTGAATCATTTTCGTACATGCGGACGCATAAACATTCCAGTTTCCACTCCTGCCTATTATTATAATACTCCATGGTATTTGCGTTTATTACTCCACTCCTAAAAACTCAAATAGAATCATAAAGGACTAGCCTAGTAGTGCCATCTATATGACAATACTTGAAACTATAATAACTAATTAAAATCTATTACTTTAAAATTAATATATAAGCAAACCAAATAAATATTTTTCTGATAAAAGCATTTTTAATATTTTAAATTTGTAGCAATAAGATTTAAAATTCCATTTAATAGTTGAGATATTTAAGTGTAGATAGCGCTTTAAACGAAAACAAGTCTGAGACCGCGGAGTATAAAAACTTGCCAGAGACCCTGGAGTATCAAAAAGCCTGGAGTGGAATGTGTTTGAGAAATCGGAAAATACGCTGTATTAGAAATAATAAGTTGAAATTTAACAATTATGTTTAGTAATCTATGTTTTTCATCGTTTTATTGAATTATATAGTTGCAAAATAATTGGTTTCTAAAAAACAACAACCGTATTATATCTATATAAATCAAAGTCCTGACTGACTGACTGACTGACTGATAATCAACGCCCAGCCCAAACCGCTTGCCCTAAAAGGCTGAAAATTTGCAGGAACGTTTCACATAAGTAGTAGGCGCATACTAAGAAAGATTTTTCCAATCCGCCGCCATCTTAATAAATGGCGCCCAGAAATGTAAAACATCTTCTCTATGCAACGAAGTCTGCGCATTTCAACCGATTTCACAAATATTTAGTACACTGGCTTCCTTTAACCTGTAGACGGGCTGAATGGTCTTTTGGGTTCGATTTGTTGCCATCTTTTTAAATGGCGGCCAGAAATTTAAAATCCTTCGTTATAGAATAATGTCCGCATGAAAAGTAATAAAAATGTCCCGACGGGCTCACGCCTTCGCTCCTAGGGTGCTACAAAAATATTAGTCATCAGCAAAATCTACCCATTCTTTATATCATTTTTATGAAAGTTCTTATTACTCGCGATCGACGCCGCGGGTAACAGCTAGTATTTCATAAATGTGATGGTAAAGACCATTTAGTGTTTAGTGTCTACTTGGACAGTTAGTTTCATGCTTTCTATTTCCTTACAAAAATCGGACAGATAATTTATTGAATGTTCTACAACTTAAGTACCTACGCATCTTTTTAAGTACTTGAAATATTTAAAAGGGGACCTAGTGTCTGCATTACTAAGGTCAACAAAAGGTAGATAACTTTATATTTTATAAGTTCCTTGCACGTGACCCAGGAGACAAATAATTTTTTACGTGTGGTGGGTCAAATTTGGTAAAACCTAAAAATTAAGAGTGTTCTATTAAAATCCACATCGGTAAATTGGGTTCACCAAAAAGCTAGTCAATCGTAACGCCCTGAATTCTCGAAATATTCCATAACAAGTTATCGGTGGTGCACTATTCCATAAATAGACTTTTGCTTGTTAAAAATTACCGAAATATATCGATATCATTATAGTTCATAATTAAAAGTTATAGCCCTCGTTAAGGTTTGTTTGTTACCAAGCCAAAATAATTCAATCAGCAGCAGTCAGGCGAAACCTCGCCCCTCAAACTTGTATCGCTGTACCCCCGAAAAAAAGAAAGAAGGTATTTCTAAAGATTTTATCAAATATTTTTTAATGTTATTGTCATACCTTATGACTCTCGGTCAAACCGACGAAGGTATTGCGCGTTCTGTAACCGCTGTTCCGTTTGAGTTACCATTATGCCATTATCATCGCCTTTTCAACGTAGTGTCAAGATACTTTAGCGAGTTAGTGGGACATTTAAATAGACTCTAAACTATAGCTTCTTAATATATATTGCGACATAGTTTCAAGCTTGATGAACAAAATGAATGGGAACACTTTTATATTACGTTAGAAAAAATTTATTTCATTCTGCTATAACCTCTATTAGCGGTTTGGCGACGGTGTCAACAATACGATTGAGGGCAACGGGCGGGGGTGCTCTTCGTATTCAAACATTATTTGTTTGTTTAAACGTCCCTTCTTAGATCTGGGCTATAACTCAGTCTCGTGGTAGCCGAGGAACATAGCGTTTCTTGAACATAGTAAAGTTTCCCGCGTTATTTCGCGACGACGTCATGTTGCGCTTTTGACAATCGTAAACGTGTGTTTTATTTATTTACTTCGCTTCTTGGAATTAACCAATATGATATCTAAGGTAAGGTAACTTTACTAACCACTTTGGCTTAGCAGCGTACTTAACCTTGTTTTAGTTTACCATAATATACGAGACTATTTTGTTTGATAGTGGTGATTCAGATGGAAAAAATAAGGCGGTTTTGTATTGTACAAGGATTAAGTTATGTTTAAAGTTTAATGAGAGGTTTTGATAACTGTCTTATAAGGTGTAGGTGTCCAGTTTCGGCGACAGGTATTGTCAAACCTTGGTTATTACAATTATCTCTATTACACTCTCAAATAATTCTCCTTTAGCTTTCAAAATACCAGAGTTTTGATGTCCCAAAGTTTGTCAAAAATGAATAATTTAAATCCCATTATCTCGAACTCTGTTTAGTTTAGATTCACATAATTATTCCATCGGTCAGAGGACAATTTTATCTTGTTACCCTAAAAGTTTTTCTCCTTATCGTTTTTGATCCTAACCACACAGTATATCAAACAAGCACTTAAGTGCACGCAAAAGTTAAAAGGTTATTGTCGACTATATGTAAATATTGAAAATTAAATTTATCTTAGCGTACCATTCTGTGTTGGTTGGTGCTTGGCCTCTATTACGAGGGAAGCTATTCAATGAGCTACATTGACCGTGCCTTTCAAGCGCTTCAAGACGATTTCGAACAAATACATAGTGGCTCGTCGTACCAACCCAATCAAGCAATTATTTTTACAAACTCAACCTCGGTTCCATCGGTAGTCGAAGATGATCAAAAGCTAACATCTCGAACGGACCATAATAATAACTACCATTATTTTATCCCCGAATTATTTTTGCCTCCCGGTAACCGGGGTGGGGCTCAGAACTTTTTCCCTCCTCAGAATAACTTGGGTTCGTTTCGACACAACGCTCCGACGCGCGCCACCATCCAACTGCGCAACATACCAGAACGGGGCAATAACAATCAAGGAGGTGTGGCAGATTTCATCCCTAAAGATAACAACGCCATCAGAATAATTCCTTTAGATTCAAGGGGCCGATCGTTGGACGAAAACGCTGTTTATGGTTACGTTCCACAACCTAATACCCAAGCTCCCATAACGGAAGGAGGAAGACCCTACATAGTAAGACACCGTACTGTTCCGCCTCACGCCACGCAAATAAGCCCATTCGGACAAAATGGACCCACTGGGTTCATGGACCCTAATTTTATGTACAATTCGGGAGTTACTGGTAGTGGGTATAGTACCCAAAGTACCTCGGTTAATCAACAAGTAAGGCCCGAAGATGAAGAACCAGGGTACATATTCGTTAGCCCTAGTTCAACAACCCAAATGATGCCAGTAAACCCTGAAGATACTGATCGACAATCAGTAAACAAAGCCATTGTAAAGCCACAAGAAGATGAATCGCGAAGGCCTAACGAAAATGAGGACCAAGATTTTGTGGTCATCCCGTTATCAAAACCCCGAACAAGACCCAGTCCTAACACATCTGGTAATGATAGCCCGATTGGTTATATCAGATTCCCGCCACCTCCATCTCTACAAGTCACAAATAAAATAAAAATAGGAGAACTAAACCTAAACCATACTAACGACTACCTGCCTTACGAAAATTCTTTCAAGATTCCGGGAAACGTTTTCCGTAACCCATTTTTATCGGAAACGAATGATACTAACGAATATCCCAAGCCATTTTACCATATTTTCAATCCTTGGTACAACAATAATGCCTCAATAAGTCCGTTTGTACCAATATATCCTTTCAAGAATACTTCAATACCAGGACCTTTCAACTACTTACCTATAATTCCGTTTAACAAAACCTTCAATGCAACCGCATTCGAAAACCCTTTCTACCAACCGCCACCCAATTTTTTCAATCAATTCTCGGGTAGCGAAAAACCTGGTCAGGATGTTAACCCTAACCATAGGCCATGGAACAGAACAGACTTTAGCGTGTTCTTAAAACCCCCACCGGGGTTCTTCTATAACCCTTTGAACCGTAGCCAACCAGATTACAGCGATGGATTCGTCCCGTTTAGTTTTAACTCTACTGGTGGGAAGTCTGAAGGTTCAGAAGACACTTACCCTCAACCCGTCTATCCTGGTTCAAAGGTTTATGAACATGGACAACCTTACAATCCTGATGAACAGGAACAAGGTGGATCTAAAAATTATTCAATTAATTACGAGTACGAGTATCCTCAAGGTCCACCAATACCGTCGCCTCCGTTAAAAAATACCAGTTATAGCTACGACGAAGAGAGTTACCATAGAATACCACCAGATGCTCCTGATTTTATACCACCGGTACCTGAGTACAAACCTTATGATTTTGGTAAAGGACAATCCAGGAACAATTGGACTAACTCGGAACTTGAGAGAGAGACAGATCAGGAAGAGAATCAAAGACAGGGCAGTCAAGAATTAGAAGGGGTTTATAGACCCCAAGCTTCAACCATCACGTCACATAGTAGTAAAGACCATACTGATTTTTCCCTGAACTTTGAACGACCTCAGTGTGCAAAAGAAGGCGATACCAACTTTTGTATTCTTGACCCTGATTATCCAAGGTTAGTATTGTCAATTCCAGTATATTCTTAACGTGTCTAAGATATTTTCTACCACTCTTTTTTTAGGAAAGTAATTGAAAAGGCCATGTTGGAAAACGAGTCCATGTCGAAGTTATTGTACAAAGACCTATCCATAAAAGATTACGATTCCGCGACGGCTATACCACCAACGGACGACCTAGTGGACAACAGGAAGCAGGAAGGCGTCTTGAACCCTAATCTAGAGACTGAACTCAACCGGAAATCGATAAGAAAGAACGAAGAAGAGGACAGCACATACAGATGCGCGTCTGTGGTACATTATGCCAAATTAACCCGTGCAAGAAACCTTCATGGAGAATGGAAAGTCATTGTGAATTTAGACAAAAACATGGAACAAGTCGCTCGATTGGAAGTTTGCACGTAAGTTAATTGAATAATATTTAGGCTTAAGTAAAGTCTTGATCACTGGTTTCGTTTTGCCTTAAATTATTATAGGAACGTCAACAGCGAGTGTATTTACACCGGTAAAAAGGTCGACTCAAAGTGTTTCCAAAAACAGGACAAATTTAAGCTGCTATGCTGGAACAGTGCGAGAGGATTGCATACTGATATGTTTTACTTACCCGTAGCTTGCTCTTGTTTCGTAGGGAATACTTTATAGAGTAATTGATGGTATAATTTATTATTACAAATTTTAACTCTTTCGAGAATTTTAAACATAGATTTTAATCATAGTTAATATATATTGGTTTTATTAATGCCATGTAATAAATATAAATATTTTCATGAAATTGATGTTCTTGGAAGTTTGCATTATATAGCCAAATTTAAAGTGAAATTGTGAGTGTTCCGCGAACTTTCCAAGTAAGTAAGTTTTGTTTCCGGAAACACAGCAATAAAGCAACACCTAAGTATTGATTTTACTCAGAATGTTAGAGTCGGTTAGGCTTAACGAATTAACTAAGAGGGGTCAGAGTTTCCCAGCTTAACCGGATTGGATCAATGTTTTCGTGGTTTCGCAAGAAGCCTCGTTACTTTTACCATCCGGTTCTTTCGAGTAGCGAGCGTGTCACATGTCTAGGGCAGTGAACGGACTACTCAGAATTTAGGTAACGCATGGTTGACAAAGGGGTACCCTTTGCTACCATGACAACGTTGCTTTACAGCTTTAGTGGACGTCGGAATTCATTCAAACCTTAAGCGTCGGTTACGGCAGTACGATCTAGGTTGAGGAAGTTCAATTCAGATTTAACCCTTATTAGTTGTTCCAGTTTTCGCTGTAGCGGGGTCTGAGAACCTAACTGTATAGGAAGCTAGTACCCTGATTGGTTCTTGAGACAGTTGACGTCATAATCTTTCTGAGGAATGTCCTCGCACGTGTCAATTTCAAGAACCGATTTGAATACTGTAATTTATGGTTAAGAGTCCTTCGCCGTGTCTAGACGTGTTCTTCAATTCTTCGGGACCAGAAGTCGTTGAATATGAGTTGTATTTGAGAACTTGAAGGAAGATCCATGGATAATGGCTCCTGGGAGTACCTACTTAAATAAGGTCTGCTCAAAGTACTTGGACTGTAAGTCAATAATTCTTTGTAATTATTTTTAATTTAATTGAGGGGAAGGCAAACTGTTTAAGCTGATAAACCAGGGTTGAATTAATTTTTCAATTAATTGAGGGGAAGGTAAGCTGTAGATCCTCGTAAACAAGGGTTGACATAAACCATTCTTAAACCCTACACATTTATCGATTCATCTCATAGAGTTTCGCTCTATTTCATACGGACTAATCGTGCAGTGTCTCCGAATGTCCCATTGTATTTATCTCAAGTGACTTACACTTACAGACATCTGTAATTTGAAGTAAAATCTTTCCATTCAAGTAGTTTCTAGTATTAGTCTAAACCCATGAAGTAAAACGATACGTATTTTACTTCAAATTATGGACGTATAAATCACTAGGATCTTCTTAATGAGACTTGATTCGGGTCTAATAATAACGCTACTAATTGGCTAAATGTAATTAACTACAACCATAAATATCACCTGGCTTTTACGAGCAAGTTGACGCCCAAAACCAAAAATCTGGTCTAAAATTATACACCGTTATTTAATATACCGGTTTTAGTAACAATCAATTTAATTACCAGGGCCAAAAATAGTTTTTAGATATAATGTTTTCATGAAGGATAGGCAGTGTGTCCCAACCATTTTGAAGTTAAACTATCCATTTCTAATTTTAGTTTATGGCCATATTTTTCATTTTTGTATAAAACTCGAAAGGTTAATGGGAGGAGAAATGAGCTCGTGTCAAAATATTAAGGGCGACTTTTGGTCCCAGGTCCAGAGTTATTAATTGCTTCTTCAAATGAAGGTCCTAAACGTATCCCTACTTGTAGCGTGGTAACCTAGTTTCAAATATGTCACGCGTTTGCCACTCCTCCTTCATATCTTTTGTAAAGAGAGTATGCAGTCCAAAGTTTTATTACCCCAAATGAATTCTTTTGTCACAAACACTTTAATTACGCAATCCATCTTACGGTTGTCACATACTAACCATAAATGAAAATAGGCCTATGTTTCAATAAATTTGTGGGTTGAAACATCAAATTCTGTACCATAAGTTCAAAAGATACGTTAAATAAGTTTGTCACTGGTTACTGAGACCTTGTCTTAAAGTGACGTAGGTGAAACGTCATAGATTCTAGTAAGGCGACGCCTGGTGAGGCGCTGTCAAAGGCTTAGTACAGACTGCAAAACCGAGTGTAGTCAGTTCTCGCGTCGTTCTGGAATTAGCTCGTTGTAAGTCTCTAGCATTACGAAGTCATACTTATTGAACATATCTTATAAACTTATGGTGTAACGAATTTGCTATCATAAGTCCTTCAAATCGTGACGTACAGCTTCACGGATTGTTGGTTTTTCAAACATTGTAATTTTTAACCTGTCCATCTAGGTACCAAGTCAATCCAGCCTACATATCCTGTAGGGATAACTTTGATTGTTTTGGGGTGTCTGATAGCCGTTGTCGCTGGGCTGGTCTTCTATAAACTACCACCAATTTTCTACAAGAGGGACGAACGATTTGACCGGCTGTTGATGGCCACTTTAAGACCACCACGGGAGCCTTCACCACCATTGTTTTTCTTACGTGATCATGATATGTTCATGACGAATAAGATATATCCAAGAAGTCCTTCGAGTTCCTTTTATGATCCTTAATTCAATTAAGCCTTTAATTAAGTAACCAAGGCCCAAAATGTAAAATAAATTTACCACCAAAACAGGACCTTTATAAAATGAGTCTTCCAAAACCCATAAAAATATTTTTACGCGGCTAAATGTATTTGTAAAAATAAAATGAATAGCTTTGACTTAACTGATAAAATTATCAAATTAATTTGTCAAGTTAAATTATGTTCAAGATGTAAATAATACGAAAAATATTCTTAATTAAATTTCGGAATATGAACAGCCTTTTTTTTAATTTTGGCGGGAAATTTTTATTATACCTTTACATTGCATGGTTACTTCCCCCTTCCACCTCTCGCTCCCGCCCGCTCCGGCTACCCGAGAGCCATGACTCATGATGCGGCAGCCGACCTCGTTAGCGATTATTAATTGAGTTCGACAGAAAAGATTGGCTTCGTCTTTGATGGCAATTATGCTTAATTTTTCGTGCGTTGTTTAGTTATAAGAGTTTAAGTAATAAACGGGAATGAAATTCGGTATTTTAATCGTGTTTCCTTGGCCCGATTGACTTTAATTGTCGTGATGTATTTCGATTTTCAAACGCGACTGCTTTAAATCAAGATGAGGATCATTTCGAGAAAAAGGAAAGGCCGCGTGCTGAAATCTTCGAGTTTCAGCCATCTTGGAATTAATTATGGTGAGTTGTCTTTTCAATGGTTTGGTTGAAACTAATTATTGAAGTAATTAATTTAACAAATAGCTGAAAATATTTTTATAAATGGTAGTCTCATATTCAAATACTAGTGATTGAAAAAATTATTCAGCTTTATTATTACCAAATTGGTAGGGTCTAGAAAATAAATAAAATTTTTCGCTAAGGGTTGAATCATGAATGGTTTAAAATTTCGACCTCGACTAATGTTTTATCTGAAAACAGGCATTATCTTTGCCATAAAAATCCTTTAGTTGGTTAGAAAGTTCTGTGAAACGTTGTTTGTTATACTCCAAGTATGGTATGTCCTTATTGCGGTTTGTTTCTTTGTTGAATTTTAAACCCGGACTGTGCACCAAATAGGCATTGTCCAAGATGTGAAAATCAAAATCAAGTAGGCACATTTCCAGCATCTGCAATGGAACGAAAATTATTCCAAAATACTTCATTTACTGACTGACCTTGAAACTAATATCTGCCGTTATTGGGAACCTCGTACGGCAGTGAATAATCGCGCAACCTAACCAAAAATAACCTAGTATACTTACAATTTGCATCTTGTCCAAAAGTCCATTCCAAGTTAACTTCTTGTCGAATTGAGGAATCGCAGAGTTTAGCCCAATGAAAAAAGGTTCCCAATAGCGATATGGGTGTCCTCTATTCTCACTCTTTGTCGTAGTAAAAATGTCTAATGTGGTCTCGTTAGATTTAGTGTTCAACCAAGCCGCCAATTTGGGTATTCTATGACAAGGGTCACACTTGTACAACTGGAAAGTTAAGGCTTTTCGTTCCTTGTAAAGTTGAACTAGCTCTGATTTGGTACTGGGTAAGGTCTTCACATATGAGTTCAGTTCGAATAATGGAAGGACATACATCGATGTCTTTTCGTTGACGTGTTTGTGGCTTTTAATCATGTTCAGGAAACGGTTTGTGACGTTGACACTCGGGTACAGTTCAATGTCCAATGGGAAAACGTATTTGGTTCTAGCGTACTTTCTCGCTAGGTTACGGGCAATGTTTATTGGATAAGGAAGGTTGTGAAGTGAAGTGTATGTCGGGTTAGATTCCGGTAAGGGTTTCTTACAATAACCGGACATTCTCTTTGATACATGGACCGGTTGATGACCCGCGTCGTAGAACACGTGTATGGTGACCCATTGCTTGACGCACCCACTTAAACACGATCTCAAGTAGACCAGTTTGGAGACGGCATATTGAAAATCAAAACCAGGGGCGTAGACGGCGACCGATATCGGACCTTGCCATCTGAGACACATTATTTCCAAGTGGTGTAAAAAGTCCACCGATGCCTGGGTGGTAATTGTGACACTTTTTTTGTACTTCACCCAAATATTAGACTTTAAATAGTTAGGTATAATGCAGTACCCATTGACGTACTTCCCTTTCAAACAAAGGTCAGATTCCCCTCGAATTCTAATCTTATGTTTACCGACATCATTTTCCAAGTGTGTTATTTGAGTTCCAAAAAGGGCTATATTAGTAAGGAGTAATAATATTGCAGATACCAGAAAGATGGTAGCGAAGTATCTAAGTTTTTTAGTCAATTTAAATCTTTTCATTTTGATAAATAATAAAAAAGAAACATTGGATCCGCTTCTGAAAAATATAATCAGTTTTATCTTCTGTTCAAAGTTGAAATCGTTCTATTGGTTTAAATGTACTTGAACATAGTTCATATTGCTTTTACATTGATGACATTTCAAATTAAGATTAAAGTAAGGGTAAATGTTGGCCATATTTGTCACGTGACAATATTTATTTTAATTGTTTATTATATAATATATATTTTTTTATTAATTTAATGACTTTTGGTGAAATTAATGTTTTATCATTGTCAAAATTTTCATAAAAGTTTAATGGACTTTATATTTTGAATTACACTATTTGCGATGATTAAAACAGGCATTATCTTTTCCATAATACTCCTTTAGTTCTTTAGAAAGTTCAATGAAACGTTTATCGTTACGCTCAATGTATTTAATGTCCTTAATGGGGTTTGTATCTTTGTTGAATTTCAGACCCGGATTATGAACCAAATACGCATTGTCCAAGATGTGAAAATCAAAGTCAAGCAGGCACATTTCCATCATCTGCAATGATAAGAAAGTTACCCCAAAAGCTCGGTTACTTACCCTGTACGACGTAGGTCCCTGATTTCAACTCAAATTCGTAATAACCTAATGTACTTACAATTTGCATCTTGTCCCTAAATCCATTCCAAGTTAGTTTCTCGTCATATTGAGGAATCACAGAGTTTAGTCCAATGAAAAATGGCTCCCAAAAGATGAAATCACCTCCCCTATTCTCACTCTTGGATGTAGTAAAAATGTCTAGTGTGGTTTCATTAGATTTAGCATTTAACCAAGCCGCCAAATTGGGTATTCTATGACAAGGGTCACACTTGTACAATTGGAAGGTTAAGGCTTTTCGTTCCTTGTAAAGTTGAACTAGCTCTGATTTAGTACGGGGTAGCGTCTTCACATCCGGGGTTAGTTCGAATAATGGAAGGACATACATCGATTTTGTTTCGTTCACGTGTTTGTGGCGTTTAATCATGTTCAGGAAACGGTTTGTGACGTTGAGACTCGGGTACAATTCTATGTCCAACGGGAAAACGTATTTGGTTCTAGCGTACTTTTTTGCTATGTTACGGGCAGTGCTTATGGGGTAAGGAAGGCCGTGAAGTGAAATGTATGTCGAGTTAACTTCCGGTAAGGGTTCCTTGCAATAACCGGGCATTATCTTTGATGCCTTGACCGGTTGATGATCCGCGTCATAAAACACGTGTAAGGCGACCCATTTCTTGACGCAACCACTTAAACACGACTTCATGTAGGCCATTTTGTAGGCGACATCGTGTAAATCAAAACCAGGGGCGTAGACGGCGACCGATATCGGACCTTGCCATCTCAGACACATTGTTTCCAAGTGATGTAAAAATTCTACTGACGCCTGGGTTGTTATTGTGACATTTTTATTGTAGTCCACCCAACTACTAGGGTTTAAATAGTTAGGTAAAATGCAGTACCCATTGACGTACTTCCCTTCTAAACATACGTCAGAGTCTCCAGGTAATATAAGCTTATGTTTATCGATATCGTTTTCTAAGTGTGTATCTTGAATTTTAAAAACGGCAAAGAGTAATAATAGTACAGATGCCAGCAAGATGGTCGCGAAAAATATAAGTTTTTTATGAGATCTAAGTATTTTCATCTTGATAAAAAGGAAAAGGAACTTTGGATTATGAGCTGCTCCTGAAAAATATAATTGCTTTAATTATCTTCTTTACAAAATTGTAATCGTTCTACACACTTAAATCGGAGCCTCCGAGATATCTCGGAGGGTCCGCTTAAATACACTCGAACATAGTTCATATTACCATAAGTTTATAATTTATGTTCCATAAGTTTGTCACTGGTTACAAACTGGAGCTTGTCATGAAATGACGTAGGTCATAGATTCTCGTAAAGCGACGCCTGGTGAGGCGTTGTCAAGGCTTAGTATAGACTAAATAGGAAGATGGACTGCAAAACCGAGTGTTGTCAATTCTCGCGTTCAGTAAGTTTCTAGCATTACGAAGTATCGGTAGTGTCATACTTATGGAACATATCTTTTAAACTTATGATATTTCCTTTACATAGGCGGAATTTCAAACTAAATTTAAAGTAAGGGTAAATGTTAGCCAGAATTGTCACTTGTCATTATTATATTTTAATTGTTATTTTTAATTTTTAAATGAAAATAATATTTTCAGTAATTTTTGTTACATTCAAAATTGAATCACATTTATTTGATCTTCGTCTTTAAAATTCTTAAATTAGGGAATTATTAATCACAAAAAACTTACTGTTTAGTTTGAAGTTTTATTTATTCAAAACACTTTCGAGAAAACCCGACAATTGACTCCTCTTCTCACAAGAATACAATAAAGTGACTTTTGTTAACATTCTATCTTACCAAGATAATGAAAACAGGGGTAGGGACTTGTAGCATGGAGGCAGTAAGCACTGCCTGACCCAAGGAGCAGGAACTCAAAGAAATCCGACAACCATGCTACAAAATTTTCCTTCAGAGTTTTATCTAGGAGTCAGAATCCATCTGACTAAAAATGTTGCCAATTTACATTAAATATAAACTAGAACTAATATCTTTTAATAAAATTATTAATGGTTAGATTTGGATTGGGCTTAAATGCTAGGCTTTTAATCAAACACTAGTGATCAAATTAGTGTTTGGTATTCATAAAAATCATTTAAAATTTTCACAAAGCCTTTGAGTTTTTGACGGACTTTATATTTTGACTTGCACTGTTAGTGATGTCTAAAACAGACATTATCTTTTCCATAATATTCCTTTAGTTGGTTAGAAAGTTCGATGAAACGTTTATCGTTACGCTCAACGTATCTGATGTCCTTATTGGAGTATGTTTCGCTGACGTATTTTAAACCCGGACTATGAACCAAATACGCATTGTCCAAGATATGAAAATCAAAGTCAAGCAGGCACATTTCCATCATCTACAATGATAAGATATAGTTACCCCAAAAATCTCGGTTACTGACCCTGTACGACGTAGGTCCCTTATTCAAACTCTAGTCCGTAATATAGTGTACTTACAATTTGCATCTTGTCCATAAGTCCATTCCAAGTTAATTTCTCGTCGTATTGAGGAATCGCCGAGTTTAGTCCAATGAAAAATGGTTCCCAAAAGATGAATTCACTTCCTCTATTCTCACTCTTTGTCGTAGTAAAAATGTCTAGTTTGGTCTCGTTAGTTTTAGTATTCAACCAAGACGCCAATTTGGGTATTCTATGACAAGGGTCACACTTGTACAATTGGAAGGTTAAGGCTTTTCGTTCCTTGTAAAGTTGAACTAGCTCTGATTTGGTACGAGGTAACGTCTTCACATCCGGTGTCAGTTCGAATAGTGGAAGGACATACATCGAAGTTTTTTCGTTGACGTTTTTGTGGCGTTTAATCATGCTCAGGAAACGGTCGGTGATGTTGACACTCGGAAACAACTCAACGTCCAATGGGAAAACGTATTCGGTTCTAGCGTATTTTCGCGCTAAGTTACGTGCAATGTTTATGGGGTAAGGAAGGTCGTGAAGTGAACTGTATGTCGTGTTAACTTCCGGTAAGGGTTCCTTGCAATAACCGGGCATTCTCTTTGATGCCTTGACCGGTTGATGATCTGCGTCATAGAATACGTGTAAGGTGACCCATTGCTTGACGCAACCACTTAAACACGACTTCATGTAGGTCATTTTGTAACCGACATCGTGTAAATCAAAACCAGGGGCGTAGACGGCGACCGAAATCGGATTTTGCCAACTCAAACACATTTTTTCCAAGTGATCTAAAAATTCCACTGTTGCCTGGGTTGTTATTGTGATACTTTTTTTATAGTCCACCCAACGACTAGGGTTTAAATAGTTAGGGATAATACAGTACCCTCGAACGTACCTTCCTTCCAAACATACAGTCGAATTTACCTCATTTTCCGCTTCAGATTCTTCTCTATATCTAAACTTGCTTTCACCGACATAATCTTTCAAATTAGTACCATAAATCCCGAAAATGGCCATGTTAGCAAAGAGGAATAATAATGCAGATACCAGACATATTATTGCGTAAAACGTAATTTTCCTGGTAAGTTTAAATCCTCCCATCATGATGACTAGTGATAGAAGGAGCTTACAGAAAATTTTATAACTTCAATTAACTTCCGCATTAAGTTGAAATCATTCTATAGGCTTAAAAGTAATTGAACATTGTTCCCAATACCTTTGCACAGACGATATTTCGAATAAAGATTGAAATGATTTAGTTTTCTTTATTAATGGTTTTATTTCTTAAATTCAAATAAAACCGACAGATCACCAAGAACATTTATTTTCGTATTTAATTTTGGGACTGTTTTCATGAAGTTTGAAGTTAAATTATTTATATATTAAAAGGAGTTTACTATTTACATTTAAAATTTAAATAACATTTATTTATCTACCGTCGTGTAGCAAGAGTTGTTTACGTATTTATCCCCTAGTTTTTTCAAACGATGAAAATAATTTTCAGGAACACGATCAAAGTGTGGTAAGACCTCCGCGTCGTACTTGGTCCCTGGATATTGAACTAAGAACGCGTTGTCCAGCAGATGCATTTTAAAGTCTTTTACACACATCTCCATTATCTGTTAAGAAAGTAGAAAAATGGAATTTAGTATCTGTTAAGGCCGAGTACTTAAAGAGATATTCCATGCAATCATGGGTATCTTGGAAAATGGTACTCTGAAGTGTCAAAGAAAAACTTTCTTACCACTCTTGTATTGTCGAAGAATCCATTGAAAGTTTTATCTTCGTCGAACGCGGGTATTTCTACATTTTTACCAATAAAAAATGGTTGGTAAAATCCGTGTTTGCTAAGCCTATTTTCAACACTGCTCAACGGAAATACGTCCAATATGTTGTAGCTATCATTTACGCTTTTAGCTCGCAACCATCGTTTTAAATAGGTATTATTGTTGCATTCACTTTCACAAATAAAATTCACGTAATCAACCGCTTTACCAACGCGGCATTGTTGTAACAACTGCGATTTGTTTAGAGGCATCGTTGTATTCGGGTAGAGAGAGAACAAAGGTACCATAAACACCAACTTCTGATTTTTAAACTCCCTATAGTGTCGTTTAATCATGCTAACGAACCCAGGAATTATTTCAACACTGGGATACATATCAATGTTCACTGGTAATACGTAATCCGTGTACACGAGAGTTCTCGCGATGTTTCGTCCAAAATTGATAGGAAAAGCTAACTGGTTCATGAGGAAATAACTTTCATTTGATTGACGGAGTACTTGATCAACTTCCGGTTTATATTTCACGTCATAAAAGATGTGCAGGTCAACCCACTTACTGATACAACTGTTATCAGTGTCAAGGGTCATCATCTCGACTTTACGAAGTACCTTGGAGTAATCGTGTCCTGGAGCGTAAATCGCGACTGAAATTGGTCCCTGCCATCTTTGGCATAGTTCCTCCAGATGTTTTAAGTCTTCAATCGTTCCCTGGGTCGTTAGTGTCACGCTGTGATCACGACGTACCATCTGATTGGATCTTAGGACGTGGTATCGAATGCAATAGTCGTTAAAATGAGTCGCATTTTCCAGGCAGATTAACTTCTTTTTCGGGGTTATGGCGTCATTCGTTTCCACTAAGTTGAGGTCTGTTGTGAGAGAGTCCCATGGGAAGTTGGTAACATTGATCGGAGTTGTTTTATTGTCGTCCTGATGTTCACGTTCGTGTTCCCTGCTCTGGCTAGGATAAATAACTAAAATATAGAACACTAAAAACGCGACGCCCATGACCATGGTCAGAATAATCGGACACTTGAAGCTTTCTGGTTTCTTCAGGAAAGTCATTTCGACAATATGATTTGGTGAACCATTTAGAAGCCAAAGGTTGATTGAATGTGAACAGATTTTTGGTTGCGAAAGTCGTTTTATATGCGTTGATACTTGATAAGGCACTGTAATTTCTGAAAAAGTGATACAGATTTGAACTCTAAATATCTTTCTTTTTCGAAAACCCAATAAATATGGTTTCACTGATAGCATTGTTTGAATATGGTCCGAAGAGATACTGTACTGTTCTATCAAGTACTTTTTCATTTTTCATCGTGTGATAAATTTTACACTATTCTTTGTTAAATTTGAGTGCTTCATTGCAAAAGAAATTTTTCTATCATTTAAGTATCCCTTTGAATTATTAAGAACTTGAAATATGAAATGTCAAGAAGTATTATTTCTCCCATGTTCGTTTCAGTCAGAAACTACATTGCAATTGTAATTGAGGAGAAATATAGTTGAACTCTATTGTAGCGAGAGATAGAGAGCTTTGAGCACATTGTAAATTCCGAAAGAAAAAGACAGTAGGTCAAGATTGGAAATTCCAATACAAGAGGGTGGGTTTTTATCGCAAATACATTCAACTTAGTTTCCCCAACTTACGTGATAAACTAATACTTTAACGTCAATCTCTAATATTTGTATACGCGAAGGAATGGCAAGTGAATACCCAATGACGCTGCTAGAATATCCAAACCCCCGATTGTTATTTGGCGACCATGATATTGCAATAATATTATATTTCACCAGGGATAGATTTAATTTTAGAAGTAGGAATGGAGAACGGTTAGTATTTACTTCAGTCCGACTCATAGCCCAGTATAGAGCCCTCCCTCCAACACGAAAAGTTTAATTTATCTTATTGGCTCACTTAAACTACGTTTTAATGACGTTGCTGACGGGGCTGGCGAAAAATACGTAATTCATTTTTGCCTCTGTTGCTATGACCCGCTTCTTCTTTCATACCCCCCGTCCCGTGGAAGGGGGTCCGAGAATTTGACGCGCGCCCAGATTACTCTGTTCTCCATTCATACTTCTAAAATTAAATCTATCCCTGATTTATCAAATTTAACGCAATTTCTAATTCTCTATGAAAACATTTTAACATCTCGCTGTTTCTCTATTGGTACATGTTAGAAAATTCCATCAAAACTAAAAACATTTACGTCATTAGGTAGTAAACATTGACGTTGTTAAGAAAAACAAGAAATATAATAGGTACAAAACAAATTTTAGGCGTTCTTGGAAATTATTCAAAGTCAGTTTTGTTTGAACAAACGTTTGTTTGAAAGATGACATTCTCTCTGAAAGTCAGGGATTGTTGAAACTTACTGAAACATAATACGTTTAACTGTCAATCCTGAAGTAATTATATAGGACGTATACGTTTAAATTTCGTTATGAAAACCTTTACTTCATTTCTAATCTTAACTATTCTATATTTACTCAACGCGATCCAAGGTAAGAGCCTAATTATACTCTCGTTTAATTAACGCTGAATCAAGGAAAAAAAATGTATTTAGGAATTGAGGTTGTTGACAAACGTAATGAGTCGCAATCGATATTGTTGAACCGTATGAAGCGTCACGTCCAACCTCAACAAGGCTATCCAACCGGTGGTCTTAATGATGTGCCATGGCAATCTGTTTATTATTTTACCCTGCAATTTGCCATGGCCATGGGAAATAATGCTTTATTGGAAAACTTGAATGATATGATTTCCTACAGTGCCGGGGAGGTTTCTAGGGCTTATACGTATGGAGGTTGCAGGTACGGTGTCATATTGATTTAAAAATTACTGCAAAATACATTCCTAGTTACTATTTGAAAATGGTTACTCGATAAGATTGAGGCTAACCTTGAGTATCAGTCCGTAATCTCGCGGTAATTTATCTTCCGTAACTTGTAACCTAGACGTGGAGGCTACTCTTCATACGGAGGTCGTCAAAGTTACGGCTACGGAGGTTACAGTTACCAACAACAACCAGTTATCTACGTCATTGAGCAACCAACCCAAGTTGTTTACGATACTGGTGTCTTCGATTTTACCAGTTCTTTTGGTGGAACTGTCAGTAACGATGCTCTTCTTGAAACGTTGATTACCCTAGTACAGGGAGCTATTGATGATAGTTACAGTTATTACGAGGAATAAGTAATTACAAATGTAATTATCTACCGATTCAATTGAAATAAAAAAGAGACAAATTTATTTTGAAACATCTTTTATTATTTACCCGTACTATCTCCACCTTCATCCAAGGCTATTTGTATCAAAGAAATCAATTGTTCTAGAAGTTCAGAGTCGCTAACAGTGTCCCCGAAACCACCCGTGAATCCGTATATATTGTTAACTGGGACAGCGTATTGGGCTGTTTGAACCGGGACGTAGTACACAATGGGTTGCGCCATGTAGCTATATCCACCATATCCGTACGGGTAGCCACCATACCCTCCTCCGTACCCACCACCGTATCCTCTTCTGTACCCGTAAGTGTAGGCCTTGGAGACACCGCCAGCCTTGTTGACCAACATGTCGTTGACGTTGGAAAGTAAGGCGTTGTTGCCGGCTATTTTAGCGAATTTTTTCGTGAAGGTGTAGATGCGTCGCCATGGTAGGACTTTGTTTGTACTTGTGGTCGCCCGTTTCGTACGGTTGAGGAAATCGGTTGATTGGTAGCTTGAGATGTTCCGGGTGTTTCCATTTTGGGGTGGTTGGCAAATTCCATAAACGGAAGCTAAATAAAATAAACTAGTTTAAATGTACTGTACCAAAACATTTTGACGTTCAGATTATCGTGCAGAATTTATTTCGATGTTCAGATTATTGTGCAGAATTTATTTCGACATTCAGATTATCGAGCAGAATTTATTTCGACGTTCAGATTATCGTGCAGAATTTATTTCGACGTTCAGATTATCGTGCAGAATTTATTTTGATGTTCAGATTATCGTGCAGAATTTATTTCTACATTCAGATTATCGTGCAGAATTTATTTCGACGTTCAGATTATCGTGAATAACTTATTTCGACGTTCAGATTATCGTGCAGAACTTATTTCAATGTTCAGATTATAGTGCAGAATTTATTTCTACATTCAGATTATCGTGCAGAATTTATTTCGACGTTCAGATTATCGTGAATAACTTATTTCGACGTTCAGATTATCGTGCAGAACTTATTTCAATGTTCAGATTATAGTGCAGAATTTATTTCGACGTTCAGATTATCGTGCAGAATTTATTTCGACGTTCAGATTATCGCGCAGAATTTATTTCGACGTTCAGATTATCGTGCAGAATTTATGTTTAAATTATATCATTTCCCTCTCCAAAAATCCTCCCATCTCGCAATAATTGAAATTTACACATTGACACCCGTTCTCTTCCCCCAACAAATACTTAGAAAAAATACTTACATAATATGCAAATAACTAAGAAAACAATTAGAAATGAAACATTATTACTCGATCTACCCATAGTAGTCCCTTGAGTAAATCCTACACATCATGAGTGCACTAAAACTAATCGCTTTCTGATTTTAATTTTCCTTTTTTTCCTTTCTTTATTATCTCTTTGCGCGTGACTTTATAATAATATCATAATGATGTAGTTGTTAATTACATATTGAAACTTGAGCAGGTGTTCAGACAACGTACGCGTGTATAATTCATAGACCTTCGTGGACAGGTTAAGCTAATAGATTTAATTAAGAATGGCCTTCCTTTTGAATTTCAATTGAGATGAACAGCCATGATCTCTTTAAAATTATTTTGGATGTAGTAGTTATTTTGATATAATTCGATGGAGATGTTTTTTAAACCGGACATTGAAAATAGCCAATGAGACGTGTTAAGCAATTAGGTACACCTTTAAATTGGAGCTATCTTCTAGCGAAACCTACACAATGGTCTTGCCCAACATGAAATTAGAAAAGAGAGGGAAAGGCGAGGTTATACGAGGGAAGATACACTAATGATTGTTCGTGCAAAAGCGAGCCTGGAAAGCAAGCAGGCAAGTTGCCGTCTCTATTTCGAATCAAGATGTTCCTTTCCCATCGGATCGTTCAGGGAAAAAGTGGTCAAGCTTTCCCTTACTGCAACTTACTTACCTAAATACATATATATCCCCTTTCCCATCTCGGCTTTAGTTAGGGCAAGAAGTGATATCTAGTGATGTTAGGGAGAAGGTATAAGTTCGCGCCACATTTCCAGCTTTATCTCCAGTCCAAACGTAGGTCCTGAGTTAATCCCCGCCTCTAAATTACAACCAGCATCTCATAGACTCTTGAAAACTTACGTCCGCGCGACGCGAATGAGGAAAATTCCGTATTTTGCGACTGAGGAGAGGCGAAATAGCCCGGCCTCCTTTTACGTCCCCCCTTGTATTTTGAAAGGGGGACTGGGACTATGGCGCGCGAATACTTAGGCATCTTATACCTTCTCCCTAATAAACTAGATATCGCTTCTTGGTTAGGGTTAGCGCTGGGAGAATCTTCAGTTTAGAAAATAGCGGGAGGATTCCACCGACTAAGCAGCTAGGGTATCTCTCATTTTCCCGCGCTCTGTAATAAGCCTTTTTCTTCTTTTACTCATGTTCTTATATAGTTTTTAGAACTATATTTCGAAATGAAATAGTATAGTTAGGTACTTATGATGGTAGAGTAGGCCTTCTGAGATACTTGTAACAGATTTTTTGGTTCCCTCGAATTTACTAACGTTTTCTTTTGCGAAGGTGGAGTGTTTTTTTTTTCTTTTCCATTTTGTTTAGAGCTATTTTATAAGATTTTCTTTTCATACCCGAACTACAGAATTGCTTTGGGGGCGGATTAAACCATAGATATTTTACTATACGTTAAATATTTAACTGAAGTGGGTTTAGTTCAAATGTGAAATTCTTTTGGTTTTAGATAAGAAATCGTGTATCTTTGAATACATATAAAGCCAATTGAGCCTAAGTTCCAAATGTAAAAGTTGCCATTAACAAAGTTAGCAAGTTTGATAAGTCTGCCATAAATAAATTAAATCCAAACTTATCAGAACCCCCTACAGGTGTTTTGAAAGCGTTACCATAAGTTTATAAGACACGTTCCATAAGTATGACACTACCTATACCTCGTAATGCTAGAGACTTACTTACTGGGAGCTAGTTCGAAAATGACAAGCGAGAATTGAATGGCTACACTCGGTTAGTTTTTCAGGACTTCCATCTAGGTCCTATTTAGTCTGTACTAAGCCTCTGACAGCGCCTGACCCATGTAACTTCATTACAAGCTCTCAGAAACCAGTGACAAACCAATGGCACATATATTATGAACTTATGGGAAACTGGATCTTTATTATAAGTTAATCTAATATGATAATAATATTTAAGTGGTTATTAGAATTTCATTTGGGCGACCTGAATCTTGAACAATACGCTAAACAAATCAGACAATGCCAATATGGGGGTTTACCCAAATGTCTATTGTTCTATTTCTATATATACCAATCACAAGTTGGGGTTGATGCCTGTCACAATTCAACAGAAGCGACTCTGGTAATCATTTCGGGTCGAAGAACAAAATCTATATTAGCAGGCATTAGTCTTTTGGTGGGTTTACCATTTCCCCCTCTTGGTGACGTACGTGGGGTGTACAGAGGGGTGTTCCTTACATTTTCGATTGAGCTGAGAATGGAACAGGTGCTTACGTTACCAATAGCTCATTCCCTGGCCCTGGTGTTTTCATTGCAATCATCCCTGGAGTCTACCCTATCCCTCAATATAATCCACGACTCTGACTGAGTTAGATGTACCAATACAAAGTTGTTAAATTGTACCCTGGATATAAGCTTCTATTGTTTGTTAAGCAAAACCTGTTAGTTGAAGTAAAACTCATCAAATTAATTCA
The DNA here is from genome assembly GCA_019434445.1 of Phalangium opilio. NCBI lineage: Eukaryota > Metazoa > Arthropoda > Arachnida > Opiliones > Phalangiidae > Phalangium > Phalangium opilio. Next base: position 26,761 of record JAEQBA010004124.1, read on the forward strand.
ATACAAGCAGGCAAACATAATTTATCTTACCAATTCCCAATTATTACTTTTTGTGTGTGTTCGTAATTACCTTTAGGATGGCATGAGTATCAAAGCCAGGTGATACAAAACAGTAAGACCTAACCTAAAACTAACTAAAAATAAGCAGGGCAAAACATTCGTTGATTGGCTGAAATGAAATTGGGGTAAAATTCTTTGGGACAAGTGGTAATTTCGAGAAGTTCTGTGAAAATATCCGAAAATTGAGCTTGTAGGTATTAAACGTAGAACGGTATACACTGTAGCCTTAAGCCTAATGATGACGTCACAGCGTGGGAAAAGTGAAGGCTGTTGTTTTGTATATAGGAAGTATAACGATTCTCTGGCCTCCCTTTCGGGGTGGCTACCCTATATAGAGCACTTGTCTTGAAATCGCGAGCTCCTTTGAAGACCAATAGCCGACGAGATAGGTTGAGCCACGGACAGGCTCTCAAGTTGTAGCTCGAATGGTACTACCACCACTCTAAAACCTGAGTCCCTCTAACAAGTACTTGAAGAGGAAGATTTGATTTTTAAAAAAAAATTGGGGTATGTGTGCATGAAGTTAATTTTTATTCGTCATGATTTGGTTTGTACTGTATCGCGTTACACTCAGTGCACGACTGTTGATAGCTTATAGACTAGAGTATAACGTACTATGAAGTAAATAAGCTGGAGTTAGTTAAACACTAAATATAATTAAGCGTAAACAATGTTTTTTAGATACTAGCACCCACGTCATTAAATAGAAATATCAAGAAACAAGTTTAATTTTGTGATAGGGTAGTCAATTAAAGCAAATGCATGGCCCAGCGTGACGTGGGATAAAATCGAGATAGATCACCTCAAACTTCTATATATTTAATGGTATCGGGAATAATTCTTTTACGCAATAGAGAAAGGTTTATTTTGTGGACTTTATTGGTTTTGGATAAAAAAAAACCAACTTTATATTAAGATGAAAGTGAACTATGATATCGCGTGTCTATCACGTCGTTGGTTGGTCCATTAGAAACAGCTGCTGACCACTGACTTTCTTCTCACGGATCGTAGTAAAAATTGCCCCTGATTGCGGCTTCCCTTTTCATCAAATTCGCTCCAGTCCTAAGACCAACAACCCAACTTTTCAAAAATGGTATCATAAGTTTATAATATATATTCAATAAGTCTGACACTACCTATACTACGTAATGCTAGTTCGAGGGAGAACGACGCGAGAAATGAAGTCCTACACTCGGTTGGTTAATTGTGCAGGACTTCCATCTAGGTCCTATCAGAAGTATATAATACTTCTCTTCGAGAGAAGTGTACCACAAAGCTTTGTAAGTGTAACGTCATTCTTCCCAACATCGGAAAATTTGGAGCAAGGTTACTAAACTGAATCACATACGCGATAAATAGTTCCTTCATAATTTCTCTATTAGCGCTTAACTGTTTGGCAAAACGCGTTTGCGGATTTTTGTCCCATCCCAAGACGAGGTTTGTGGGTTGATTGTTGGGGTTTTAGTGCCAAAAAATTATTAAATTCACCCTACGGTGCGATGCCCATCTGAAGTTTGATGAGCGGGTAAGCAAACAAAAAGGGTGAGCCTGGGAAGAATGACGTTACATAACTTAAGTATTAAGAGGATACAGAGTGTCATCCTTCTTCTATTATCCCCTTGTGCTCCTATTTAGACTGTACTAAGTCTTGGACAGCGCCTCACCAGGCGTCGCTTTACCTCGAATCTATGACCTACGTCACTTCATGACAAGCCCCAGTTTCTAACCAATGAGAAACTTATGGAACATATATTATAAACTTATGATGGTTTGGATAAAGGGCTAGCTCGCGTTGATCGAGGCACGCGATCTCGCAATCTCACGCATCATGCAAATTGATGACAAAACGAGGGATATACTATCTCCAACTCTTTGTTTATCTGCCCCTTTTTGCGAAACTAAATTATTTATTTAATAGAGAATTGAGGAACTTTGTTCTTTTTTTTATTGTCACTAATGGTGGGACCGATCGGATTTCGAAACGATTTCCTATAGAGGCAACTATGAAGAAGTGAAATTTGAAGACTTCGACCTTTTGGAAGAAGTTTTTAAAAAAGGTCCTTATAAAATAGTTTAAAAAATATTTTTTGAAAGTAATGCACTTGCAGCGTATTCGTGATAGTGTCCCTTTAAAATTTGAGTACAAAGAAAATATATATTTCATATTTGTTTAAAGTATTTATTAGCATTTATCTTCATTAAACACAATACAGACAATATCTTTTAATTACATTTAAAAAATTCTGTTTAATTTGTTAAAAATTACCTCCAGATAGCAGTCGTTCAACTGGCTGCAATGTATACTAGAGAACCCGAAGCGAATCTCTTAACTATGGGTCTAATTGGTTGTCTACCCGACAACGTTCAACAGGCGATTAAAAGTTTTTCAATTCGAGCTGGCAAACAACATTTGACCTTTATTTTCCCATTTATGGAAGAAACGATAAAAACTTTCACAGACAATCATGGTTCCCCGCGTAATTGTAATTTTCAACCTAAAGAGGTCATGAACTCAACAAGCTCGATTGCCGCTGATAAAGGTTCAAAAAACCTGCAAAACGCCCTGTTTTTTGACGAGTGTTTAGAAGTAGTTCATGGGTTCAAAACCTACATAACATTGCTACCTCAGAATGGAAGGTAAATTAAATTCAAATAAAATGTTTATTTGAATTTAATTAAGCCTGAATTTTACAGCAGGAATTGTTTACCAGTGGTTGAACTGACTTTGTACCAACGTGACACGCAAGAAGGGATTTTCAGACATTTTCAAAGTTTGTTGAAAATTATTTTGGACAAACGGTCGTCATCTGTTCTAAAGAGATTACCGGTAATGGTGCATTTAGGAACTAATTATTAACTTGTATTAAAGATTTTGGTTGATTATTGCAGTATTTTGTGGTAGATATGGATTCAAAATTACTTGAAAATATTCTAAATGTATGTGTTGAAACCATAATGGAATTTCATGGTGACACACTAAATGAATACATCCAAGGGCACGAAGATATCCCGAATGAAATTAAAGTTGAGTAATTTCACTTAAACATCCTTGTCGTAACACTTAAGTAACCATTCATGAATCACCTCTTAGAATAAGTACTTGCGACCGAAGTTCTTGTCGTACCGCGACTTTCTGAAGAGAAATATCGACGACACTGTTGGACAACTAACCACAACTGACCCTCAGTACTTTACCTCAGTCTTGGACTTGTTACAAGCCCCTGGTTGTAACATGTTACACTTGAAGAAAGTTGACACCATTTTTAAGGTAAGGTTATAATAATTAACCAAAATTAAACCAACGAGCTACATGCATATCCTCGAACGTTTGCAGAATCCCAATTCGGAGAAATGCATCAAAGATTTCTGGAAGATATGGGGACATGATGAAATTGCTAGAAGAGTCTTTCCATCCGCTTTTAATACGGCTTCGAATCCAGGCGCACCGATTTCACTATTTGATAAGTTGGTTGGGAATACTCGACAACAGGATACCTCCCTTGAAAATGGGTGCAGGGTTATTAACAAAGATGGTTCGGAACACACGGTTTCAGTTGGACCAATTTCACACGTGCCATTGAAGGAAGGATTGCAGAGTGTTATAAAATGTTTGAAGTCGCAGGATACGTCATTTGCCGGTATATTGAATTTTTTTCATTTATCGCAACGTTTTGAATTTTACTTATGAACCTAGCAAATTACACCGAGGTTAAAAGGTCACCAAGGTCAAGGTCATGCACATGTGGCACGTGTAAAACCTACCAAAGTAATACACCCAAAAGTACAAGATTTGTGTCGTACGAAACTAGGTTTTTGCAACATAGTCGTAGCCTCTCTGGAAATGGTTAGTCTAACCCTAAAATTAGGCTTAGCAATTTAGGGTTAATACGTGCAGGAATCTTACAAGTTGTAAATTTTCAGGTGTAACTGATCGTTCAGCCTTTCATTTACCATGTCATCATACCTACCGGGTTCCTGGTTATGATACCAGACCAGTAAGACGCATTAGAGAAGCTGCTACGGTTACAATCGAAACTAATACTAATTTGAGATACCCAGTGGCAACATTTGCCCAGGCTTCTTTCGCTCAACACCGGTACGAAACTACCGCGGTTATCAAAAAAGACGTGGTACCACTCGTTGTACCACCAAGAAAACACCCTCTTAGCGAACAATCCGAGATTAGAACCATCGAAACAAGACAAAACACATTCATACAACCCCAAGCTAGTGTATCATATCAGAATGGGTATACTCAGTATTACCCCTTAAGTTTAAGATTTCATCAAACGCCCTTACAATTTCACTACAATGGACTTATTAGTGGAACTTGAAGTTTGTGAGTATTCTGAGGTCCCATCTATAGTTTATTATTATAGACCTATTTATTCAAGAATGTATGAAAACAAGTGGCCAGGATTCTAGTATATCAAGGGCATTCTAATTTTATCAGCACTGTTTAAAAATAGGGGGGCAAATGACATATATTCCTTTAAGGTCAATGTCGTGGACTTATTTTCTGGTGCTCTGTAGAAATACCAAGTCCATGCTAATGGTCAACTAGGGGTAAAAGGGTCTGGGATCCGCGGTACGACACCCATCGTTCAATATTCATTGAGAGTTCATTTTAAACTCGTACAAATTTCTGCACATATTGACTAAACTAATTAACACCTTAAAATACCACCTCAATAACCCGTTGGCCAGTTTTCTAGTGAACTCAGTGTTTTTCACTAGAATCACTACCTTTCCTGCATCAGTTTTAGTTCCATTCACTAGAATCACTAATGACTTTAATAACCGTGAATGAATATTTCCTTAATTTCCAAGAATCTTTTCGCATAATTCGATAAATAAAAACTTGATCTATAGTGGCTTACTATTTCCTGCAAAACGGAAAAAACCCACCTATCAATAGAAATTTTCCAATATTGAGTAATGCTTCTATAGAAAAATATTTATTATTAAAATAACAACAATTTAACGCTTTATTTAATGAGGTTAATGCCTTGGTAATGGTCAATAATTTTTTTTCGTTTAAAGCAAGCGGAACTAAATGAACAATTTAACTGATTAACATATTACTTAATTTAAATGCGCATGGTTAATAATATTTAACTGTGCCTTAAGGTCACTATACTTTTTTTTCAAAACTGAATTATTAACTTCCGGGTTCATATAAAAAGGTGGATTAAATGTTGTATAAAATTTTTCGAACTTATCACTAGCACCATGCACGTGCGTGAATCGAATTTTAAATGAGTGTACGACTACGTCATTGCTTACGTCACTGCCCTATATGATTTAATAGTGACGTCATTTGAATTTATTTGGTTTTAAAGAAAATTGAAGAACATCAAAATCATTTAATAATAACAAAGGTGTTTTATTTAAAAGTAAAAAAAAAAACCCAAGTTCTATTGACCTCGCTAGGCGCGACGGGGCTAAGGAATTTAAAAGTCTTTTGAGATAGTTTTAAAAATTAAGATAAAGAAATGTGTTTTTGAAACTTAAAAACAACAAATTCCGGTTTTTGAAAATGAAAACGGTTCGTTTTAGTGCTTAAGGGTTTTAAGTGCAAAAATATTACCTGATTATTTTTTTTAATTGTAAATAATTTTTTTATGTTCATCAACTTTTCTATTATTTAGAAAATTTTGATTATACCCAATCATAATTTGCATAATTATAAAACCTCAAACCTTTCCGCTATTAGAGTTTCCCAACAATAAAATCATAAATTTAAATATTAAAAGTAAATTAACCGTTTTAAAGGGTTTAAAAGTAAACAAACCTTGATGTAAATATACGATAAACACATAAAACTTTCCCTTCGTGTTAAATATAAGGTACGCGAGGGCATTTCTGTCCATTACGGACAGCATAAGTTTATAGGATATGTTCTGTTCCATAAGTTTGTCACTGGTTACAAACTGGTGCTTGTCATGAAGTGACAACGTAGGTCATAGATTCGAGGTAATGCGACACATTAGTAATGCAGACTAAATAGGAAGATTCAAGTCCTGCAAAATTAACCTAGTGTAGCCATTCAATTCTCGCTTGTCGTTCTCGAACTAGCTCTCACTAAGTCTCTAGCATACGAAGTGTCATACTTGTGGAACATACCTTATAAAATTATGTTGACAGTAAGATAAACCCTGTAACACTTAAGAAAAACCGTAAAGATCATTTGAAAGGACTTAGATCCTTTTGTTCTTGAAGGTTTATTGTTTATTCCACCATTCCACGTTCACAGTCACCCATATTTAACAGATTATCGTTGCCTACTTTCACTCTTGCTCTAAGACAAGCGACTCTTGGTTTGACCCAGAATTAGCATAAAATATTTACCGGCGAACGATACAACATCTCATAGCCCTGGGCCTAAGTTACCCTCGAAGTGACCCACATACGTTACCGAGTAAAACGGAAAAAATCCTACGCATTTTGACTTCTTCCGAAACTAACTCGATGTTTTTTTTTCTCTCTCATAAAATGTAAGGCGTTTACGGTGTAAAAGACACAGAAATTAAAAAGCGCGTGGCTTATTCAACGGACGTTTAAGACGACCAGTCATTGTAAAGTTTCCTCCTGTCAGATGACTGTCACACAGTTTTTCAATGATTTTTAAGCCTAGTTTAAACTGTCTCGTAGTTATGAAGTGGATAATCGCGTTAACCCTGTTCGGATTCTACGTGGTTCAGGGACATCCAGGGGACAGTGCGGTTAATGCCTCAAATGTTTTTAGTTTGGATGACCTGGAGGTCAAAGCTAAAGGCGTAATCAACACCGTGTTTGCTAAGGCGTTACCCAGTGTTTTAAGGAGTTCTAATGGTAAAGTGTCACTGGATTGTAACATTGCATTAATACGGTTGACCATGGGTTTACGGAAACTGGATGGCTGGGCTCTGAGAGGTCAGTACTTGGTTTTCTTGGTACTGTCACGCGCATGTTGGGGGTGCAGCTACGCTTTTCACATAATCTTTGAGAGTGTTGGAAACACACTCAAATGTCAATGGGAAAATAATAACAATCTCTTATCAAATCAACTTGAGTCTTTAGTTTTAATTTAAATGAATGGTACTCTCTCATCAACACGGAGTTGAAATCGCTAAGCCTAAATCTGTTGGCTTAAAACTGTACTTTTGTAGTTAACCATTTAATTCCTTCGCTAAGCCTAACTTGGTTGACTTGATTTAGTGATACACTTAATTTCTAAAACTGCAATTTCCTGTTGAAAGTCAACCGTTATCTCCGTGTAATTTTATACGAACTCCAAAACCAGTATGTGTATATGAGCTTTCGAGAGATTTTAGTTGGGAGTTTTGGGTTAAACCAGGCTAGAAATTATTTTATCGGATATTGTCAAGTCGAGCTAGCTTCTTAGAAAATATAGCTGCGAGTATATATCTCCGGTTAAGTTTATTTTTAGTTTAAAGTTCTTCCTGAAATTGATATGAATTTACTGAAAATGGGGTGATTTTTAAAACTAAATTAAAGAGTAACGCGTGCATTCACAAAACTTAAGTCTACCCTAAATTTCTTTATATTTACACCGATACGTTTATAAACAAATTTCCGCTTTGGGTACAGACTTAAAATTTCCATTTCACTGAGCACTTTCCGAGTTGAATCCTTTTATTATGTTGAATGAATATCACGTTGGCAGGAAGCTCTATTGTGGATTTAGATACGCTCAAGTTGCGACCACGTTTCTTAACTAACAATTTAAAAAGAACTTAGTTTTATATCGTTTCCGAAAAGCGTCACGGATACATTGGTTAATTATTATTCAACTTAACTATGAGAGTAAAAAAGGAAAGGGGTGTGTAAATGTCAACGGGAAAAGGTAAAAGTGACATGTGGAATATTTGTGATGTCGGTATGATACTTGGAGATATGGGATGAGTCTGTATCGATTCTAGCTTCCAAAGGGCTGGATTACAGGAGCACGCCACAACTCCCAGCCGCGTTCACACGAGACACTTTAGAACCGTTTTCAAGCGTTTTGGAAAACCTAAATAATATTTGCATTTTCTCGTGAAAGATCTCTGGTTTTATCAATTTAATATCCTTTTTTGTACATTCCAAAACGGTTTAAAACGGTTTCAAAGTGTCGCGTGTAAACGCGGCTTTAGAGGGGAAACCGGGGGTAAAACATTGCCTTCCATCTCGCTTTTCGGTGCCTGCGCTGTAGGCGCTTTAAGTTCAGAGAGTGTGTAAAGACGTCAGTGGGTTTGAGACTGAGGGTTTCCTAACCCTTTTTTTGACATCGAAGAGGCTGATTAGCGTCGTGAGCTTATAATCGACACGCCCACTTCTCGAAGAGTATCATCTGTATAGAAGGGAGAGAAACATTCCAATGTGTTACTTCTAGTTTATATATAACCTTGTGCCAAGCTGGTTAAGATCTTATATTTTTATGATTATATATTATTTTTATTGCGTAATTTAAAGGTAATATCATATTTCCAAATGTTGTTTTTTTTTACTTAAACAGTGTTGGACTCAACGGGTAAACCACCTGGTGGTATTTTTAAGGGAACTTTAACGGCATTCGGGTCGTACGATGAGTGTGTCGAAATTAAAGTTCCAAGTAAAAGCACCAGGTTTAAAGAAAAGGTACATTTTCAAGGAAAGTACTGTAGTGTCCAGTTACACCCGGCGGATGGTTTGTTTACCGATAAAGCTGATTTGAAATCGAAATTGCACACCGCTAAGACTAACGAAAATGGAAGTACAGTACGTAATTTAGATAATTAGTAATGTGAAATTAATTAAATTTTAACAGATTTTATCCCTTTAGATTATATCGCAGTTTAAAAAGTATGGCAAATTCATGGCATCGGCGTATTTAAGGTTTGGGGTTTGTGTTCCAGCTGCCTGCAATGAAACCGATATTTTGCAATTATCCCAATCTAGTAATAAAATTGAACAAGAAAGCGTTGAAGCGATACGGGGAATCTTTGATGATACTTGGTGAAATGCGAGGAGCTTATATTATATCCCTTTATTGGCGTCAAGTTTACTTGATCTCAAAGATTAATCATCCTTGAACTGGGAGATAAAGATTCCACGTGTCGCTTCTATTTTTTTTATTTAATTGTTTCGTTTAATTCTTCTAAAATTTTATTTAATCCGTACAGTTTTAAGTCAGCTTGAACTACCAGCGAAGATTAAAATTAGAAGATGTGAAATCAAACAAGATCTGAATTTAACACCAACTCATATTTCTGTCATGTAAATAAATTATTGTGATATTAAAATAATTCATGATTCATAATAGATTCATAATAGATTCGTTTCCCATAATACAGGACAATAGTTGGCGTTTTATCCTTAACTTTGTTCATGGGATCATGTTTTGATGTTATACTCAACAAAAAACGTGGTATGTTTAAATCTCGGTTTAAATGAATTAAATATCCTCGCATTAGACGAATGAAATAATTATTTAGTAATTAATTTTTCCATCAGCCATTGCAATTAGAATCCTGACCTCATTTTCAGTCAATAAAAACATTCAAGAACTGTTCACAGTTCATCGTAGCAAATACGAGATCACATGCTTGGACGGTATTAGATTTGTGACGTCATTATGGATAATACTTGGTCATACTTATATGTTACCTTTAGGAGTACATTACACAAGATTCAGTAAGCTAATTAACTTCATTTTTGATTAGTAAACTAAGCGATGTCAATTAATATTTCGGTATTATTAGGAAACGTGTCACAATTTGTGAAATTTCAAAACTCATTTTCCTTTGCCCCCATTGGAAACTTTTATTTATCAGTTGATACATTTTTCTTCGTAAGGTATGTTTGTGAAATTCTAGAGTTATTTGTGACATTTGTGAAATAATACAAATATTTTGTAGTGGTTTACTACTAATTTACACCAAGAAAAGGGACATATTAGAAGGAAAGTCATCAATATATTTTTTCACTCATGTGCTAAGAAGATTATGGCGGTATGTTAATTAACCCTTTGGCACCAATTAGGCCTAATATATCTTAATTAAACTATTAGGATATCTCCTGTCTATTTCTTCATCATTGGTCTGTTCATCTTGCTACCCTTATTGGGCACAGGACCTATGTGGTATGACGCTGTCGAATCACAAGCTGAAATATGTTACAAGTACTGGTGGGCTAGCTTATTGTACATCCAAAATTTCTGGCCTATTAAAGAAAATGTGAGAATTTAAAATATCCCATGAACTTTCATGAATGACGTAGCTGATATGTTAATTGCAGTGCATGCTGCATTCGTGGTACTTGGCAGCGACACTTCAAATTCACGCTATATCATTCTTCATTCTGTGGCCAATGTTGAAGTGAGTTAATTAGGCCAGCAAACTGTCCCCAAGATGAGATTTCAAATTAATTTTGTAATTTCAGGAATGTCCGATTGGGTCTTTTCGTCAATACATTGGCTTTAATCGCGTCTATATTTTTAACCGGGTTTATCACGTTTTGGTACGAGTTGAAACCAACTATGGATGTCCTTGGAGGTCACGCGACTCTCGACGGGGTCACGTCCTTCATCTACATACGACCCTACTCACATTTACCGGCATTCGCTGTAGGCATCTTTTTTGGGTGTTTATTGGTCTATACGGACAAAGTAGTTTTGTCAAAAGTGAGTTGACATTAACGTTAATTGCTGGTAACTGAATTAATGTTTTTGTTGCATTTTCAGGTTTTTGTTATAGTTGGTTCCATAATGGCCTTAGGTATCAATATGCTGGTTATCTATGGTTTACACGATTATTATAAAGGTGCGAGTATTTCTACAATTGAAACCATATTGTACGCTGCACTTCATCGTCCTTCTTGGGCTGTTACTGTTGGGTGGCTGGTTTTTCTATGCGCTACAGGCAACGGAGGTAAGAACCCATTTGAAGTAAAGGTCACCTTGAGCTACCATCAATGTATTTATTACTTTAGGTATTTTAAATACGGTGTTGTCATGGCGCGTTTTTGCACCATTAGCGAAGTTGAGCTTCGCAGCATATTTAATACATCCCCTTATTATCTTGTACCAACTTGGAAGCAGTCGGGAGCGGATTTACCTTGGTCATTTTGAAATGGTAAATATGAAAATCTTAGCAATTGCATTTAAAATTGACGCAATTTATGTTACGCTCTTGAAGATCATGAACTCCGTATCAGTGTCCTGTGTCAGTTACGTCATAGCTGTGTTCCTTCACGTTGGTATTGAAGTTCCTTGTCTTAAGATTGAAAGACTAATATTAGTTCGATTTTGTAATCAAAATGATGTCATCTCTACGTCAAAAGAGGCGACGAACGATTTACCACTCTCGGTGGTTCATAGAACTGTTGTATGAAACTTTGATGGTACATCGTAGTATGCAATTAAACTGGTCATCGGGTCAAGCCGTATCTGCTTCTTGGCCACCATTAATATAGTCAATTAAACTTAAGTTCACTTAAAACATATTAACTCCATATACCATGAACATGTAAAGTCCATTATATTGACCATAAACAATAAACACTAAACTTTGCAGTTCACTTCATATGAGCAAAACTTGAGATTGCGATGTACACTGTGTTTATCATTACTAATATTAACTGCTGACCACATTAGTGGCTGGTATATTGTATTTGACCATATTAATATAACCGGCCCTTGTCCATTACATAGTTAAGCACTCTAAACTATTATTCCCCACACGTGATCAATAAATATAAAAATAAAACCAGTTGATGCGTGTTTCGTAACGTTAGTCCTAAACACATATTTAAATTGAATGCGCAAAAACGTGGGAAAATTTCAGAAAACGTCCACATAAAATTTCAAAAGAGTAGGTCATTCTTCTTAAATATTTTATGTTACTGTATTATAGAGTAACTACGTTAAGGAAATTATTATAAATAATAAAAGCTAAGTTGTCAACGTATCACGAAAGACTTTGTTAGATGCGTCAGTGAATTTGAAACTCGCTTCGACGTCAGTGAGATTCTAACTTCCATACATAATGGCGTACAACAGTACTGAATGTTGTGAAGGAAAGACGTTCACAGTTGGAGTGGTCGAGGTAGGTGAGATCTTTTCAACTTGTCAGAAAAATTGCTTAACCTAATTGTTAATTGTGTTTTAGAATATGTTATTCGATTTGGAGATGCAAAACTCAACAGTCATAAACTCAAGTGGGTATGAGTTTAATGTGCTGCAAGCATTAGCTACAATGTTGAAGTTCCAGTAAGTTGAAGTCAATCAACTGAAAAATATAATTACATAACATTTTTTTTTGTCTCTCAGATTCAAAATTGAAGGTAATACCAACTACGAATTCGGAAACCAGCTTGAAAATAAGAGCTGGACAGGTGTAATTGGTAAAATACAACGAAAGGTACTTGGTTTTAACTTAATAATATCAGAAGTATATAATACTTCTCTTCGAGAGAAGTGTACCACAAAGCGGGGTAAGTGTAACGTCACTCTTCCCAACATCGGAACATTTATAGCAAGGTTACTAAACCGAATCACATACACGATAAATAGTTCCCTCATCATTACTCTATTAGCGTTTAAACATTTGGCAAGACGCGCTTGAGCATTTTTGTCCCACGTCAAGAAGAGGTTTGTGGGATAATTTCTGGCGATTTATTGCCAAACAACTATTGAATTCACCTTACGGTGCGATGCCCATTTGTAGTTTGATGAGCGGGAAAGCAAACTAAAAGGGTGAGCCTGGGAAGAATGACGTTACATAACTAATGTATTAAGATAATACAGAGTGGCATCCTTCTTCTATTATCCCCTTCTGATAATATTTATTCATTATAATACTTATCCACCATTGCATTCAGGAAATTGATTTCGCATTAGCAGGATTGACCGTTACGCTGGACAGAGGGCACGTAACGGATTTTTCCCAGCCTTATTTTAATGATGAAGCCGCGTTCTATGTAAAATCGAACGGAATAAAGCAACGACTCAGAGTTCTTTGTCTCGTTCCATTCGATCAAATAGTAAGTAAAATGTTTAGGTAAAAGCTCTGAAGTTAAACTAATTTTTACTGTCTAATAGTGTTGGATCTTCCTAATTGGAATTAGCTGCACCTTCCTCATGTTAAGCCTAATTTTAAGTCGTGATAAACCTTCAATGGACACTGTCCTGTTGTTATGCGCTGACCTTTTGAGACAAGGTAAGTAAGTCCCAAAACATTGGACTACTACTAATAGTCTAAATCCTTCCACATTCTTTACTATTCAGGCGCTTCTCCACTGGTCAGTTATCAAGTGTCCGAGAGGAGAGGTCTTTCTACCATCCTTCGTGTTTGGTTAATGGTTACCGCGACAGTTACAACACTGTACAGTTGCCAATTAACGTCAACCACGACTTCATCTAGTACAAATATCATCGAAACCCTCAGTGAACTGTCCAAAAAGTTTCGTAATGAAGAGATGGTCCTGGGTGTTCGAAAAGGAGCGTTTTACATGGATTACGTCATGGGGAATGTAGGTTTATCATTGGTTTATGTGTGTCCAAACCAAAGACTGTAGAGGTTTATGTTTGAACAGGCAGAAGCGAGTCAATATGGTTCTGTGTTTCGGAAATCTGTTAAACCAGTTGGTGGCTTTGATACCTACAGTCATGACTTACTTAATGGAAAACTGGCAATATTAACCAGTGCCAAATTATTCTCGTTGTATATGAGCGGAAAGGACTTAGGTCATAAAGTGTACAAGGTCAAAGAAGGATTGTTTACAGAATACGTTGCAATTGCGTTCGTTAAAAACTTCACTTATCAATCTAGGTTCAATTTTGCGTAGGTTTGAGTTTTTACTAACTTTATTTAGCTCTGATTATATTTTATTTCAGGGTTGTGACATTGAGAGAAGCTGGGTTTTTATTCAAATGGCAGCAAATTTTGTTGTCTAAAGCGGATAATAATGAACCATTGTTCATCAACAGTGGTTTTATCGATTTAAAAGACTTAAAGAGTTGTTTATATTTGTGGGTGTTTGGTGTTTGTTTAGCCGGAATATTTGCGATGAAGGAAATGTGGGTAGATCCAAGAAACTGTAACGTATTTGGGTGGATTCGCGCGAAAGGAAACTGGTTCAAATTTTAATGGAAGACATCGCGTGGAGTTTGTTTACATTCGTAGTTCGAAATAGTGGCGGTAAATGGCGGCACTTGTATGGGCCCGACTTAAATCAGGAATTTTATTATCGAATATTTCCCTTTGCAATTTTTAAAATTCCTCTAGCTTATTCTCGGTCCGAGGACTCGACTTCATAGGTTTGTTAGTTGTAAAAATTACATTCAGATTATTACGACAACTTTAGATTAATGTAGGGATGCCGATATCTCGTCCCCTATTAGATATGTGATCCCTGATTTCATACAACTTAATTACAAAAACAACCATATTCGCTTTGTTTTCATTGTAATCCTTCGAGGGGTTAGCCACAGGGATTCAATTTTGTACAGTACAACAGACTGCAAATGAATTTATGGGAATTCACAAACTTCATTCGTGACTTTGAAAACGTTTGCACTGAATTAATTGTTTCACGAGTGGTTTCCCCTTGGTAACCTATCTATAATTATGAAATACTTTAATATTTCACCGTAAACCAACTTTCTTCAAAATCAATTCCACAAATATAATTTCAAACTTACCCATGCATGTAAGCATTAACTACATGACAGAGTCAATTGAGAAACATCGTTACGTCGCTGAGGCGTAACGTTGTGGTCGTTATTCACTTTACAGTGAAGTTAAAGGTGCAATTAAGCCCTACACGGAGAATTGTCTCGCTTGATACAGTGTATACCTTCTGTAGACATATTTTAATACTATAGCACTTCATTTCCTATAGAGTTTCCGATTTATTTATCCCAGTTTTCTTGGATAAAATCTAGAGTTTCCTGTATTTTAAAGAGGTTTAATGTTAAGTCAAACTATTTCAAATGAAAATGGTCGTTATGCCGAAGAGCCCCATTTTCCGGGATAATAAGGTGAAATTAATTCAAATCTCTAATCTAAACCTTTGTAACTTGTTTCACAGTGTTCTTGTTTAGCAAAAGTATTGAATTAATTCTACATTATGGTTAAATTAATCACTCAAATTGAACACATTACATAATAGCTTCAAGACCTGTGTAACTTGAACTTCTTTTGTTCAAACCCGATTTGTACACTCAATATTCACGGATATATTTAAGTAAATTCATGCATGCTATTATATTATTTGTAAATATTCTTTACCCCTAAACAACAATTTTCTATCGAAGTTGTTGCTGTAGGGATCATTAGAGTTTAATATATATAAGGAAATACACAAAAAATGAGGTAAATCGGTTTAAAATTAGCATTTACCTGACTGGGTTTATGCAAATGGATTTAATCATAAGTTTATTAAATACGTCCTATAAGTATTTTGTAATGCTTCATTCAACCTCAGTTTGATATTTCGTTTTTTTATTTGTCAAATATAAGATAAATTTACTATAAAACATTAAATTTATTAAGAAAAAATATGTCAACTTCCTCAACAAAAATATTTCCAAAATCGACTTCAAAATCATCCTCCGAGAAAATATAAACGTCATATTGAGAGCAATTGAATCGTGACATCCTTAAAAAAGGTTTGAATGAAGAGTGAAGGATAGATTTATTTTATTTGAGGAAAGAAATTGGTTAATCACTTACCATACCAACTGTTTAATATCGTTGTCATGCAATATTAACTTTAACTTATTTAGTATCATTCAAAATATGTACCCATACACTAAGGCCGCGTGTTGCAAAATTTTCTGTTGTACAGGCGTTTGAGTCTTAACGGACATTCTGTTAAATGAAAGGGTTGGTGCGTGCCTTCGGAGACCATTTGGTTCCTCCTAAAATTGATCGTAAATTTCGGGTATTATTATTGTTATTAAAGGAAATGTGGGTGAACAACACTTTTGCTTGTTCGGATTTTCAAGATTTGGAGGAAACCCGTCCGCCCGTTTTCTGAAACATCTTGATTCTTTTTGTTTTCGAACTCTTTCAGGACAGTCAAGCGGACTATTGTTTAGTCGTTACCTTTCCGGAATTATCAGATCACCAACGGAAGACCATGAACAAGGGTCAACACTTTCTCTTCTCCGTCTTGTTTGTGTTTGTTATCGGTGTTTTAACAACAAATTGCGATGGATTTCGAAGACGCGATAAATCGGGGATCGAAAGTTTCTTTAAAAATCAATCGAAAACTTTGGACGAATTGGAAAGGAAGAATAAGGCGATGTTAAGCATGTTTATGAAGGAGATGATACCATTAGCACTGAAAATAAGTCACGAGGCAAGGTTATCAATACCATGTTCAGAAGCTTTGCATTATACAATACGTGGAGCCAGGCATTTAAGTGATTGGGCGATTAGCTGTGAGTATCCTTTTTGTTTGACTTATTTTAGACAATACAACAATTTTGATGTTGACTCATCGAAACGTTGTATCATCTAAAAAGGTCTGGTCCTTTGAGCACTTTGTTTATAATATTTAATTAGAAAATGAGGGTACAAACAACTGAAAGATTAAATACAAAAATGAAAATTCTGATATGATTAAGTTTAAAAAGCCAAAAACGTAAAAGACTGTAGTAAATAATTTTATTTAAAACAACATTTGAAGCTTCAATTTAAATAGTAAAAACGTTCTAACACCATCACAATGGGGCCCGAAATGCCCATTAATTCTAAGCCTATGGTAGGTTTTGCTTATTCCCATTTGAATTTCGATTATAGTTATTTAGTATACTAACTCATAAAGTTTGATGTGTATTATAACTTAAATTGGTTTGAATTAAACTAGGCTTAACTGAAACAATGCTAAGTGTTGGGTGTGTTGCCTCTCCGGAAGTTTCACTTATGTTAATCCATTGTCGCCCGCACCCATTTTTCCTCAAGACTCACTTTTGTTTAGTTATTATTTTCAAATAAGGAAATATTTTGTAAACAAAATGTACGAAAGGGGCATTATGGTTGACTTAAATGACCATTATTTTATATTGTTCCGGGGCCTAATGCTATTAAAATTACCATTATATTTTTCTCGAGACAAAGGCGTGTTACAAAGACTCAAAAACCCCATAATTTAAAGACATACTCATGTGATTCTTAAATTACTTACATATTTTGTAGAGATATCGTAATCCGACTTTGATCTAATTTTAAAAATGATTCTTTACGTATTGTCTAATTGAATTGCTAAGTAGTACAATTAATAATTCATGTCCTGTTTAATTCAGTACTGGACGCGAGTGGTCGAAGTCCAGCTGGACTTTTCGATGGTACCGCGACCGATTTTGGGGATTTTGATGAATGTTTGACGTGACAGCAACCAAAGAACGTTTGAGTAGTGGTAGAATTCGTGGTATTAACTTTCATGGTAAGTATTGCCTGGTCGAGACTGCCTTACCGGAACTACTTAAACTAACCCCCAAGTCAAAGGGCAGAGGTGAAAATGGTTCTGTTGTTATGCAACTAGAACAATCCAAGACTGTAAGTACTTGTAATTACTTAATTCATTACGAATTAATTAATCTACAGATATAATTGTTTAACTTTCAGATATTCAATAGATTGTTAAGATTAAGAGATAGTGGTAGGTACTTTGCTGGAAGATTAGGTCTATGCGTACCATCAGTTTGTACCGAGGATGATGTCACGAGAGGCATGCAAATGTGTAAGTTAATTAAATATACTATTGCAATATTGGATATATTAAAACTATTTGTATTATTTGCAGTTGGTGATCCATTTGAGCTTAGCATTAGCGTCATAAGTTGCACTGATAGACAATCGCTACCTTGGAAATTGCATCAAGTTGTATTGGGGTAATTCAATTTGATGTTATTTCTATTTCAAAATGGCTTCCTTTATAATTTGCTATCAAATTATAGGTGCTTCTTTGGCTTATTGAGTGTCTTGTGCGTCATTGGTACCATCGTGGATGTCACGTGGAGACTCAATTATAAGCAACCTTTTAAAAGGTCTATTTTTGAGAAAAGTAAGACGTTTATTTTTGAAGAAACAAAAGTTGGGTGCAGGAATAATCAAGTTTGATTTTCAGGTCGCGGTGTTTTCATGGGATTTTCGTTGTACTCCAATACGATTAAACTAATCTCGATTAAAACCAGGGATTCTGGTGTGTCACTCGATGTCCTGTGCGGGTTGAGGTTCTTTTCGATCATGTGGATTATCCTGGCGCATACTTACTTCTTCCCAGTTGTCCCATTCTTCTTTCGTCTTCGTAAGTACTTAATAACGTCAGTTGAAATAACAACAATCAAATTTGCTACGCTCATTGTAGGTCGACTTCTAAGTTACAATGACTTTAGGGAACAGTTTCTATTCGGAGCTGTTAATAATGCGTCCGTTTCTGTGGATACATTCTTCTTCATCAGGTTTGTCCAATCTTTACGCATGACCGACCAATGTTAACTCTAAAGTACTTGTTTAATAAAACGATCTTTGGGCAAATTTCAGTGGATTCCTGGTGACGTATATCATGGGTAAACGAGTGGTTTCAAGTATCGGACCGATGGTCCCTGCTTCGGTTTGTGTTACGACGACTCATAAGGTATTTATTTCCGTGGTGATGATCATGTTTTAAACATAAGTCTACAAATACTTGCTTTAATAGATTGTTACCAGCAACTATGATCACTATTGCAATTTCATGATGCTGCCATTATGGGGGGACGGTCCACAATGGAAAGAATTTGTAGTTGACAATGTTGAAGTTTGCGAGAAGACTTGGTGGAGAAATTTACTGTTTATTCAAAACTTTTGGGACATCAAGAACAACGTAAGTTAAAATTTAAATGATAATTTTAAACACAAATTATAAATTTTTTTTAATTACGCAGTGTCTTTTTCATACATGGTTTTTGGCTGTGACCATGCAATTCTGCATCATAAGTGTGGCGTACTGTATCTTTTGTTCAAGTATGTTCAATATTTCCCAAGTCAAATTATTTTAATATTAATTAACATTAATTTAGGAAACCTGAACTGGGTGTATCCGTTATTTTGTTCACAATTGTTCTATCGTCTGGTATTACCGCAATGGTTAACGTTCGGAATAATTTCCCTCCAGCCGTTGCGTTGACCGTTTTAGATAGCAGGTAATATTTAAATTGGCAAAATGTACAATATAGTGCTAAGCCTTTGCATTGAAACATTGATTAATTGCAGTACCTGGGATGAACTATTAAGTAAAAATATACATTCGGACCTTCGACTCATATGGGACC